>BLSH010248765.1:256982-276763 GCA_018402905.1 Glandirana rugosa | reverse complement strand
AGGGTGACCGGCGGGTACACTCTCCCAGGCGGCCAGTGCAAAAGCAGGGACCCTCTCACACGGGCGGCCAGTGCGAAGCAGGGACCCTCTCACACGGGCGGCCAATGCGAAGCAGGGACCCTCTCACACGGGCGGCCAATGCGAAGCAGGGACCCTCTCACACGGGCAGCCAGTGCGAAGCGGGGACCCTCTCACACGGGCGGCCAGTGCGAAGCGAGGACCCTATCACACGGGCGGCCAGTGCGAAGCGAGGACCCTATCACACGGGCGGACAGTGCGAAGCAGGGACCCTCTCACACGGGCGGACAGTGCGAAGCAGGGACCCTCTCACATGGGCGGCCAGTGGGAAGATGGGACCCCAATTACATTGATGGCCAGAAGAAAAAAGGACCCCAATTACATTGATGGCCAGAAGGAAAAAGGACCCCCTTATATTCAGTTATCAGAATGTCCCTGGTACTGATAGCTGAAATGATCATATATGTCAGGGGTTACTTATCTGATAGGCAGAAATTGTTAATTGTTCATGGAACCCCTAGCAACCTCTGAAGGAACCCTGGTTGAGAATAGCTGATCTAGAAGGACCCCATAAACATGGCAAGCCTATACAAAATTCCATATGTAACTTGAATAAAAACCAAACTCCAGTGCTTCAAGGCCTCAAAACTAACCTCTTCACTACTACACCATATAAGCACATTAACCACCGCCACATTCATTCAACCAAACACGATTGCAAATGAAAAGAAAAGAAAATATTTCTCTGCAGATTAAGCCAAATTGCAAAATAAACTATTCATATGGTAAAAAAATGAAACACTGACCTTCTACCATGAGCATTACAAAAGTACTAGACCAGGAGACATTTCAGACAAGGCACACACATTTACTAGAACTACACTAGATCATAGGAACAAGGATTTCAGTCCAACATTGCAGACATCTAACTGCATTCATAAACATTGAATTTGGCTGAAATTAAAATAACAGCTAAAAAAGCATAAAAAAAAAATAAATAAATAAATAAAAAAAGTAATTCTGAAAATGAAACATAAAGTAAAAAAAAAACAAACAATAACAACTGCAGTAAGAATGCTGCTAATGTCTACATACACAAAACACAAACACATTTCTTTTTCCTCCTGACAGTACTTCCCCCCTCCCCCACTGGAATATGCTCTGTTGACCGCAAGTAACACACGTACAATAATTGTCTATCTGTGTATACAGCCGGTGCACCCAGACTGCAGACCTCTGCCATCTCTTAGGAGGTCACACAATATTTGGCCCCTGCATTTTTTTGAAATGCAAATGATGCCTATTTTTAGCTGGAGCTTCCATTCCTCCGCGGTGGTAACACTCGGAGAGCCCATGCAGAAAGGCAGGCTCCATTTTCATGCACCACATTGCTGCATGACGTGAATTATTCAATATATTAGCATAATAATAGGCTCCCAATCCAAGAGGAAAAAAATATTTTCGGGATAATTAACAACTATTATTGAGATGCTGCTCAGTAATTACTGCTTTCTCTATCACTCCAGCCTTTCAATCATGAAGACATGTGGGGGCTTTCATTAGCCCTGGCTGGACACATGTTTATAATCTCAGCCAGACTTACAGTCAGAAAACACAGGTGATGTGCGGCGACACGCAGCCCATGGATCTCACATGAATCACAGGAGGCCTGTGGATGGGATGAGTTGTAATAATAATACTGCCACACTTAGATCTGATTATACAGCTGTGTACATACGCATCTCATGCACAGTCACACATCACACACTGGGTTTTATTAACAAGATCTGTAAATAAAGCTTCTTGGCCATAGAACATCACGTGCACATCAGACAAGCATGGCCACTTCAACATTCACTGCCTGCACCCGACAGATTCCCATCCATGCTGTCATTGTCAGGGGCAAGGCTCAAAACACATAGGTGATGCTTGTATGAGGAAATGCACACACCTCCGACACAACACACCTCCGACACAACACACCTCCGACACAAGAAATTTCCGACACAACACATACCTCCGATACAACTCATATCTCTGACACATAACAATACAACAAGCACCTCCGACACAACACACCTCCGACACATGACGATATAACAACACGTACCTCCGATACAACACACCTCCAACACAAGACAATATAACACATACCTCTGATACAACCCATATCTCCGACACATGACAATATAACACGTACATCCGACACATGACAATATAACACGTACATCCGATATAAACACATATCTCCGACACATGACGATATAACACATATCTCCGACATAAACACATATCGCTGACACATGACGATATAACACGTACCTCTGATACAACCCATATCTCCGACACAACACGATAGAACACATATCTCCGATACAACCCACATCTCCGACACATGACGATATAACATATATCTCCGACACATGACGATATAACAACATGTACCTCCCATACAACACACCTCCGACACATGACGATATAACACATACCTCCGATACAACCCATATCGATATAACACATACCTCCGACACATGACGATATAACACATACCTCCAATAGAACCGATATTTCTGACACATGACAATATAACACGTACCTTCGACACAACACAACTCCGACACATGACGATATAACACGTACCTCCGATACAACCCATATCTCCGACACATGACGATATAACACATATCTCCGATACAACCCATATCTCCGACACATGACGATATAACACATATCTCCGATACAACCCATATCTCCGACACATGACGATATAACACATACCTCTGATACAACCCATATCTCCGACACATGACAATATAACACGTACCTCCAATACAACACACATCCGACACAACACACCTCCGACATATGACGATATAACACATACCTCCCATACAACCCATATCTCTGACACATGACTATATAACACGTACCTCCGTCACATGACGATATAACACGTACCTCCGACACATGACTTTATAACACGTACCACCGACACATGACTATATAACACGTACCACCGACACATGATGATATAACACATACCTCCGACACATGACGATATAACACATATCTCCGACACATGACGATATAACACATATCTCCGACACATGACGATATAACACATATCTCCGACACATGACGATATAACACATATCTCCGACACATGACGATATAACACGTACATCCGACACATGAAGATATAACACGTACATGCGACACATGACGATATAACACGTACATCCGACACATGACGATATAACACGTACATCCGACACATGACGATATAACACGTACATCCGACACATGAAGATATAACACGTACATGCGACACATGACGATATAACACGTACATCCGACACATGAAGATATAACACATACATCCAACACGTACATCCGACACATGAAGATATAACACGTACATCCGAAACATGACGATATAACACGTACATCCGACACATGATGCTATAACACGTACATCCGACACATGAAGATATAACACGTACATCCGACACATGACGATATAACACATATCTCCGACACACGACGATATAACACATATCTCCGACACATGACGATATAACACATATCTCCGACACATGACGATATAACACATACCTCCGATACAACCCATATCTCCGACACAACACGATACAACACATATCTCCGACACATGACGATATAACACATATCTGCGATACAACCTATATCTCTGACACATGACGATATAACACGTATCTCTGAAACAACACATATCTCCGACACAACACGTACCTCCCATACAACCCATATCTCCCATACAACCCATATCTCCGACACATGACAATATAACACGTACCTCCGACACATGACAATATAACACATACCACCGATATAAACACATATCTCCGACACATGATGATATAACACATATCTCCGACCCATGACGATACAACACGTACCTCCCATACAACCTATATCTCCGTATCTCCGACACATGATGATATAACACATATCTCCGACCCATGACGATACAACACGTACCTCCCATACAACCCATATCTCCGACACATGACAATATAACACGTACCTCCGACACATGACTATATAACACGTACCACCGATATAAACACATATCTCCGACACATGACTATATAACACGTACCACCGATATAAACACATATCTCCGACACATGATGATATAACACATATCTCCGACCCATGACGATACAACAAGTACCTCCCATACAACCCATATCTCCGACACATGATGATATAACACATATCTCCGACCCATGACGATACAACACGTACCTCCCATACAACCCATATCTCCGACACATGACAATATAACACGTACCTCCGACACATGACTATATAACACGTACCACCAATATAAACAAATATCTCCGACACATGACAATATAACACGTACCACCGACACATGACTATATAACACGTACCACCAATATAAACAAATATCTCCGACACATGATGATATAACACGTACCTCCAATACAACACATATCTCCGACCCATGACAATATAACACGTACCTCCGACACATGACTATATAACACGTACCCCCGATATAAACAAATATCTCCGACACATGACAATATAACACGTACCTCCGACACATGACTATATAACACGTACCACCGATATAAACAAATATCTCCGACACATGATGATATAACACGTACCTCCGATATAAACACATATCTCCGACCCATGATGATACAACGCGTACCTCCCATACAACCCATATCTCTGACACATGACAATAGAACACGTACCTCCGACACATGACTATATAACACGTACCACTGATATAAACAAATATCTCCGACACATGACTATATAATACGTACCACCGATATAAACACATATCTCCGACACATGACGATATAACACATATCTCCGACACATGACGATATAACACGTACCTCCGATACAACACATATCTCCGACACATGACAATATAACACGCAACTCTGATATTAACACACATCTCCGACACATGATTATATAACACGTACCTCCCATACAAAACATATCTCCGACACATGACGATATAACACGCAACTCTGATATTAACACACATCTCCGACACATGATTATATAACACGTACCCCCCATACAACACATATCTCTGACACATGACTATATAACACGTACCTCCGATACAACCCATATCTCCGACACATGATGATAGAACACATATTTCCGACACATGACGATATAACACATATCTCCGATACAACCCATATCTCCGACACATGACGATATAACACGTACCTCCGATACAACACATATCTCCGACACATGACGATATAACACACATCTCCGACACATGATGATATAACACGTACCTCCGATACAACCCATATCTCCGACACATGACGATATAACACATATCTCCAACACAAGACAATATAACACATACCTCTGATACAACCCATATCTCCGACACATGACAATATAACACGTACCTCCGATACAACACATATCTCCGACACATGACGATATAACACGTATCTCCGATACAACACATATCTCCGACACATGACGATATAACACGTATCTCCGATACAACCCATATCTCCGACACATGACGATATAACACACATCTCCAACACAAGACAATATAACACATACCTCTGATACAACCCATATCTCCGACACATGACAATATAACACGTACCTCCGATACAACACATATCTCCGACACATGACGATATAACACACATCTCCGACACATGACGATATAACACGTATCTCCGATACAACCCATATCTCCGACACATGACGATATAACACGTACCTCTGATACAACCTATATCTCCGACACATGACAATATAACACGTACCTCCGATACAACACATATCTCCGACACATGACGATATAACACACATCTCCGACACATGACGATATAACACGTATCTCCGACCCATGACGATATAACACGTACCTCCGATACAACACATATCTCCGACACATGACGATATAACACACATCTCCGACACATGACGATATAACACACATCTCCGACACATGACGATATAACACACATCTCCGACACATGACGATATAACACACATCTCCGACCCATGACGATATAACACGTACCTCCGATACAACACATATCTCCGACACATGACGATATAACACACATCTCCGACACATGACGATATAACACACATCTCCGACACATGACGATATAACACACATCTCCGACACATGACGATATAACACACATCTCCGACACAACACATATCTCCGACACATGACGATATAACACGTATCTCTGACACATGACTATATAACATACACATGTACCTCCGACACATGACAACGCATCATACATCTACAACACATGACTACAGAACATTTACCTCAGACACATGACAACGTATCATACATCTACCTCAGACACATGGCAATATATCACACATCTACGATACAGGGCGATATCATAAGTACCTCGGACGCACATGACGACATATCGCACATCTACAACACTCATACCCCTGACACGTTTTGATATAAAACACACCTGTGACACAATAACATACACATGCCTCCAAAACACGTTGGTGTGTATGTAGCGCCGACAAATGACAACACGCGTACCTCAGACACAAGACCACATACTCTTGACACATAATACACAGCTTTATATAGATCCCAGCAGCACCTATACATGATGTAGTCACCATGCATGTACTCACATATGATGTGTACTACACGATTCTCCATTCACAAATCCTGTACCATTTGCTCTGTACAGACCGATCTGTGGGCAGCTCTTTATCTTGCTATGTATGTATGCTAGTTCAGATGTGTATAGTTCGCTTCATACACAAAGGGAGCTCATCGCGTGTGATCAGATGCTTATATAGTGCAGACAGCCAAGAATACTCCAATACTGTGCTCAGGTGCACATATAGATTTATAAAATATAGAATATTTTTAAATAATATTTTACATACACATCATGTGTATATATTTTATTATTATTTTGTATATAAATAAACACGTAAAAAGAAAAAATATATATATATATCGATCTATCTCTATCTATATGATGTGTATGTGAAATATTAATTAAAAAAAATAAATAAAAAATATATACATACACACACAGAACCATATACATGGAGGATTTATTGGTTGTGTATGGAGCCCAGACATCATGGGGTGTGTGGTGTATATATGGGGTATACAGACTGTTGATATACACAGGGGGAGGGGGGTATAAAGACTGTTGCTATGCACAGAGTAGGTGACAGTTGCTATACAGAGTAGGTGACAGTTGATATACACAGAGTAGGTGACAGTTGATATACACAGAGTAGGTGACAGTTGATATACACAGAGTAGGTGACAGTGTGGTAGGTGACAGTTGATATACACACAGTAGGTGACAGTTGATACACACACAGTAGGTGACAGTGTGGTAGGTGACAGTTGATACACAGTAGGTGACAGTGTGGTAGGTGACAGTTGATACACACACGGTAGGTGACAGTTGATATACACACACACAGTAGGTGACAGTGCGGTAGGTGACAGTTGATATACACACACACACAGTAGGTGACAGTTGATACACACACAGTAGGTGCCAGTGTGGTAGGTGACAGTTGATACACACACAGTAGGTGACAGTTGATACACACACAGTAGATGACAGTTGACATACACACAGTAGGTGACAGTGTGGTAGGTGACAGTTGATACACACACAGTAGGTGACAGTTGATACACACACAGTAGATGACAGTTGACATACACACAGTAGGTGACAGTGTGGTAGGTGACAGTTGATACACACACAGTAGGTGACAGTTGATACACACACAGTAGATGACAGTTGACATACACACAGTAGGTGACAGTGTGGTAGGTGACAGTTGATACACACACAGTAGGTGACAGTTGATACACACACAGTAGGGGGAGGGGGGACACACATGCCAGGGATGAGGTGTGTGCTGGAAATTACAATAACGGTCACACGTGTGTAGATGGGCCGGCTGTGTGACCTGCACTCAGCACTAGAAGTCCCAGAAGTCAGCGATGTCCATGCTAATCCTTGTAGTCCCCCCCCCTCCCCCAGCAGTGCCACACAAGCCCTGGATCCCCCGCTCACCTCTCTCCCTCCGCTCCAGATACTCCGCCGCCTCCAGCAACATCTGGATGTTGACACAGACCGAGGCCGCCATTTTCCAGCACCAAGGAGAGAGGAGTGGTGGTGGCAGGGCACGGTGTACCGGCAGAGGTGATAAGGCAGAATACTGGCGGACGTGGTGGGGGTTCTGTGTGTGCAGCGGGCTGGATGATCCGTGACTTCTCCGTGTCCCGCTGTCTCACTGACCGGACTCTACCGGAGGAGGGGAAGCGATGGGATTGTTGTTTATCGGCTCCTGCAAGCTACGCCCCTTTCTCGCCTGCACCGATACGCCCATTGGCACAGTGGCGGCCACCGATTGGCGGCTCCGCAGCAGCACGAAGCCCGCCCGCGAGGCCTCATTGGCTCAGCCTCCAGAAGGGGCTGGTCAATAACAACGTCGCGAAGGAGGGCAGGAACCGCTGTCATAAAGGTCTGGCAGGGATTGGCCATCGGTTTGACAGAGACACGCCCAGGGGCAGAAGCCACGCACATTCGCATCCTCGCACATGATTGGCACACTCCGGGAAATGTGTGCAAGCCATGGAGGTAGTGACGTCACCAGACCCAATGTGTCTCTGTGCCAGGCTTCTATGCATGGAGCTCAGGACCCACAATCACATCTCTGTGCGCCGTGCATGTTGGCATCTGAGCTCTGACATCAAATCCTGCCTGCACGTGCAGCGACATCGGTCCCCGATCCATGGAGATCACTTCACCCTGCACACCTCTGACCCTGATCACCGGGGGGCCATGGCACGTAATATCATATTATATACGTATTGTACACAAGGCTTGCCACCTGCCTGCTCTGCCCCTATGGAACGTGTGCTGCTCTGCAGGCAGAGGGGAAGGTGGGGGTGACGTCACCGCTTGGCACGCGCCTGTCACTCACAGCAGGGACCCCTCTCTCAGTGACGTCGCCAGGCATTGTCTCTGGAAATAGAACGGCATTACGTAATGTGGTTGGGCCGGGCGGGTCACGTGAGCGGGGGGCTTGTCATCCGGAGCCACGTGATTGGGAACGTGGAACTGCTGCAGTGCAAAATCAGGCAAAACAACGTCGTCATCCCTGCACGTCACGTGACCCGAGCACCATGCGTGCTACATACATGATCTGTGCATTGCTCCTATTGAACTGTCCCTGATTTCGAGGGACTGTCCCCGATTTGGAACAATGTCACTCATTGCTCTTCATTTGTCCCTCATTTTGGTCTGATGCATATACCTACAGTATGTCACAAAAGTGAGTACACTCCTCACATTATTATATCTTTTCATGTGACAACACTGAAGAAATGACACTTGGCTACAATGTAAAGTAGTGAGTGTACAGCTTGTACAACAGTTTAAATTTGCTGTCCCCTTAAAATAACTCAACACAGCCATTAATGTCTAAACCACTGGCAACAAAAGTGAGTACACCCCTAAGTGAAAATGTCTAAATTGGGCCCAATTAGCCACTTTTCCTCCCCGTTGTCATGTGACTCATTAGTGTTACGGTCTCAGGTGTGAATGGGGAGCAGGTGTGTTAAATTTGGTATTATTGCTCTCACTCTCTCATACTGGTCACTGGAAGTTCAGCATGGCACCTCATGGCAAAGAATTCTATGAGGATCTGGAAAAAAGAATTGTTGCTCTTCATAAAGATGGCCTAGGCTATAAGAAGATTGTCAAGACCCTGAAACTGAGCTGCAGCACAGTGGCCAAGACCATACAGCAGTTTAACAGGACGGGTTCCACTCAGAACAGGCCTCACCATGGTCAACCAAAGAAGTTGAGTGCACATGCTCAGCTTCATATCCAGAGGTTGTCTTTGAGAAATAGATGTATGAGTGCTGCCAGCATTGCTGCAGAGGTTGAAGGGGTGGGGGGTCAGCCTGTCAGTGCTAAGACCATACGCCTCACACTGCATCAAATTGGTCTGCATGGCTGTCGTCCCAGAAGGAAGCCTCTTCTAAAGATGATGCACAAGAAAGCCCGCAAACAGTTTTCTGAAGACAAGCAGACTAAGGACATGGATTACTGGAACCATGCCCTATGGTCTGATGAAACCAAGATAAACTTATTTGGTTCAGATGGTGTCAAGCGTGTGTGGCGGCAACTAGGTGAGGAGTACAAAGACAAGTGTGTCTTGCCTACAGTCAAGCATGGTGGTGGGAGTGTCATGGTCTGGGGCTGCATGAGTGCTGCCGGCACTGGGGAGTTACAGTTCATAGAGGGAACCATGAATGCCAACATGTACTGTGACATACTGATGATCCACTGCCTCCGGAGACTGGGCCGCAGGGCAATATGCCAACCTGATAACGACCCAAAACACACCTCCAAGATGACCACTGCCTTGCTAAAGAAGCTGAGGGTAAAGGTGATGGATTCGTCAAGCATGTCTCCAGAGCTAAACCCTAATGAGCATCTTCCTCAAATGAAAGGTGGAGGAGAGCAAGGTCTCTAACATCCACCAGCTCTGTGATGTTATCATGGAGGAATGGAAGAGGACTCCAGGGGCAACTTGTGAAGCTCTGGTAAATTCCATGCCCAAGAGGGTTAAGGCAGTGCAGGAAACTAATGGTGGCCACACTAAATATTGACACTTTGGGCCCAATTTGGACATTTTTCACTTAGGGGTGTACTCACTTTTGTTGCCAGCGGTTTAGACATTAATGGCTGTGTGTTGAGTTATTTTGAGGGGACAGCAAATTTACACTGTTATACAAGCTGTACACTCACTACTTTACATTGTAGCAAAGTGTCATTTCTTCAGTGTTGTCACATGAAAAGATAGAATAAAATATTTACAAAAGTGTGAGGGGTGTACTCACTTTTGTGAGATACTATATATTTGTTTTGGTATTTTATTACTATGCTTACCCCCTAGCTAGCAGGCTGGGGCTTTAATACCAAAAAAAACAAAAACAAAAAAAGAGGACACCGCGGGGGAGGGGTGGGTCCAAAAGAACCTTTACTAGAGCCACTGGGACATAATGACCCATCCAATTACAAATACAATGCAAAAACAGAAGATATGATAAAATTAATCAATTTATTGATGAAAAGAATTTAAAAAATTCACATGAAGAACAGACATTAACCATCACCATCACCAACATGACAACGTTGTCAATTAAATCCACTGTCTAGACATGTGGCATGCATGCAGTCACCTCATACCTAAATAGAAGGCCTGGACAGAGTAAAGGAGTATTGACTAGACCATTTCACCAGTACAAAGAGACTATGTGAATAGGCATAAACAATTGGAGCATCACCTGGTGGATCACCTAGGTTCAAACCCCCTCACCGAGTCCAATTAGTGGCATAAATAGCAATGAAGATCAAAAGGAAGCCACAATAAACAGATGGATATTCCAGTGGGAGAAAAGATTGAAAACCATTGAAGAAGTTGTTGAAAGAGGGCTCCTGGGATACTGAAAATCATGTAATAGTTCAAAAACTGGCCAACAAATGGCAATAAACAGTCCACACCCCCGCTCTCAATGATCACAAATAGAACAATGTTCCATAGAGAGATACGCCTGAAGCATAAAGTTCTTCAATCATGTACATGAGCATCATAAGGTGCATAGAGATCACTGCAGTTCATAAAAGTAAATGAGTTGATAATAAGCAAACACGATAGTTACGTTAAAGTGGTCTTCTCCCACTCAATGTGAAAAGTGAAGTCCTCCTGATGTCTCCATTGAGATCTGAGCTTGCAGAAAGTCTCCCACGTCCAACCGGATGGTCAAGAAACGTGCCCCTTTCACCTCCTGATTGAACGTCCGCAAGCGTTCGACCAACACGTCCGACCGGATGGCCACAGATATTCGACCCTCACTTCTGACCGAGTGGTCACAAACGCTGAACCTCACGTCCGACCGGATGGTTACGGACGTTCAGCCTCCACGTCTGACCGAAAGGTCACGGACGTACACACTAGGTATCGGCACCGCTGGATACACTTGCCACGAGGGATAGCACAGCGTTCGGTCCTCTCAGGCTACAAACCCAGGCTGAGGACTCAAGCGCACCGTGTGGCCATACTCCCTTCCTGCAGCAGCACGGACCGTGAGCTTCGTGCACTGCACCAAAAGTTTCTAGAGAGGATGAGGCATGGTCGAGGGGGATGAGAAGGAGATGGGAGACTGAATGACACACGATGGTGCTGATGAAACTGGGGTCTCCCAGTGAAACGCGTCCACGGTAGGGACTGTGTGGACGTGTGTCATTCAGTTTCCCATCTCCTTCTCATCCCCCTCGACCATGCCTCATCCTCTCTAGAACATTGTTCTATTTGTGATCATTGAGAGGAGGGGTGTGGACTGTTTATTGCCATTTGGTGGCCAGTTTTTAAACTATTACATGGTTTTCAGTATCCCAGGAGCCCTCTTTCAACAACTTCTTCAATGTTTTTCAATCTTTTCTCCCACTGTAATATCCATCTGTGTATTGTGGCCTCCTTTTGATCTTCATTGCTATTTATGCCACTAATTGGACTCAGTGAGGGGGTTTGAACCTAGGTGATCCACCAGGTGATGCTCCAATTGTTTATGCCTATTCACATAGTCTCCTTGTACTTGTGAAATGGTCTAGTCAATACTCCTTCACTCTGTCCAGGCCTTATATTTAGGTATGAGGTGACTGCATGCATGACACATGTCTAGGCAGTGGTTTTAATTGACAACGTTGTCATGTTGGTGATGGTGATGGTTAATGTCTGTTCTTCAAGTGAATTTTTTAAATTCATATTTTCATCAGTAAATTGATTAATTTTATCATATCTGCTGTTTTTGCATTGTATTTGTAATTGGATGGGTCATTATGTCCCAGTGGCTCTAGTAAAGGTTCTTTTGGACTGGTTCTGTTTTTTGCCACTGACCCACTGTTTTTTTTTTCCAGTGAGTGGACGAGCCCATAATATGCCCTTTTGGGCAGGTATTTTGGTTAATCAGGAGTCTTCAGATTCCATTTATAGTATAATGGGGCTTTAATACCCTTTATCCTTTTTCTGAAACAACACTGAACTATTGACCAATAAAATCAAATAATTTGGTATGATTTGGAATGGGTTTTGCATGGAGTATATCTCTTAATTTTTTGCACATACTGTATGGTCACTTGTGTATTCAAAAAAATAAAAAGCGCAAAGATAATGTAAAAGGCAAAAACCCATAACAACATCTATCACATTTAATTTCCTGTAGGCAGAGCACCAAAGAATGAATTCAATGTGGGTTCTATAAGTTGTTTCTCTTTGCACATTGCTTTTTGTCTTTTATTGAAATTACATTTTGTTGAAGGATAACTTCTTAAAAAACAATCTCTCTACCCTACACCTCTTCGACAACTCAACCCACACCAGGAACTGCGGCGCTCCCTTTTCCGGATTTCTCCATTAAGGCCTATCGAGAAAAGTCTGCAGTATTCTTTATATTCTTTTATTGTCTGGCTAGTTTGCATTCTAATAATCTGTAGCTGAGAACATACAACTTCTTAATGTGTGAATGTAATCAGTATGTGTGTAGTATACGTGTCTTATGTGTACATTGTTCCCATGGGTGTTATGTATATACAAACTAAGTGCTATCTGTTACACTTGACTGTGAGCAATTATATCTTTGTAGACATTTACGTCTGTGTTGGTTTTTGCACCCTTGGTGCAGTTAGGCCTCGTTCACATGGATGTAGTTAAGTGTACACCCATGTGAGCGCCATATTTTGCCTGCATGAAATGCACAAGTATTTCATGCATCAGTGTGCAGGCATTTACGTCAACTGGGATGCAGTGGTTGCATGGACACAGCCGCTGCTCCCAATTTGACATCCGTTTGGGTGCGGGTCCCTGAAAGCATACTGTCTGCGTTTAGGGACTTGCACCTACATGGGTGGTGCTGCACCGCCTTTTATCTAAATGTTAGCAGCTGGGCAAGTGTGTGTGAACTGCGCTCTTGTTCACTCTAATGCTGGGTACAGACGATAATCGGCTGATTCCGCAAGAACCAGCTGACATTCGGTCAGTGTGTATAGCTGTCTGGAAGACCAACAGTCAAAGGGACAAGCTGGAAAACCAGCAGCAGATCAGTGCTGGAAGCCAATGGTCGTGAGAGCTGATCAGTATGTTCTGATGTGGAGGCAATGGGGGCGATACACTAAGCACATAGTTAGTATGGCAACTTCTAACTCTAACTTCTTAACTCTCCATTTTTTTCCTTCAGCCTGCTTGGTTGAATGAAAAAACCTTAACATGTGTACCGGGCTTAAGGCTGGGTACACGCTATATTTTTTTTGTTCAACCAGCAGGCTGAACGAAAAAAAATGGAGAGATCTCTGTACAAACACAAGTGATGTTAGTGAGGTGATCTTCCCCGTTGTGCCTTTGTGTTCTGGCAGGGGGACTGCTCCCCTGCCAGAACATACTCATCCATTGGCTGCCCTTGCTGATCAGATACTGCTTTTCCAGCATGCCCACTCAACAGAAGCAAGTCATAAGACCTGCTTCTGTAGAACAGACAGCTTTAATACACGTTGAAAGATGCCCGGTTTCTGCCGAACTGACTGTTTTTGGCTGATTCTCGGCTCGTGTGTACTCAATAGACAGCCCTGGAATATGTGCTTATAACCTGACCTAAGCTGGGTACACACGGATCGAAATTCAGCTGGTTGAGCAGGGACTGGACAAATTTCGATCTGTGTATTACTCTCCCTGTTTGACAGAAACCGATCGTTAGTTCGGCTTCTGTCGAATAGGACTGCTGGAAAACCGTGTTCAATCAGCGGCTTGCAGCCAATTGGAAGTCCCCACTGTCAGAATACAATGTCTGGGTGGGGGAGATTCCTGCATCCACCTCGTTTGTGCCGGAATATTATTTTTTTCTTCTTTCAGCCCACTGTTTGAAGAAAAAAAAATAATAGTGTACTCAACTTGACTTTCAATAGGACTGAATGAGAGGGCAGAGTACATGTGCATATGGTACCTACCAACCTTCTGAGATAGGACAGAGGGATACAATTTAGCACAGCATATTTAGGCAACATACACACCCCCTGCCACCATGACAAATATTTAGTATGTAAGAACGACAATAAGGGCCCATCCAGATCACAGTGCAGTGCACTACAATTAAATGAATGAAACAGACTGCAATAAATGCAAAATTGGAGAAGTCTGCATTAGACAATGATGCATGAGCTGAGGGGACTATAAAGGCTTGTTCACACCAGGTGCATTGATCAGCTCAGGCTCAACGCAAGGGCCTGTTCTCATGATACATGTGCGATGGTGTGCATTGGGTAAAAATGAATCTCTACGCAGGACAACTCACATTACCAATCAAACACACTGTGGCGCATGAAGTAAAAAAAAAAAAAAAAAAGAATAAAAATGTAACAATGCATTGCACCCTAGGCCATCTTTAATATCGATTGGACCCTGGGCAAACATTTTCTAGGGCCCTCCCAAATCCACTTATCAATTATCTGTGGGTAGTGCCGGCTCAAGTTGCAGCTGCTTTGGGCTCCACAACAATGACTGGGCCCGGGCAGCTGTCCCTTTTGCCCTACATTAAAGACGGCCCTGTGTACGACAATACAAATATTATATGAAGCATAACGCACACCTGCTAGTGCGAAAGGGTTCCAAAGCTTAACTAACGGCAGAACTGGTGGAGAAGGGGTTAGAACCACCGTCAGGTTTTATTGATGTCTGTTTCCCCATTAGGAAGATTTACCCTCTGATCACTGTGTCACGGAGAATAACAGTGAAAGAAAATCTAGAAGCTGTAATTTCCACCAGAACAGCAATAGAAGGGAAAAGTTCCCTCACATTGGAAAGATATCGAGTCATTAGGAATTTTGCCTAATCTTAATGAGACACAGAAGGAAAAGAAAAAAAACTGACAGTTTTAATCCTCTCCTACTGTATCCAAAATGAAAAAAAAAAAAAAAAAGACTTTAGCTATATTTAAAGCATAACTCTATGAAGTAAAAAAAAAATTTCTCCCATGCAGTGGTGCTGTGCCCACTGGCGGCGGGAGGGCAGGAGCAGTGGGGACCGTTCTTGCGCTCAGAGGATCGGCGGATTACGCAAGTATATCTCTACCTTTGAAATCCCCTAAACAAAAACGAGCAGTTAACCCATGGAGTGCGGGCACAGCCTCACTGAATAGGAAAAGTTTTTATTTTTCCTCAGAGGTCTTCTTTAAGGCTGGATTCACACCTGTCCAGTGCGAATTCCAGCCTGTCTGCTGCCGGGAAGGGGCGGAGCCACCGTTCGGCGGCTCCTTTCCGTTCCCACAGCGCAGCAGCTGCGGGGGGAGAGATGGGGAGGGGCCGTGAGCAGGGGAAAATATCCCCGTTCAGTGCAGAGAGCATCTCCGTGTTAGATGCGCTCCCATTGAACTCAACGAGCTGGGAATTCGCACCGCACTGCACAGAAAAGGCACACGTTTTTTGTGCAATGCGGAGTGCGAATGCACCGCACATATGTGAACCGGACACATTGAAAACAATGTGTTTTCAAGTGTCCTGCGAATTGGATGCGGTTTAAGCTGCATCCAAATTGCATAGGTGTGAACCCAGCCTTAGGCCTAGTTCATACTACCCGCACTGCAATAATGCACAGTAAAATGCATGCTTTAAATGTAACACACAGTAGAGCAGTGGGCATGCGTTAATGCTTTGCCATTCTTTTTAAATGGGCACCCAGTATGCCTCCATATATGTCATTTTTATCTTACCCAGAACACTTTAATGGTCATCACTGTTTTAGTTCTCTTTAAGACATTGTATTATGCTGCCATTCATACACTCTCCATGGAAACCCATCACTCTACCAGCAGCAAAATTGCACTGCTAATATCAGATGGGCACTTGTATGTGTGGATTGCCATTTTTAAATGCCATTGCCACTTTTAGGCTGCTTTCACACTGCTCTGTTGCAAAAATGTGGTACAAATGAATATGCGTTTTTACCTGCAAAAAAAAGGACACATGACTCTAAATCCGCACCAAAACCACAGCTGCGGGTGCGTTTTTGCCACGGTTTCCATTCATCTCAAGTTGCGTTTTTGATGCTGTATTTTTATCGCACCAAACATATACCAAAAATGCAGCATACAGGACTTTTAAAAACGCAACTGACCCAAGTGACTGGTGTGAAGAGCTGCATTTTTATTCTGCTTTTGGTAAGGCAAAAACAGAAGAAAAACAGTTTTTTTTTTAAATCAGAAAAGACTTTATTGAGACATACAGCATTACATCCGCATGATACCTCACCGGTACATTGGTGATACAACAATATTGCTGTTCAACATACATCTTGTATTCTCAATAAAAAACAAATGGGGAGAGAGAAGAGAGAAAAGAAAATAGAACGGGGGAAAACAAGCGGAGCAAGAAAAAGGGAAGGAAGGGCATTGTTAAAGCCCACAGGGGAGAGATGATAAAGACAGAGCAGGGAAAAAAGAAAAAGACAGAGAAAAAAAAGGGAAACCACAACATATGCATTATCCCACAAATCCACAAACATGTCTTCAGTACAGGAGCCGTCTATCCTGGAACAGTCCAGGAATCACCCGCTGAGGCCCTGCCCCACCCTAACCTAGTAGCCTGTCAATAACCAATTCACTTGGTGCCAACCCTGGGGTGTCTAGCCATGGGCCCCACAGTTTGTCAAACTTGGCCGCACAGTTGCGGTGTTGGAAGATATACTTCTCCAGACGAAGCAGATCCCCCATTCGTGAGATCCACTCCCTCAGGGAAGGGGGTTCAGAGTCCTTCCAATGATGGAGTATTAATTTGCGGGCCTGAAATAGTGCCCTGCCTATGGCCTGTTTTGGAATGTCTTCGATAGGGAGGTAATCAAGAATTCCCAAAAGTGTCGGTTTGGGGTCTATTGGGACAATAACCCCAAATACTTTGTTAATGGTATTAATAACTCCCTGCCAATATACATGCAATTTTGGACACCTCCAAAGGAGGTGAATCAAGTCTCCGTGGTCTCTGCGGCATCTGGGACATAATGGATCCTCCCTTATTCCCATCTTGAAAAGCCTAGCTGGCGTTAAGTGTACCCGTAGCATAAGATATAGTTGCGACAGCCTCTGTGACACATTAAGTGAACACAGTGGCACCGCCTGCAGTATCTCCTCCCATTGCTCATCGTCTAAAGGCCCAACATCCTCCACCCATTTATCCCTCACCCTTAGTGGGAACCCTTCCAGATAAGCATCCAACAGCCTACAGTAACAATTTGATATGAACCCCTTAAAGTGTGTCACCTCCACTACATAGTTAAACACCGGAGAGGGGGAAATCTCCCACGTCACCGTTTCAGTCTGGGCCTTAATCGCGTGCTGTAATGCTAGGTAGCGAAACCACATAGTCTTTGGAACCCCAAAGGTGGCCCTCATGTCCGAGAACGGTCGCAGAGCACCGTTTACAAAGATCTGGGACATACGGACCACCCCAAATTGTCTCCACCTGGGCCCGTCTGTCAATTTATAAAGCTCAGGGTATAATTTATTGTCCCATATTGGGCTATACAGTGTAAACCCTTGTACTTCCTGCATCTGCCGAACCTTGCTCCAGACTTTTTGCATTAGAACAAACGTAGGGAACTTCTTGTTTGATTTCGCAAATGCCATGCCCTCCAGGCCCTCCTCCACCTTCTTCACCCCTGTCACATATTGCAGTAATGCGAGAGTGGGGTCTACCTGCTCCCTCTCCTCCCCAGGTATAGCCCTCGCAATGTGCTGCATCTGGGCGGCCAGGTAGTAGATCCAGGGATTCGGCAGTGCCAAACCACCCGCATCCTTGGGTTTCTGCAGTTGTTCCAGTCTAATCCTCGGAGCCCGGGATTGCCATAGGAATGAGCAAAAAATAGAATTAATTATACGGAATTGTTTAAGGGGTATGACCATTGGGGAATTATGTAGAATATATAATAGTTGGGGCATAAACACCATCTTAATGAGGTTGGTACGCCCCGCTAGGGAGAGTTTAAATTTAGCCCACACTTTGGCCTTGTCTCTAATCCTACCCAACAGGGGAGAGAGGTTAAGTGAGGTATACTCTAGTGGTTTTGGCGACACCCAAATGCCAAGGTACTTGAAAGTACCCGACACTGGTATATCTTTAAGTGCAGTCATTCCTTCCTCCCCTGGTTGATCAATAAGCATCAGAGAGGATTTTGTCCAGTTGATAGTAAGACCTGAGTATTTTCCAAATTCCCTTATCACTGCCATAGCCCGGTCCAAGGAACTTCCTGTGTCCCCCAACATTAACATAGTGTCGTCAGCATAAAGCATGACTTTTTCCTGTATGGACCCATAGCGAAATCCCTGGATCAATGAGTCCGCCCTAATCCTGGCCGCCAGAGGCTCAATAGCTATTGCGAACAGGAGGGGTGACAATGGGCACCCCTGCCTAGTGCCCCTGAACAATGAAAATGGGTCTGACACCCTGCCTGCCTCCCTGATCACTGCTTTAGGTGCACAATATAGCAATTGTACCCAGGACAGAAAGATTCGGCCAAAGCCCAGCTTCTGCATTGTCGCCCACAAGTATGGCCATTCAACACTGTCAAAGGCCTTGTGGGCATCCAATGACAGC
>BLSH010248765.1:238535-253508 GCA_018402905.1 Glandirana rugosa | reverse complement strand
TTGACAAAAAGAAGCCCCCCGCACCGGTCCTCGCCGTACACTCATCTGCAGAGAGTGTCTCGAGGGTGTGAACTAGGACGTTGATAGGAAGAGGGTCCGCTAATCTGGGTAGCAAAACCGACGAAGGAAGAGCCATCACCTACGGTGTGCGGGCACGTCGCAAGTGCCTAGGGAGGCCACTTTACTACTGGGCGTTTGTCCTCTTTCTGCCTCCGGGCCGACTGAGGGTTGTACCGCGGCGGCGCCCGCGCCGAAACGTTGTCGCGGACTCCGTCCTGTTTCTGTTCGGTTTTCTCCGTTCATTCGTTGGATTTTGGGGGTTCCGTCGGCGGTTTCTTTTCTGTGTATAATAAAGCATATCTTTAGGGGGTTCTTTGGCGGCTGCCTTGGGGGTTTTAGGTTGCTTACTTGCCTCTTTTGGCTTGTCTTTGTCCTGCCTCAGGCGCTGTTGCAAAGCCGCGCCCGCGGCGGCGCCATGTTGGGAGTCAGCCGGGCCTCCGTCTTTCTCCTGTTTGCGGGTCATCATTTCACCGGAGGGATCCGTGAACGCTGCACGGGCGTGTGGCATCCACTACCGAGAAGGAAGCAGCCAAAACGATGGGTCTAATCGCCTGGGAGAAGGATAGTTGCAGGATCAAGTGTGGGAGCTCTGTGAGAGACGTCTACTCACATGCCGCTCCTGGCCACGCCCCCCGAAGAAAAACAGTTTAGTGTGAAAGGGCCCTAAAGCTTCATACACACGGGCCGAATATTGGTCAAAATCAGCTAGTACCGGCTGACATTTGGCCCGTGTCAATAGGTCCTTGTTTGACAGAAGTCAATCTCACAAATGTCTTCTGTAGAACGAGCATGCTGGCAAACCAGCAGCCGTTTGGCATTCGATCAGCTCTCTCAGCCAATGGCTGCGAGTGCTGACCGGTGTGATCTGTCGGAGTGGGGGGGGGGGGGTGCGGGAACACAATAGCACAGTGAGGAGATCACTGTACTAACATTGAATAGTTAGTACAGAGGCCTCCTTGCAAGCTGCCCAGTTCTTTTTTTCATGTGTACCAGGCTTTAACGTTACTTTCGGACCACGTCACATAGATTTACTGCTGCAGAGTGGCAGCATAATGTGGATCGCCGACTATGAACGGAAATTTGCACAGGGGCGGCTAGGGGGCGAGCGTGCCCGCCACGCACTCCCTCAGTGTGTCCGCAGCTTGGGCGGACTCAATGTCCGCTGACAACCCGTGATCGATTACTACACAGGAGGTACAGGGAACCGCCAATGTAAACACGCTGGTTCCCCATTCTGACAGGCAGCATGACAGAGATCTATGTATTCGGGATCAGTTAGATCTGTCATGCCCCTGCCAGCCCAGCCCCCACACAGTTAGACCACTCCTAGGGAACACAGTTAACCCCTTCATTGCCCCCTGCAGGTTAACCCCTTCCCTGCCAGTGACATTTATACAGTAATCAGTAGCTATTTTTAGCTCTGATCGCTGTATAGCTGTCATTGGTCCCAAAAAAGTGTAAAAAATGTCCAACATGTCCGCCGCAGTGTTGCAGTCCCGATAAAAATCAGATCGCCGCTATTACTAGTAAAAAAAAAGTAAAAACGCCATAAATTAATTGTCATGGTTTGTAAATGCAGCAACTTTTCCGCAAACCAATCAATATACGCCGATCGTGATTTTTTTTAACACAAATATGTAGAAGAATATATATTGGCCAAAAGTGATGAATAAATTAGTTTTTTTATATATTTTTTTGGATATGTATTATAGCAAAAAGTAAAAAATATTGGGTTTTTTTTTCAAAATTGTCGCTTTTTTTGTTTATAGCGGTGATCAGAAGTGACGCATAGGTGATCAAATACCACCAAAAGAAAGCTCTATTTGTGGGAAAAAAAGGACGCAAATTTCGGTTGGGTACAACGTCGCACGACCGTGCAATTGTCAGTTAAAGCGACGCAATGCCGAATCGCAAAAAGTGCTCTGGTCCTACAGTGGGAAATCCTTCCGGGGCTGAAGTTGTTAATGTTACCAGGTTCTTTGCTGTAGTAATACTTAGGCTGGCTGCTTTATCAGATTACTTTGGTGGTAGACATCACAAGTGGTGTTCAATAAGATCATTCTTTAATACTGTATATACAGTGTGTTCTACTACTGAGCTAAACACATACATAACAGCTGTAACACTGACACCTAGGGGTTTAGAAGAGACACTAACAACAAGTTACTCAATGGTATACCATTAGTGAGTATACCAAAAGTGTTTTATCTGTTCTGTAAGGGCAAAAATTACCCATTGATTCTGCCAGAAATCTTTTGAGCTGAAAACGTCCCGTGCTCTCTGCCTCTGCTGACTTTTATCAGTTACATTGTTCCCAGCTATCTCTCTGGACAAAAAAACACTCTCACCCCTGCTTCAATTTATGGCAAAATGTAGAGGGGGAGGTGTTTGTAGTCTTGTTGTAGGGTGAAAATTCTGCTCCTCTAGAGAGTGCAGTGAGTAAACACCACCCTAGGACAGGAAGTGTGTTAGTGGCAGGATCAGCAGGTGAAAATAAAGAAAAAGCAGCCACCACATCTAAGGTCTGGAAAGCTGCAATATCATTTTTTTTTTGTTCACAGTTCTTTGAGTCCAATGGAGAAAATATGATTTCTTTACTTACTGTAAAATCCTTTCTTGGATACTACTGAGGAACACAAGAAGTCCATCACCTCTGGGTTACACTGTTACCTACATGAGGATTGAGCACTGGCAAACAAAAATCCTGCAGGCCAGCCCTGGATAATTCCTCTTACAACCTATTTTGTAGAAAAGAAGTAATGAGAGCATGACCATAAATACAGAGGGTTGGACCTGTGTCCCCTCAATAAACTCCAAGAAAATAATTCTACGGTGAGTATAAAAATCCTATTTCCTTTCTCATCCATCGAGGAATACAGGAAGTCATATATTTTCTAGACATCCAAAAGCAGTCCAACTGAGGGGTGCAGGGCTGCTGTTAGAAATCATGGGGCCCCATACTGCCTATCTGACAGGGCAGTGCCCCCCCTGTCCCCCCACCCCCAGATAATATCAAATTATAGTTTTGCTAAAAATACACTGAAATCATTATATGACATATTTACCTTCCCCTTTCCCCACTCTCCATCCTGAAAGAACCCCTTGTATACCCGCAGCAGCTGCCAGTGGGAGAGGAGAGGAGGGAAGCCAGCAGCACTGCGGGGAACATGGGGGGGGGGGGGTGGAAAGCAGGGGCATGGGGGCGTAGTTGCTAGAACTGATCCCCCTGCAGCACAGCTGGAGGGAGGGAGTGGAGGAGAAGCCGAGGGAGGGGGAGGATCGATGTCTGTCTGCAGTAAGGCAGTACGGCTGGCCCTAATGCTCAGCAGGCGCCCTAGCCCCCCTTTTGAACTAATGAGGCCTTGGCTCAGTACAGAAGGGCTGGCTGTACTGCCTCATCAGTAGCTCTGGGGGGGGGGGGGGGGTGCACAATGGAGGCAGCAAAGTCCATAGGTGAAGAGAGGACAGGGTGGCAGCCTTGCAAACCTGGGAAACAGGTTTTTGGCTTGATGCCGAAATGCCCAAAAAGCATGCACAGATCTAGTAGAGTGTATCTTGACAGGAAAGGGTGTGACCTGGTCCTTGCGATGATAAGCTTGAATGTAGGGCTGTCAGAACCACCTAGAGATGGTGGAACAAAATGTAATTTCATCCTTACAGAGACCATCCAGGATGAGAGAAAGGGAGCAGTCTTTCTGAAAGAAGCAGTGCTTGAGAGACTCTCACAGCCCCAACCACATCCAAGGCAATGAATGGAAATTTCCTTTAGGTGATCTGGAACTGGACAGAGGGACAGAAGTAGTGTCCCGGTTGAGGCAAAAGGCATGAAGGAAATCCTGGGCTTTAACATCACCTTGTACCTATTGTGGGAAATAAGCTTGTGGGGATCAACTTTCCTGAGGAGAATAGTCAGCGTGCAGGCAACTTTCTTTAAAATCTGGCGGCTTGCCAGGTTTATTGGTAAAAGATATGCAGGTTTAAAAAAAACAAACAAAACAGAAAATAAATCCTTGCCATCTGGCGCTAAAGTAAACAGTATCGTTTACTCACTATACGGTGTGGGGCTGGCCCCAGACACCCACAAAACATAAGCCAAAATGCAAACCTTGTCTTTTAAAGTCAGACACAGGACTCCCTCAGATCCCTCTCTGAGTTCCAGGTCAGAGCTAGAGTGTGTTCTCTTCCTGGTTATTTAAGCCACCTGCTGGTGGACTCCAGTGGACCACAAACTCCGGACTGGAACCAGCCCTGCCATGGTGGCTGGTAAAATCCAGACTGGACTCTGTTTAATCCAGTCCAGAAGCAGCCAAACCACTTGAAGTTCCAGGTTGTTGATCGGTAGAAGAGACTCCTTTGATGACCACGTTCCGTGTACCAACAGGGTGCCTAGGACTCCTCCTCAGCCCGATAGGCTGGCATCCATTGTGTGGATCTTTCAGAAGATAGAAATGAAAGGACTTCCCTAACTCCAGACCTGGTGTTCTAAGCCACCAGGCCAGGGACAACCTGGTCCTTGGTTCCAAACATATTGGTTTGTTCCAGGGACTTGATGGACTTACCCCATGATGTCAGAAGTTTGGCTTACTGTGCAGGCTCTGAGACATATGTAGAAGCATGAAGCTCTCCTCTAATCAACCGTTAGCAGGTGTGAGGAACTGGTGTTCAGTGAATCGCCCCTCAGGAGATCACAGTATTGGCCTGGGCAGGAATAAAACTACTTTCCCTGATGTAGGAAGGATTTTAATCCATTCTCAGTGGTGAAAACACAGTAGTATATCTAAGCATGTCAAATAGAGTTCGACCCAGAAGACCTGTCCAAAGCTCAATCCTATAGAGTGAACCACCTGTTCTTGAAGACCAGAAGGCAGCTCAGGGAAGGAAAAATTTGCCTGGAGAAAAAAAACTCTGGATACAGGGAGCAAAGTTCTTACCAGCCAACTGAAACTACCTAATATATGAAAGCAGACATGATAGACTACTCAGGAACTAAATCTGCAATGGAGGAGGCAATGGCTGAGGTAGGTCATGAAGTAAGGGGGACAATGGTGAAGTCTCTGAGAGAACGGTCCCCCAGTACTTGACAATCTTGCAAGTGAGGAGAGAAGGTAAACACCCGGTCTGATGACAAGGACCTTAACCAGTTCAGATCCACGCTATAGCCGAAATACGGCTACAGCACGGCTCTGAAATACCCGGCGGACGTCTATGGACGCTGCATGGTCGTGCCCGCTGATCACCTGTAGCAGCTGCAGAACGGGGAACCACCAAAGTAAACATGGCGGTTCTCCGTTCTGTGAATGGGACATAGCAGATCTACTGATCCCTGTCACTGGGATCAGTTAGATCTATTGTGTCCCGACCAGCCCGCCCCCCCCACAGTTAGAACACACCTAGCGAACACTGTTAACCCCTTCACTGCCCCCTAAGTGTTAACCCCTTCACTGCCAATGGCATTTATACAGTAATCAGTGGACATTTAAATTTCTGATCACTGTATAGATGTCATTGGTACCAAAAATGTGTCAAAAATATCCGACATGTCTGCTGCAATATCGCAGTCCCAATAAAAATTGCAGATCGCCGCCATTACTAGTAAAAAAAAAAAAAAATGGTAAAACGCCATAAATCAATTCCCATAGTTTGTAGACACGATTACTTTTGCGTAAACCAATCAAAATACGCTGATTGCGATTTTTTTTACCAAAAATATGTAGAAGAATATATATTGGCCAAAACTGATGAATAGTTTTCTTTTTTATATATTTTTTTGGATATTTATTATAGCAAAAAAGTAAAAAATATTGTTATTTTTTCAAAATCGTCGCTCTTTGTTTATAGTGCAAAAAATAAAAACTGCAGAGGTTATCAAATACCACGAAAAGAAAGCTCTATTTGTGGGAAAAAATTATAAAAATTTTGTTTGGGTACAACGTCGCACGACCGCACAATTGTCATTCAAAATGCGACAGCGCTGAAAGCCTAAAATTGGTCTGGGCAGGAGGGGGGTTTAAGTGCCCAGTAAGGAAGTGGTTAAAGGTCCGCCTAGTGTGGACCTAAGTAGCAAAGGCCTAAGGTGTATACCCTCGCCTACAGGTAGATCCAGAAGCTAAAACCTGGCAAGGAGAAATCCAGTTGGATTTTGCAGGTGCTAGGCCCTTCAGGGTAGTGCTGTCCACAAGGATCACTGAAGCTTACCCTCTTCACAAGGGGTTGGAGCATTGTTTTCAAGGAAAAGGGAATATGGTCAGAATCCAAGCTCTAAAGAATATCATGTGTGTCTGTACAACACAAAGGATTCAGAAACCTGGCAGGGTAGGAGACAGTCGAGACTGGATCCTAATGACAAAGTGACAGAGGGTCCCTCTGGAAGACATTTAGGGGTACACCAGATACCACTAGAGAGATAGCATGTTCCAGAGAAAGGAAAACGCTCTGAAACAGAGAGAAGTGGCCTAGATGGGCCCAGTTCTGGAACCCTAGCTATCCACCAAAGAAACAGCATTATCCTGTGCTTGAGGACAGGAGCTTGATAGAGATGCGAGCCTGGGCTTGTTGTACTAGGACGTGTGCTGCCTTGCTGCCCACACCAGACTGGGGTAGTCTCATGCACTAGATTGAAAAAACAGAACAGAGGGCACACTGGCCTAGCGTATTATCCTTTGTACAACTTTAATTAAAATCAATGAATAATACTCACAAACAAACTTGTAAAAATTCGCATATCAAAAGAAGATCTCATCTAGACTGGTCCACACCAGACGTCCCTATCGTCTTTTGGCCCAGCTGACGCGAGGTTGCGCCTCTTCCTCAGAGCCTGAGCAAGGGTCCCAGTGGTGGGGGGAAGCGAAGGGAATCTGGGTGAGGTGCAGTAATTCATGAAGAGCCACTCAGGAAGGCAGAAGGCACAACTGAAGAGAGTACGCAAGGGGGCATTCTCAGCACCTAAATGATTGAAGGGCAAACTTCACATGGACCTGAAAGGATTCACAAAACACCACCTCACTTGTAGAGGTGGGGGTGCACCTTTGTGGAGGAGGTTTTAAGTGGACTTGTTTTTTTTACTTTTCGCCCTGTAGCCAATCTGAGGATCAGGGAACCTGGGGTCACCTGCTGCAAAAAAAGTTAATGAAGGCGAAAAGTGAAGCTCAGCCTTCTCTTTGGAGCTCCTGCATCAAAGCAGGAGCATGGTCTAGCCTCTCATGAGATCTAAATGAAGGTGCTATCCAGGGTAGATCCAAAGAGAAAGTCTCTTGAAGTCAAGGTGAGCCAAGATGCTTTTTAGAAGGGGCATCAGCATCCCAGCACCTTAACCAGAGTGCTATATGCATCTTTATGAAGAAAAGACCCATGCAGAACTGTAGTTTATATGCTTGTGGCAAGCATCACACCTAAAGAGTAAGGCTCCATGCACACTGGCTTAAAAAACATTGCTTCTACAGTTGTGTGTTCCGCCTGTAGAAGCTATTCAATGTTATCCTATGCACATTAGGACAATTACAGGCATATTTTGAGCTCAACATTTAGGCCTCATACACACGGACGTTTTTTGACGCCGGCGTTTTCTGGCGTTTTTTGCAGCTCTCCATGTTAGTCAATGGCCCCATAAAAACGTCTGCGTTTTTGAGCTGTAGATGACGTCGGCGTTAGTGAGCTGAAACTAGAACCCACAGCCATCGCGTTCTGAGGCTGTAACGTTTTGGCATTTTTTGACGCCGACGCCACAATATGCCAACAAACGCCAACAAACGCCAGCTATTATTATACCGGCGTTTTCCGGCGTTTTTTGACGCCAACGTTTTTAGATTGAAAAATAGCAGAGGGATGATTTTTTTAAAAAAACGCCTATTGACGCCGACGCTCACTAACGCTCAAAAACGCAGATACATAACGCCGAAAAACGCCAACTTTTTTTCCTTGACGTCGGGCCCGACGTTTTGTTTATTTTTTTAGAAACGTCCGTGTGTATGAGGCCTAAGAGGCAGGAAAAAACCCCTTCTGGTTCACGTTTCTGATTGGAGCTTACTGGCAGAAAAAATGAATATCTTGAGACTAAATTGCTAGTGTAGGCATGGGACTTTTGAGGCACAGTAATTTATATAAAATGATCATGGTTATTGAAAATATACTTAAAATTAGACAGTAAGTCCACATTTATACAGAACCATGGTAAAATATATTATAACTATATTTTTGGGAAAAAAATGTAAATTATGCTGTGAGCATTTGATCTTTCCAAAATAAGTATAATGTTGGAAGAGGAAATAATAGGACCATATTGGAGGTTGGAGGAGGGGAAGGAGTAGAGGGATCTTTGGGCCCCCCCCTGGGATGCATGTGTACTTTGTGGTCCCCATCTTGGCACCTGGATGTGGTGCATGTCTTCTCTATCTCAATTTCCATTTTCCCTCTTCTCTTCAATTCTTTCCTGGTTTATTTCCTCTTTTTTTCCCTTTCAGTCTGTGTGTGGGGGGTGGGGGGGGGGGTTAACATGACATGTTAAATAAAAATGAAAAAAGGGATTTGCCGTAAAACCCTTTTCTCCGAGTTCACTGACAGACACAGCTCTTCATGACATGTGGGTTTATGCTTGTCCTATTAGGAGTTAACTAGGCAGGGAAAGAAAGCAAGCTGGCCCCTCCCACGGGGCTGTCCTCTCTTTCCACATAAACCCCGTACCCTGCTTAGCTCATCAGTTCGTAACAAGCCATACCGAAAACAGAGTGCAGAGTGGTGGGTGCTGCGTCTGTCAGTGAACTCGGAGAAAAGGATTTTACGGTAAGTTTTAATAAAATCCCTTTTTCTCCTACGTTCACTGACAGACACAGCTCTTCATGACATGTGGGGATGTCCCAAAGCTGTGTCAAAAAGAGGGGTGGGTAAACGATAACAACTGTACCCAAAAGAAACCTCTAAGGAGGCGTCAGACGCACCTACACCGCTGCCTGTAAAACTTTACGGCCAAACGCAGCATCCGAGGATGCAGACACTTCAATCTTATAAAACTTAGTGAAAGTGTGTACCGCGGCCCAAGTAGCCGCCTTGCACACCTGTGACACCGAGGCCTGGTGTCGGAAAGCCCAGGAAGTGCTAACAGCCCTGTAGAATGAGCCGTGACGGGAAAAGGGGGTACCTTGCCCGAACAGGATATTCATGGGTCACAGTCTGTCTGATCCAACGGGAAACAGTAGCCCACGAGGCCGCCAAACCCTTGCGCAGACCATCCGTCAGTACAAAGAATCAGACTTCCGGAAGGAAGCTGTAGTATTCAGATACACTCGCAAGGCCCTTACAACATCCAAGGAATGAAATTCTAATTCCCTAGGATGCGAGGGACGCTGGCACAACGAAGGAAGAACAATATCTACATTAATGTGAAAAGAGGAAACTACCTTCGGAAGAAACGATGGTGGTGGGCGCAAGACCGCCTTGTCCTTGTGCAGGACCAGATAGGGAGACTTGCAAGATAGTGCAGCCAACTCAGACACCCGCCTAGCGGATGTGATGGCTCATATGGCGGTTTCTGAAGCACAGAAAGCACCAAATTCAAATCCCATGGTGCCATCGGGGACCGCACCCGAGGCGCACACCTTGTACAAAGGTACGAATCAACGAATGTGATGCCAGAGGTCTTTGAAAAAGAATCGCCAGAGCCGAAATCTGGCCCTTGAGAGTACTCAAGGCCAGCTTCTTGTTCAGGCCCTGCTGTAAAAAGGTCAGGAACCTGGACACCACGTAAGAGCGAGGGTTGTAACCCTCCGCCTCGCACCAAGCTATGTAAGCCTTCCAGGTGCGGTGATAAATCTTGCGAGAAGTACACTTGCGTGCTTTGAGCATGGTAGGGATCACAGAGTCAGCGGCACCCCTATTCCTCAGCACCTGGGACTCAATAGCCAGGCTGTCAAAGCTAGCGAGGGTAAAGCAGGGTGCAAGATGGGCCCCTGAGACAGTAGATCGTCTTGCAGCGGGAGCCGCCAGGGAACGTCCGCCACCATTCGTACCACGGACGCCGAGGCCAATCCAGAGCCACCAGGATCATTGGAATTCCCTCCGCTTCCACCCTGTGTAGCAACTGCGGAAGAAGGTTGATTGGAGGGAAGGTGTACAGTAGATGATACTGGCCCCAAGGGGCCACGAGAGCGTCCGTGGCGACCACCAACGGATCTCTCGTCCTGCACACAAAGGTCTTCACTTTGTGATTGAACCGAGATGCTATGAGATCCACATCCGGCGTCCCCCACTTATGGAAAATTTGGCTGAACACCTCTGGATGGAGGGACCACTCTCCCTGATCCAGCATCTGGCGAACGAGAAAGTCCGCCTGCCAGTGTTCTACGCCTGGAATGTAAACGGCGGAGATTGCCGGAACGTGAAGTTCTGCCCAACGCAGGATCAGAGCTGCTTCCGCCGCAGCTGCTGAACTCCTCGTTCCGCCCTGATGGTTCACATATGCCACTACTGTGGCATTGTCCAACTGAACCCGAATCGGGCGACCTCGTAACTTCACCGTCCAGTGAGATAGGCATAGCTTGATCACCCTTAGCTCCAGCACATTGATCGGGAGGCGTGCTTCCTGCGCAGACCAATGGCCCTGGGCAGACAGCTGCCCCAGGACCCCACCCCAGCCCGACAGGCTGGCGTCCATCGTGATTATCACCCAGTGAAGGGGCAGGAATGACTTCCCCCGAGTCAGTGCCGGGTCCCGAAGCCACCAGGTCAGAGAGCCCCTGGCCTGAGGGTCCAAGCGGATCAGGAGATCCAAGGACCGTGGAGACCTGTCCCACCGAGACAGAATCGCTCGCTGGAGAAGTCGAGTGTGGCTCTGGGCGTAAGGTACCGCCTCGAAGGTTGAGACCATGAGCCCCAGCACCCGCATACAGAACCGTAATGACGACTGCCGGTGTGACAGTAAGGTTCGCACCGCCGTCTGCAGCGAGAGCAACTTGGCCGGAGGTAAGAACACCTTCGCCTGCTCTGTGTCCAGAATCAGACCCAGGTACTCCAGGCGACGGGACGGAGACACCGTCGACTTTTGCAGGTTGATCAACCAGCCGAAGTCCTGCAACGAAGCCATGGTGATCCTCACGTTCTCCTCCAGAGCCGAGGTGGACTCCGCTCTCAGGAGCAGGTGGTCAAGGTAAGCTACCACCGCAATGCCTCTCTGCCGCAGTAACGCCAGTACTGGGGCCACCAGCTTAGTGAAAAACCGAGAAGTTGAAGCCAGACCGAAGGGGAGTGCCACAAATTGGTAATGGAGGTCCCCCACCGCAAAGCGAAGAAAACGCTGATGCCGTGGACAAATGGGAACATGGAGATACGCGTCCCTGATATCCAGAGACGCCAGGAAGTCCCCCTGATGGAGGGCGGCCACAAGCGCCGAAGCTCGGGTGGGGGCAACCCATCAGGCAGAGGAGGGCTTGTCTTCTGCCTTTTCAGTCTTGCGCTACCACTGACGCTTACCGGCCCCTGCAGCGGTCTTGCCGGATCGAGTCGCGAAAAAACCTCTTCTGACCCGAAGAAACAGGCCCCTGTCTACGGCGAAACTCTCGCCTCCGGGAGGAAAGTGCTCTTCCCACCAGTGAAATACTTGATGATTTCATCCAGTTGTGGTCCGAAAAGATGGCCACCTTGAAAGGGGAAGCGTGGTCACCCGACCATGAGCGTAACCAAAGGACTCGTTTGAGAATGACGGCAAACACAGCCATTTTGGATAACATAGGGAGCAGATCCAGGGCTGAATCACAGAGGTACTTGATACCTTGAAACAAAAAGCTCAGCCCTCTGCGGCGCATCCATCAGGCAACCGCAATCCAGATCATTCTGAAGCTCCGCCATATGCTCAGATTAGTATTGCGCCGCCATGGCGCCAGGGCCGGTCTCAGAGCTGAGCCTGCTAACAGAAAGAGTGCCTTTGACACCGCCTCTGTCCGCCTGTCGGCCGGGTCCTTAAAAGAAGGGGACCCTTCCAGGGGAATAGTCGTCGCCTTATTCAGACGAGCTATCGGGGGGTCCACCGCAGGGGACGCCCACTTCTTCAGAAAGCTATCCTCGAATGGATAACGGATGGCAAAGCGTTTTGACAGTGAGAAGGAATTCTGTGGATGCTGCCATTCATGACAGATCAGATGATCAAAGAACTGATCATAGGGGTAAGCCCTAGGGGGCCTGGCAGACCCACAAACATATGCAGACGTCTGTGACTCGCCGTCTTGGTCCAGTCACAGCGTAGTACGAATCCCAGAGATAATGGCGGACACCAGCGCTTTTTCGCGCGCTGCTGCTGCCCCCTGGTCCTCCTTTCTGTCCGAGGGGGCCAGCTCACCTTCAGAGAGTTCTACTGGGGTCCCTGTGACCCCCGAGGCCATCTCTAGTTCAGAGTCCTCCCCTGAGGAACAGGGGGGAGGAGGGCGCTTCTTAGGGACCCCTGGAGCGACGCTCGGCTCCATCCGGGGGAGAAATTAGGCAAAAACCGCCCTCAGCTGTTCCAGAAATACCCCCTGAGCAGATTGCGCTGTCGCTGATTCCTCCTCAGCAGGCCCAGCAGGGTATTCTGCCATCATTACCCCAGAATGGGAGCTAAATGCGGTAAGAAAAAAACACCTATTTGAGGCACCCCCACACTGCCGCCCCACAGAACACCAGGGAGACCCAGGAGGACTGTACCCGCCACCACCAGCACCCACAGGAGAGCCCAGCTATACTTGCTGTTATGTGCCAGAAAAAATCCTGAGGACCGCCAGAAGAGCTGCGCCGTCAGAAGCCACACTGTTCCAAAGTGAAAGTAAAAACGGCTGTAGCATGTTTTTACAGTGCAGGGACTCCAATATGGCCTCCGAGGTTACACACTAGAGGCCAAAAACCTGCTGGGGAACGTGGCTACAGTAAAATGGCTGCTCTGAGCACTAGAGGGAAGGCTCCCTTAGCGGAAAATGTCCATGGCTACGGCAAAATGGCGACGATCCGCGGCAAAATGGCGGCAGATCGCCGCATGGTGGCCCAAGTCCCCAAACAGGGGGCATAACGATGGGGTGCGGTGCGGGGGTGATGGGACCCCAGGTGAGACCAGGGGACCCCGACCGGTGGCTACATCCCAAAAGCGTGTCAGGACACCCGTGGGCCCCCCCTGCGCCTGAAAAGGGGAGAGGGGGGCACTCACTCACCACTCCTGTCGGGCGTAGCGGGTAGCCACCCGGTCGCAGACCTTCCGCCCCGCCGAGGCGGGATGCTGCCGGCCAAAATTGCCTCCGAACCGGACCGCAGTCCGGGACCTGGGCGCAAGTGGGGTACACCCACAGGCCGCTCGCACGAAAGGGGCACGATGCGGCGGGACCCCATATCTCGGGACTGGCTTGCATCGGTTGGCCGCGCTGGGGAGAGTACAGGATCCTGTAATGATCCTCTATGCCCCAGCCGGCTTCTTGATAGCAGACTTCAGATAGCTTGATAGAAGCAAAAGAAAATAAGAAGCAAATAAAATAAAAGAGCGGTCTCAATCCAGACCGCAGGTCCCTCCCATAAGGGAGCCAGGTCAACTCCTTGCGACTAGGCATTTTAAAACTGATGAGCTAAGCAGGGTAGGGGGTTTGTGTGGGAAGAGAGGACAGCCCCGTGGGAGGGGCCAGCTTGCTTTCTTTCCCTGCCTAGTTAACTCCTAATAGGACAAGCATAAACCCACATGTCATGAAGAGCTGCGTCTGTCAGTGAACGTAGGAGAAAATATGTTATTCTAAATATGAAAATTGACAAAGTTGTTATTCTATTTAAACAGTTAACCAAAGTCTATAGCTCCTGATGAAGAGGATTGTGTCCAGGAAACACGTTGAGCCTCAACAGACTATATGTGTAAACCAATACAATATTGAGATAGATCAATTGATTTTATAAAGTTATAGTATTTTTTTTTCCAAAAATATAAAGTTATAATATATTTTACCATGGTTCTGTATAAATGTGGACTTACTGTCTAATTTTAAGTATATTTTCAATAACCATGATCATTTTATACAGCATAATTTACATTTTCTTCAGGGAGATTCAGACTAATGGTTCTGTGTCTTTATCCAATTTATTTAAGTAATGGTCTGGCTGTTGCATCAGGGGCAGTATCTCTCTATATAGGGAATGGACCTTGATTTCTATTTAAGAGAACCAAAAAATTAGAATAACGAATAAATTGGCAATAAAGGGATTTTATTAAAACGTACCGTAAAATCCTTTTCTCCGAGTTCACTGACAGACGCAGCTCTCCATTACGTGTGGGGTTTATGCTGGTCTCACTAGGAGTTAACTAGGCAGGAAAAAGAAACAGCTGGCCCCTCCCATGGGGTCGTCCTCTCTTCCCAGATAAGCCCCCTCTATGGAATAGCTCACCAGTTCGTACACAAGCCGTACAAGAACAGAGCACAGAGGGGTGGGTGCTGCGTCTGTCAGTGAACTCAGAGAAAAATGGATTTTTTGTGTAACTTACCGTAAAATCCTTTTCTCTGAGTTCACTGACAGACGCAGCCTTCTTATGACACATGGGGACGTCCCAAAGCTGTGCCAATCAAGAGGGGTGGGCAAACCATAACAAATGTACCCAACAGAAAGACGCCCTCTCAGGCGGCGCTAACCGTGCCTAAACTGCCGCTTGTAATACCTTGCGGCCAAAAGCAGCATCCGAGGATGCTACAACATCAACTTTGTAAAACTTAGTAAACGTGTGCACTGAGGCCCAAGTAGCAGCCTTGCACACCTGGGACACCGAAGCTTGGTGTCTAAACGCCCAGGACGTACTAACTGCCCTGGTGGAATGAGCCGTGACTGGAAACGGGGGAACCTTGCCCCGAATCTCATATGCATGAGTCACGGTCCTCCGTATCCAACGTGATACGGTAGCTGACGAAGCCGCAAAGCCTTTGCGCGACCCTTCTGTCA
>BLSH010248765.1:221789-236839 GCA_018402905.1 Glandirana rugosa | reverse complement strand
GGAAATTCCTTCGCCGACTAGCAGCGTGTCTCTGTCACAGGTTCCGTGATAAGAACAACCGACCTAGTCGGTACGCCGGCCGTGATCGCTGACGTTACCGCCGTGTCAGCGACGCTCACGTCTGATGACGAGATACGTGATTAAACTGAACACTAATACGTGTCCGACTCGATGTCGCACGTGTTGTAAACCTCCTCCCCGAGGCGATGTATACAGTTCGACGAAACCTGGAGGAAGGATATAACAGTTTTTACAGACAAAAAAAGTTAGCAATAGTCTGCCCACGATACCGAGGCAAGAACCAGCCCGCTAGTCCGAAGTTTCTTTCGTGACCGCCTGGAAGGGAAAATCCCTTTTTCGGACTTATTCTGCCAGGGCCCTTTACTGCGTCCTGCGAAAGCTTTTCCGGTCTTGCAGCTTTTCCCTGCTGAGCCAGATGCCCGAAAAAACTTCTTCTGATTTGATGCGACAGGTTCCTGTCTGCGCCGCCACTCCTGCCATTTAGGCTCTGGGAGAAAAGTACTTTTACCTCCCGTGAAAGCCTTAATGATTTCATCCAACCGTGGGCCAAACAGACGCCCTCCCTAAAAGGGAAGGTCCGCCAGTGCTTTCTTTGAAGCCTGATCGCCCGACCAAGAACGGAGCCATAGCACCCGTCTGATAACGATTGAAAAAAACAGACATTTTTGACAATATAGGAAGGAGGTCCAAAGCAGCTTGACATATGTAGCGGAGCCCCTCCTCCAAATGTTGTGCACGCTGTAGCTCAGCCTGTGCATAATCACAAGTCAAATTAGTGCATAGAGCAGTAGTCTGCACTCGCAGCGACTGTGCCGCCATTGCAGTCGCTAGTGCCGGCCGCATGGCTGATCCAGCCAACAAGAATAGTGCCTTGGACACTGTCTCTGTGCGACGATCAGCCGCTTCCTTAAAGGAAGGAGACCCCTCCAAGGGAATGGTGGTTGCTTTATTTACCCGCGCCACTGCGGGGTCCACCACCGGAGAGGCCCATCTCTTAGTAAAGCTTTCCTCAAAGGGGTAGCGCACCGCAAAGCCCTTAGGCAAAGTAAAAGAACTTGGTACGCCACTCTTTAAACACCGCCTGCTCAAACAATGGGTCATAAGGGTAAGCCCTAGGGGCCCTAGGCGGTTTAAGTGGGCCACAAACATAAGCGGACTCATGCGACTCTCCAGCTGGATCAAGAGGCATGGACTTGCGGATATCAGTGATCAGTGCTTCCACTATCGCCTTATCACGCGAAGACAGAGTTTCCTGACTCTCCTCATGCTCTGAGGGTGGTTCACCCTCTGAGAGCTCCACAGGTGTGACCACTGATGCGCTTTCCAGATCTGAATCCTCCCCGGAGGAAAGAGGGGGTGGTGGGCGTTTTTGAGGAACCCTTGGCACGGGTACCTCTGCCCTGGGAAAGAACTCCCCAAACACTGCCCTCAGCTGTTCCAAAGACACTAGCGTTCCTGGGGTGGATTGTAGATCCACAGGTACTCCTGCCATAGTATTGCCGGCCTCTGACATTACAGGCTTCCGGCAACCCCACTGTGCAACCACCACCTCAACTCCACCAATCAACCAGGGGGACCCGGGAGGATTGCCCACATCGCTACCAGCACCCAGGAAGGGCCAGCTATACTTGCTGTTTTGATGCCTCAGCACTCCGATCGGAAGAGCAACTGCCCAAACACTACTGCACTCCAGGAGCCTGCTGCTGTGTGTCAGCCACGCTGTATAAGCGAAAACTGGAAGCCACTTCCTGCTTTTAAGCACTTCCTGTATCCAGGCTGCACTTCCTTGAGCTACCACCGGAGGCCGCCAGACCGCAGGCTGAGAACCGCATGGTTTCACAAACAAATGGACGCTGCCATTACACCCGCGCGGTCGGCCACGAACGAGCGGTGCTCTATCTTTCAATGGCGGTGCCCCGCCAAACACAGCGCTCCGAACGGTCGGTGCAGAGTCGAATGGTCAGTGCAACAGTGCCGTACTGCGGCTGGGGGGAGTGGGAGGGGGGAGGGGGGGAACGGAGGCTTAACCTCACAAGGGTATTACCCCAAAAATGTCCCTCTACTGAGCCCCCACTGGCCGGCTTACCACCAAAGCTGCCCAGATGCCCACTCTCCACGCCCTAAGGCGGCAGAGGGGTCCACTCACCAATCCTCGACGGGCGCAGCGGTAGCCACCGGAGCAGACTTACCATCCCCTAGGGGAGGCATGCTGCTGGCCAGGCCCTTGGACAGGCGTACCTAGTCACTGGGCTCTAGTGGGTTTTAGCCACTGGCGCCCGCACGGAACGGGCGCTATGCGGTGGGCACCCCGAAGGGCGTTCGCATAGTGTCGGCCGGACTGGGGAAATATTTGGATTCTAGATATCCTCTATACCACCAGCCAGCTTCTTGATAGCAGTCTTCATCAGATAATTCTTCAGGAGACCGCAGATCCCAAAGGGAACCAGGTCTACTCCTTGCACTAGGCAAAAGAAAACTGATGTGCTATGCAGAGCAGGGGGATTATATGCTGAGGTGAGGACGGCCCCCTGGGAGGGGCCAACCTACGCTTTTGTTTGTTTTTGCCTAGTCTACTACTAGTAGGATGAGCATAACCCCATGTGTCATAAGAAGGCTGCGTCTGTCAGTGAACGGAAGAGAAAAGGATTTTACGGTAAGTTTTAATAAAATCCCTTTTTCTCCTATCGTTCACTGACAGACGCAGCTCTCCATTACGTGTAGGGATGTCCCCAAGCTGTGTCAAAAAGAGGGGTGGGTAAATGCTAACAACAGTACCCAACAGAACCTCTAAGGAGGCGCCAGACTTGCCTACACTGCCGCCTGCAAAACTTTGCGGCCAAAAGCAGCATCCGAAGATGCAAACACATCAACTTTATAAAACTTGGTGAAAGTGTGTACAGAGGCCCAAGTGGCCGCTTTGCACACCTGTGACACCGAGGCCTGGTGTCTAAAAGCCTAGGAAGTGCTAACAGCCCTGGTAGAATGAGCCATGACCGGAAAAGGGGGAACCTTGCCCCGAACAGAATATGCATGGGTCACGGTCTGTCTGATCCAACGAGAGATCGTAGCCGACGAGGCTGCCAAACCTTTGCGCGGACCTTCAGGCAGCACAGAGCATAAGCTTTTCGAAAAGAAGCTGTAGCAGACAAATACACTCTTAAGGCCCTCACTACGTCCAAGGCATGTAAGTCAATTTCTTTTGGGTGCGAAGGACGAGGGCACAATGAAGGAAGGACAATATCTTCATTAATGTGAAAAGAAGAAACCACTTTCGGAAGAAAGGAAGGTGAGGGTCGAAAGACAGCCTTATCCTTATGCAGGACTAAGTAGGGAGACTTGCACGAGAGTGCTACTAAAAAAGCCACCTTCTGCGAGAGCAGTTGTAAGGAAATTGCCCTGATTTTCTCATAAGGCGGTTTCTGAAGTACAGAAAGCACCAAATTCAGATCCCAAGGGGCCAACGGAACCTTCACCCGAGGCGCCACATGTCGTACACCTTGAACAAAGGTACGTATCAACGAGTGTGAGGCCAAAGGTCTCTGGAAAAGAACTGCCAGAGCCGATATCTGGCCCTTAAGAGTACTCAAAGCCAGTTTTTAGTTCAGGCCCTGCTGCAAAAAAGTCAGGACCCTGGATACCACATAAGAGCAAGGGTTATGACCCTCCGCCTCACACCAAGCTATATAAGCCTTCCAGGTGCGGTGATAAATCTTGCGAGAAGTACACTTGCGAACCTTCAACAATGTAGGAATCACTGCGTCAGTGACTCCCCTGTCTCTTAGCACCTGGGACTCAATAGCCAAGCCGTCAAAGCCAGCGAGGGTAAAGCAGGGTGCAAGATGGGCCCCTGAGACAGAAGATCGTCTCTCAGCATAAGCCGCCAGGGAGCGTCTGCCACCATTTGCACCACATCGGCGTACCAAGTGCGCCGTGGCCAATCCGGAGCCACCAGGATTATTGGTATTCCCTCCGCCACTATCCTGCGGATCAGGCGCGGTAGCAGTTTTATCGGAGGGAAGGCATACAGAAGTCGGTAACGGCCACAGGGGGCCACCAGAGCGTCCGTAGCCACTGCCAACGGATCCTGCGTTCTGAACACAAAGGTCTCCACCTTGTGATTGAACCGAGACGCCATGAGATCCACGTCCGGCGTAACCCATCTGCGGCAAATCTGGTTGAACACCTCCGGGTGGAGGGACCACTCTCCCTGGTCCAGCGTCTGGCGACTGAGAAAATCCACCTGCCAGTTCTCCACACCTGGAATGTAAATGGCGGAGATTGCCGGAACGTGACGTTCCGCCCAACGCAGTATCAGAGCTGCCTCCGCCGCAACTGCTGGACTTCTTGTGCCGCCCTGATGGTTCACATATGCCACTGCTGTGGCATTGTCCGACTGAATTCGGACCGGACGGTCCTGCAATCTCACTGTCCAGTGAGATAGGCACAATCTGATTGCTCTCAGTTCCAGTACATTGATGGGGAGGTGAGCCTCCTGTGCCGACCAATGGCCCTGAGCAGACAGCTGTCCCAGGATCCCTCCCCAGCCTGGCATATGAGATAGGTCCACTGGGGTCCCTGAGACCACAGAGCCCACATCCGGATCCGAATCCTCCCCCAATGAATAAGGGGGGGGGCGCTTCTTGGAGGCCTGTTGGGCGACCTCTGCCCGTAGAAGAAATTCACTAAAGACCGCCCGTAGCTGGTCCAAAAAATCCCCTTGCGCAGATTGCGCCTCCGCTGATGCCTCCTCAGCAGGTTCAGCAGTGTAATCTGCCATTGCCTTTGCCCCCAGACCCCTCTCAGTGACACACCGTGGTACTAAAGAGGATGAGGCACCCCCACACTGCCGCACACCACCACCCCACAGCGCACCAGGGAACCCAGGTGGACTGCACCCGCCGCCACCAGCACCCACAGGGGAGCCCAGCTGTTACTTGCTGTTTTTATGCTGTCAGAAGAGCCGTGCCGTCCGATCACCACCGCTCCACAGAGAAGGGAAAACGCTGTATGCACATTATTGCAGAGACATGTGGTCAAAATGGCCGCCGTTAGACACTAGAGGCCGAAACCCCCTGTACAGAGACTTGCAGTACCGCAAACGGCCACTCTGAGTGCTAGAGGGAAAGCACCATAGGCCAGAAATGTCTGCGGCTATGGAAAAATGGCGGCGGTCCGCCGCAAAATGGTGGCCGATCGCCGCATGGCGGCGAAACGAAAAAGTGATGGCGCAGGTGGACGGGGTGCGGTGCGGGGGTAGGGTGTGCCGGCGGCTACCCAGACAAAAAGGAAACATTTTTTTTTTTGTCGTCGGTCCCCCTTCCGCCCCTGAAAAGGGGGGAAGAGCGGAACTCTCTCTCACCACTCCGCGAACGCAGTGGGTAGCCACCCAGTCGCAGACTTTCCGTCCCTGCCTGGACGGCACGCTGCAGGCCAGAATTCTCCCTACCGAATCGCATCCGGGCTGGGCGTAAATGGGGCTCACCCCAGGCCACCCACACAGAACGGGCACTATGCGGCGGGTCCCCATACTGCGGGACTGACTCGCATCAGTCGGCCAGGTCGGGGAAAGTACAGAGCCCATGGACTCTCCATGCCCCGACCAGCTTCTTGATAGCAGATCATCTTGAAGACAAGTAAATAAAATAAAATAAAGAGAAATGGTCACAAACAGGACCGCAATTCCCCTAAGGGGAAGCCAGGTCAACTCCTTGCAAACTAGGCATTTAGATTGGTGAGCTATTCCATAGAGGGGGTTTATCTGGGAAGAGAGGACGGCCCCATGGGAGGGGCCAGCTGTTTATATTCCCTGCCTAGTTAACTCCTAGTCAGACCAGCATAAACCCCACACGTAATGGAGAGCTGTGTCTGTCAGTGAACGATAGGAGAAATAATACTTTCCTATAGATGGCGCTATTACACACACACACACACACACACACACACACACACACACATATACCCATATGTATATAGGGTACTAGATTTACCTTTTATAATGTGACAATGCTGTATGCAACTAATTTATGCAGGTAATTCAGGGGAAAGGGGGGGGCAACCCCCTCCAAGATTTATTTAAATTCCCAGATGAAATCTATGATAGTGAGAAAGCACATAAATAAAGATAGATAATTGTAACAAAGGGCTTTGAAAAAGTCTGACTAAATAAGTCATATGGTTAATTCCAAACCTACCACCTGCCTACCTGGCAGAAAAAAAATGAAAAACTCTCCTAAACTCGTGTAAACTTTGTACAAAGAATGTTCTATATGAGAGTTTTTTTACGGCCAAGTGAACAGATGTTTTTTTTAAGCCCAGTGTGCATGGAGCCTAAAGCTTCAAGCATCTCCTCCACTGCTCATATGAACAGGGAGGGGTCATTTGAGGGTTGCACTTCATTTTGCTTTTTTGGCAGCTTAAGTTCAGAGACAACACAGGACATAGAGCAAAGCTGTCACAGTAAAACTGGAATGGAAGGAGAGAATTCCACTGATAAACAGCGGGATACTTAAAGTGGATGTAAACCCGAAAAAATTTTTTTTACTGACACTTCTACCTTGTACAGAAGAGGAGATCATGTCATCTGTGCCGAGTCTTGCCACAAAGAGTTAATCCAGCTGTGAGTAATCCGCTTATCTTTTTTCAGTACGAGAAAGACCGACTAATGGAGAAAAAGGAGACGTTTCATCCCCATGCTGTGTGAGTGACAGCTCACTTCCTTATATCCTGCACGGAGCAGAGAACGCTTCACACTACCCCCTCCTATCTCCTCCAGCTCTCCCAGGATTGGCTGCTCCACACCTCAGCATGATTTGGCATACTGAAGTCATACGGTCTTTCCTGAGTTTTGACTAGATGTTTCTCAAAACTCAGGAATAGCAAAGTGTGAGAGTGTAGAGGTGGGTGGGGAGTCTTGTGATATCACAACTCCACCCACGAGCTCCAGCAAAGAGAGCCACCCATTGATTCCAGTATTTTTCAAGGCTGCTACTGCTGAAAGGGGTGACATTTGCAAGTAGGGATACATGCAGGAGGCTTGCATGTACATACAGTCAGGTCCATAAATATTGGGACATCGACACGATTCTAATCTTGGCTCTATACACCATTACAATGGATTTGAAATGAAACTAACAAGATGTGCTTTAATTGCAGACTTTCAGCTTTAATTTGAGGGTATTTACATCCAAATCAGGTGAACGGTGTAGGAATTACAACAGTTTGGATATGTGCCTCACACTTTTTAAGGGACCAAAAGTAATGGGACAGATTAACAATCATAAATCACTTTTTAATACTTGGTTGCAAATCCTTTGCAGTCAATTACAGCCTGAAGTCTGGAACGCATAGACATCACCAGAAGCTGGGTTTCATCCCTGGTGATGCTCTGCCAGGCCTCTACTGCAACTGTCTTCAGTTCCTGCTTGTTCTTGGGGCATTTTCCCTTCAGTTTTGTCTTCAGCAAGTGAAATGCATGCTCAATCGGATTCAGGTCAGGTGATTGACTTGGCCATTACATAACATTCCACTTCTTTCCCTTAAAAAACTCTTTGGTTGCTTTCGCAGTATGCTTCAGTTCATTGTCCATCTGCACTGTGGAGTGCTGTCCAATGAGTTCTGAAGCATTTGGCTGAATATGAGCAGATAATATTGCCCGAAACACTTCAGAATTCATCCTGCTGCTTTTGTCAGCAGTCACATCATCAATAAATACAAGAGAACCAGTTCCATTGGCAGCCATACATGCCCACGCCATGACACTACCACCACCATGCTTCACTGATGAGGTGGTATGCTTTGGATCATGAGCAGTTCCTTTCCTTCTCATACTCTTTTCTTCCCATCACTCTGGTACAAGTTGATCTTGGTCTCATCTGTCCATAGGATGTTGTTCTAGAACTGTGAAGGCTTTTTTAGATGTTGTTTGGCAAATTCTAATCTGGCCTTCCTGTTTTTGAGGTTCACCAATGGTTTACATCTTGTGGCGAACCCTCTGTATTCATTCTGGTGAAGTCTTCTCTTGGTTGTTGACTTTGACACACATACACCTACCTCCTGGAGAGTGTTCTTGATCTGCCAACTGTTGTGAAGGGTGATTTCTTCACCAGGGAAAGAATTCTTCGGTCATCCACCACAGTTGTTTTCCGTGGTCTTCCAGGTCTTTTGGTGTTGCTGAGCTCACCGATGCGTTCTTTCTTTTTAAGGATGTTCCAAACAGTTGATTTGGCCACACCTAATGTTTTTGCTATCTCTCTGATGGGTTTGTTTTGTTTTTTCAGCTTAATGATGGCTTGCTTCACTGATAGTGACAGCTCTTTGGATCTCACATTCAGAGTTGACAGCCACAGATTCCAAATGCAAATAGCACACTTGAAATTAACTCTGGACCTTTTATCTTCTCCTTGTAAATGGGATGAGGAAATAACACACACCTGGCCATGGAACAGCTGAGCAGCCAACTGTCCTATTACATTTGGTCCCTTAAAAAGTGGGAGGCACATATACAAACTGTTGTAATTCCTACACAGTTCACCTGATTTGGATGTATATACCCTCAAATTAAAGCTGAAAGTCTTCAGTTAAAGAACGTCTTGTTCGTTTCACTTCAAATCCATTGTGGTGGTGTATAGAGCCAAAAAGATTAGAATTGTATCGATGTCCCAATATTTATGGACATGACTGTATACATTAATACTGTGCCATTAGTTTATACTGGGTGAGTAGTGGGTTTAAATCCACTTTAAGGGTGAACACACTCTCTACCATTATCACTGACAGATCCAAAAGAAACAACAAACGGTTAGCACACATTTGCGTAAGCTGCAAGGCCACTTCACGGCACCCTGTATTACCTGCAGTCCTAACTCCTGTAAATTTGAGAGTATCCACAGTGGAAGCACATGCATTCTAATGGATAAATAGGGAGCAGGTGGGCCTGGAGGCAGTCCAATCCTCCTTAAAGGCATAGGGGCACACTGGACACCCAGTGCATAGCACAATAGCAGCAAAGGTGTCCAGTGTGTCCCCTCACCAATATTACATCAGTAACAAACAAAATGCCCCCTGCCCCCACCTATAACTGGCCTTCACAGCAAGGAGCACATGGAAGGGCAATGCACGCAAAACAAAACCAGAGAAATTCCCAGCTCAACTCACCAACCAGTCTGCTTACCAACCAAATTAATCTGTCTGTGTAATGCATGCGTAAGCTGCAAGGCCACTTCATGGCTCCCTGTATTACCTGCAGTCCTAACTCCTGTAAATTTATGAGCGTCTCCTATCTATCCATTAGAATGCATCTGCTTTCATTGTGGAGACTCTCATAAATTTATAGAAGATATGACTGCAGGTAATACAGGGTGCCGTGAAGTGGTCTTGCAGCTTACGCATGCGTTTACAAATGTGTGATAACTAAACCCCTCTTTTTAACGCATACTGTTAGATAGGTTGATTCGATTTGTAAGCAGACTTGAGTTGAGCTGGGCATTTCTCTCACATCTGCTTCACCATCAGTATGTTGTCCTTAGCAAATAGCAGGAAAATAAAGTTTGCATCTGGACCGTAGAGGCCAGCTCCAGCTGAAAAAACACAGTAACTGGCTATAACCATCCCGCAACCGGCAGGGGGCAAGCCAAGTGCAAAACCATAACAAAGGATGATTGCATAGCAGAAAGTCTCCGTGTCCACAGAGCGATTCCTATTACGACAACCAACAGTCATGTCCACACAGGACAACTATCTAGGGGGGCCCCAACGTCTCACTACAGGTATGATTCGATAGAGCTTGCAAAAGTTAGCTTGGTGTTGAAACATAATGTATGTAGTATGCTCATGGATTCCAGAACCGCCTTACAGCATAAACAAGGAGAAGGCAGGGATAAAGCATTTAGTAGACATCACCATCTTCTTATACTCCCATCCGCAGCAACAGGGTATAGCAATATAATCAGGCTGTGGGGTGAGATGTTTTCGAGAGAGTGTGCTCCACTCTATCCAGCCAATCCGATGCTTGAGTAGGATTCTCAAAGAACTTGGTTTCTCCATTTACCGCTACACGAAGCTTGGCCGGGTATAACATGGCATATGCGACTTCATAGCGTCTGAGGCGTTTTTTCACCTCTGTGAATTTGGCTCTGCGGCGTTGGAGTTCAGCAGAAAAGTCCGGATAGAATGAAATACGTGCATTGTCCATCTTCATAAGATCGCCCTTGGTTCTAGCCAGGGACAGTGCAGCGTCCCGATCCTTAAAATTCAGTAGCTTAAAGAGGAAGGGCCGCGGAGGCTCACCAGGTCTTGGTGGTCTAGGAGGGACTCTGTGGGCCCGTTCTATGGCGAACATAGAGGAGAAGGCATCCCCACCAAAAGTAGAGAGGAGCCACTTCTCCATGAACGCGACCGGATTTTTGCCCTCAATTTTCTCCGGTATGCCCACCGCCCGCACATTATTGCGTCTCTGCCGGTTTTCCATATCTTCCAGGCGGGCCGCATGACCCGCAGAGACCGACTGAACATGGCGTAGCTCTCTCTGTAATGGCGCCACCTCATCTTCCACATTGCTCACCCTGTCCTCAAGAGCCGCCGTGCGGTCTCTCAGCTTCTGCATATCCTGTCTTACTAGATTCAGTTCCAGTTTCACCCCCCTCAGCTCAGAGGTCAGGGCCGAGACAGAGGCATTGCAGGAGGTGACAGCCAGAAATATGTCACGCAGTGTGGGCTCAGGGGTGGGGGTGCTGGCATCCCCCTCGTTGCCAACCAGGCCTTCAGTGGGAGGTGTACTCACTGCGTCCCAGGCAGATGCGGCCTCCGGGTTATCAGGCCATGGAGCCTCCGACTCTCCGGGTACACAATCCTGGTCAGCGGCCCCCAGCATCGCCTTGGGGGGATGATCCTTGCCAGGGGTTTTAGAGAAGAGCTTCATGGCAGCCTCCTTTGCCGAGCGCTGTGTGCGGGCGCCATCTTGCCCCGCATGGTCCGACGCTGTCTGCAGATCCTTGGGAGCCTTACGGGACATGATCTCCCCGACAATGAAGGTACCCGACAGGAGAGCGTTGCACAGGGATCGTTATGCTGCCCATGAGAGGTAAAGAAGCGGTGTCAGGATGCTGGTAACAGGGGAATAGACAGGATGAACGGCGGAGCTCTCACACCATGCGACCTACTCCATGAGCTGCAAGCCACGCCCCCCGAGCTGGGCATTTCTCTGGTTTTGTCTTGCATGTGTTGCCCTTCCATGTGCTCCTTGCTGTGAAGGCCAGTTATAGGTGGGGACAAGGGCCATTTTGTTTGTTATGAATAGTTCTGACACACCTTTAGGTGGGGTCCAAGACCCTTCAGGGTGCTTTCAGTCCACAAACAGAAATACCTGGAATAGCATGTACAGCATCATGAGCTTTAAAAGACCCAAGGGTGGAAACAGTCAAGAGCTGAAACAGCAGAGCATGGACTGGGGCCATCCGTAGTAGCAAGATGGTCCCCTCTGTGTTTATGTAGACATGGTATGGCCACATGGCAGCAATGCAGTTAGGCCTAAAGTGTTAGGCAAGGCCTTAGCTACACACAAACCCACGTAATTTGTGCTGATGAGTGTTACAAGACTGGAGATGAACAGGTCACTATAGGCAGGCAGTAGCTGCAGTACTATGTGGTGCTTTGCAAAGCAGGAGCAGCAGCAGCAGCAGCAGCAGGATAATGCTTCCTCTATGCTGATGGTGGGGACAGAATGCCCATGTGACATTTCACCTAGTGAATGTGCTCAATCCCTGAGCATTAACCCTTACTTAAGGGAGAACTGGTGGTGGCAAGAAGTGTACAAAGAACCTAGTGGTGCTATATTGCGGTAGCTACCAGTGCTTCAGAGTGATCGGCCTAATTCACAACCTGAGTTTTCAAAGGCAGTGTCACAGCATAAGGATATGCAATGGCTCTCCAAAGCTTACACAGCTCATTAACGTCTGGAAAGTGCCACATTGCCAAGCCCAGCATCCGAAGGTCACCTTTCAGGCTAGCGGATCTGGATACATCCTCCAAAGCCATTGCTGAGGATACGCTGATATGGATAGCTGCTATATAGAGACCTGTTTAAGCAGCAGTGTAATGAGGAATCTTGATTTAAGACTGTGGAAAAATTCCACAAACACAAGAAGAGAAAAAGCTTGGAAAAAAATAGATTTTCCCAGCACAACTGAGGGAAAGGGGTCCAACCTGGAAGCACTAGGGGTTATCCTAGCCCAACTCAAAGTTTTTTGACTACCAATGTCCATTCCTCTTGTAGATGACAGTATATAGTATCTAAATTCCTGTGCCCTACAGTGGACAAGAAAGCCAATTTTCTGTGACCTCCTTTAAACCCATCAAAGCAGTCTATCTGGTGTTATGACATCCTCTGTAGAATTTTCCACTGCCTACCGCACAAATCAATTTGTGTATCTTATTGTGGTTATTCAGCTGCTGTAACCTCGTATCATGGTCAGGGTTGCAAGCAGCCTTAATAGAACAAAATAACTTACCTTATTTCTTATCACAAAAAGACTACAGTTCATAGTGCTTCTAGGTTTTGCAATGAGGATCTCTTCACAGAGTAGGGGTAATTATGGGTGTCATTTGGGGACAAGTAACCTTTGGCTACAATAAACTACCTGGGTATGAATAGCTAAATAAGGGTTAGACACGAGATGTTGAATGCAAAACCTCAGGTGTTTCTTTTTCCTTTATATCAGTGTCTGACATGGAATGCATCTATGAGGATAACTGCAGTGTCATTACAATCTGGTCATTTTGGGAATGGGAAAAGCATAAAGGACCCCTATCACAACTAGTGACCGAATGAGGAGAGAGAGGAAGCAGGGTAAAGCCACTGCTGTGTGTGTGCCAATGGACACAAGCCTGCTTGGGTGCCTCCATTGCAAGCCGCTTACTCTGGGGGCACTAGGCAGGAAGGAGGTGCCAAGATTGCCAGCAAGGAACCCAAGAAGAGGAGGATCTGGGCTGCTCTAAATTATTTTATAGGCCTATTGCAGGGAAGGAAACATCAGGTCACACTATCAGGTCCACTTCAGATAAGTGGATAAAAAATAAAAAGGTCATTCCTGGATTTCAGCTTTATCCACTTAAGGGACCGGGACTATTTTTTACACTTGGTGTTTACAAGTTAAAATCATTTTTTTTCCCCTATAAAATTACTTAGAACCCCCCAAAAATTATACTTTTTTTTCCTAACACCCTAGAGAATAAAATGGTGGTCGTTGCAATATTTATGTCACACCGTATTTGCGTAGCAGTCTTACAAATGCAATTTTTTTGGAAAAAAAATCACTTTGAGTTCAAAAATAAAAAAAACAGTAAAGTTAGCCTAATTTTTTTCCATATTATGAAAGATAATGTATATACATAATCGGCGGTCCAGAAGTAGTTAAACCATGTGCCCTATTTAGCCACTATTCCTGTTAAAAATGTTTCAACAAAAGCAGCAACAAGCTTGATGTAAGCAAATGTTATTTTTTTTTTAGGGAACACCTAATATTTTAAAAATTGCAATTATGTATAGGTTTCTGTTCTGTTTACAGGTATATTCCAGTCAAAATGAAAGCGGAGTTCCACGCTGGAACTTCCGCTTTAAGTAAGTGTTAGTGACCCCCTGACATGCCACAATTGGCATGTCATTTTTTGTTGTGGAGGGGAGCAGGTACCTTGTTTTTACAAGCACCCAGCCCCCCCCCCCCCCCCAACATTTCCCAACCTACCAGGCTGCATGCTTGGATAAGGGTCTGGTATAGATTTTGGGGGGGGACCTCACGCTGTTTTTTTTTTTCCATACTTTTGTCGTCTTTTATTTTTACAATCAGCTGTCAGCAGGCTTCCCTGATGAGTCATCGGATGTTAAGGACATGGCGGCCCAGCCCACTGCTTAGCAACCAGCTATTTGTCAAAGAACAGCCTGCGGGTCCCCCGACCTACAGGCTGTTTTTTGACAAATACCACATGTGATAACGCCAGCTAAAAGCTGGTGCCAATTATCACATGCTTTTTAATGCTCTGGTCCGTTTGTGAATTGGATGTCAGGGCTTTTTTTTGTGGCATTTACCAGCTCTTTTTATTTTTTTAGGTAAATACCGCATAATCATTATTTCTTTTTGTGAATTCGACTTAGTTTACCGCATGCGATAATGTATGCAAATGAGTAATATGATACCCTTATCACATGTGGTAAAGCTTTGTGAATTGACTCCATTAACCCTTTAGGAGTATCTAACCAAAAACAGAATTTTTGTTGCGGGGATGCCTAAATCTGACTTCTGTAGAAATTTTGTACACCAACTGTTACAATATTGCAATGAATTTTAAAGAAAATGATGCTGTGATTGAAAAGGAGAGGTAATTTTTAATAACAATATATTACAATATGGTTTGTGTAGCAATTGTAAAATGCTTTATTTTTTCCACAAAAGTGGAGTTACCTTTGAAGATACATTTGAATGACCTTTCTGATATCAGCACACCCACATTTTCTGAATGGCATTAGTTGTTCATCAAATGATTATAATGGTTGCCAAGTATAGCTTTATAATGTCAGGACAGTGGGGTTTATTTACTAAAACTGGAAAGTGCAAAATCTGGTGCAGCTCTGCACCAGTTTTTTTTTAGTTAAAGCTTAACCACTTGCCGACCGCCGATCGGCAATTGACGGCGGCAAAGTGGCTCGTTCCCGCAAATCGCCGTCATACGACGGCGGCTGCGGGAACGTGTATAGTGAGCGCGCGCGCGCCGCCGGAGGCGCGCCCGCGCGCTCACTGTGTCCAGGGGGGCCAGGGAGCGGGTGTGGCGGCTTCGATTGCCGCCGGCCACCCGCGATGCCCCCCCCCGGAGCGAATGAGCGGAGGTCCGTGTATGTAAACACGGACCTCCGCTCTGTGTGAGGGGGAAGGGCTGTGATCACAGCCTTCCTTTACGTGAAGGCTGTGATAACTTCCCTTCCCCTGTTAGGGCATCCCCCATACAGTTAGAACACGCCCAGGGAACATAGTTAACCCTTAGTA
>BLSH010248765.1:188368-210986 GCA_018402905.1 Glandirana rugosa | reverse complement strand
CATTGTGTTACCAAAGGTCCGTTGACATCGTCCGTGTGTATTTCCTTGTCCCATTTTGGGTTATAGGACAGTAAAATGTTAATGACAAAAAAAACAAAAAATAGTGTTATATTACTTTCAGAAACGACTGTAAATCCCGTGTAGATGTAGATGGGTCAGAAATTTCGCTATGTACAATGTACGGTCAGTAAGGTGGGTGCACATCATACGTTGAGCACAATTAGTAACGTACTTCCGTGTTATTTTATCAAACTGAACCTTAGTAGTCATATGCAGTGTATTAAATAAGACTTTACAATTGCGATAACTTTCCGATCAAAATACAAAAATACTTTTCTTTCATTAAAATTTTTTACATTTATTGGGGGGGGGGGGGGGGTTTCGTTAGACGTTTCGTAACGTGGGTGGTTATTTACATTTTTTAAAATTACTTTCTTTTCATAAAAACATAAAACTAGCCTTTCAATAGCGTTAACATTTCAGAATAAATTATGTGACGTATACTGATGATTCCAAGTCAAACTATTTTATTGTGCCTTCATGCAATGATTAACACGAGTTGCATACTACACGTGGGTGGAATGACTGGCATGTAACATGTATCGCTTTAAAGACTGGGTAGATGTAGATGTGCCCTAAATGTCAGCAAAGACTTTCATTATATTGTGATAAAAAACAAAAAAAACAGTAATTGTAAAATGACAGGATATTGGGTTTTACCCTGTTCCTTTATGTGTGCCTGCTACAGTTGCCTGGAAACCATTGTGTTACAATGAACACTGCTTCTGTCTAATCAATGAACACCTCCTACAGTCAAATGCTGCCATGTGTTTCATCAAAGGAGAGTGTTCTCAGAATGACTGATAAACAGATCTAATCTAGCCATCTATAAGCATGGATTGATAGTTTAAAAGGGGATAGATGGATAGTTTAGAGACAAATATATCTTTATTGGTTACAACAAAGAAATAGAACAATAGAGGTATAACCTCATATCAATAGTTCTTGATGAGAACAATGGAGCCTTGAAAAGGCATAGAACAACATTTATTATGGTGTGGGGGGTAAGCATCCTGCGTAGAAGTAAATAGCATAATGTGTGAATATTAGAAACATGAGTGGTGAGGTAACTTAGAGGAAAAGAGAAAGAAAGAAAAAAAGGAAAGCAAAAAGGGGCAGAGGAGTAGGCCCATGATGGCCTAAAGAAGAGAGGAGAGAAATAACTTGAGCAGCTACCTAGGACCAGATTGTAAAAATACTATATTAGAGGTTGACCAATATGGGTTTTTCTCAATGCCGATATTTAGAAATCGGGGTGGCCGATAGCCGATATTGGATGCCGATTTTTTTGGGGCCGATAGGTTAGGCCAATTTTTATTTTTCCCATTCATCTCATAAAATATAACAGTTAATTGTGCTCATTCTTGTATGTATATGGTTCACTTAAGAGCCCTTTCAATACAGCCATATACCAGTGTCCATAAAATACAGCCATATACCAGTGTCCATAAAATACAGCCATATACCAGTGTCCATAAAATACAGCCATATACCAGTGTCCATAAAATACAGCCATATACCAGTGTCCACAAAATACAGCCATATACCAGTGTCCACAAAATACAGCCATATACCAGTGTCCATAAAATACAGCCATATACCAGTGTCCATAAAATACAGCCATATACCAGTGTCCACAAAATACAGCCATACACCAGTGTCCATAAAATACAGCCATATACCAGTGTCCATAAAATACAGCCATATACCAGTGTCCATAAAATACAGCCATACACCAGTGTCCACAAAATACAGCCATACACCAGTGTCCATAAAATACAGCCATATACCAGTGTCCATAAAATACAGCCATATACCAGTGTCCACAAAATACAGCCATATACCAGTGTCCATAAAATACAGCCATATACCAGTGTCCACAAAATACAGCCATATACCAGTGTCCACAAAATACAGCCATATACCAGTGTCCACAAAATACAGCCATACACCAGTGTCCATAAAATACAGCCATATACCAGTGTCCATAAAATACAGCCATATACCAGTGCCACGAAATACAGCCATATACCAGTGCCACGAAATACAGCCATATACCAGTGCCACGAAATACAGCCATATACCAGTGCCACGAAATACAGCCATATACCAGTACCAGGAAATATAGCCATATACCAGTGCCAAGAAATAAAGCCATATACCAGTGCCACGAAATACAGCCATATACCAGTACCAGGAAATATAGCCATATACCAGTGCCAAGAAATAAAGCCATATACCAGTGCCAGGAAATACAGCCATATACCAGTGCCAGGAAATACAGCTTTACCTTTGTCAATGAAGTGCAGCCTGATCACACAGAGCAATTCACACATGGAGATTCAAATTTCCCGGTGCCCGCTGCGCTGTGATGATGTCATCGCATGTGCGTCTGTCACTCAGATAGAAGACAGAGCAGCCCGAGCGGCTGCAGTACTCCATTTGGCCGCTGGGGCTGCTCTGCCTTCTCACTGTGTCTGAGTGACACTGCGGCGCTCCTGGGTGTCTGGGAGCCCGCAGTCTAATGAGGGCTCCCAGCACTGACGGAAGGGGGGCGGATATCGGCATCATTAACATAATCGGCTGATGTCGATTCATTAAAAAAGGCAAATATCGGCCCGATATATCGGCCAACCGATATATCGGTCGACCCCTATACTATATTGGTACAGTCACAGAATTGTTATATTTCTTGAAATGTTATATTTCTCGAATGTATCATTATCCAGCGCTAGCATTTCCTCCATACGCATAAAATAATTTACCGTGGAGACCCACAATGATAAGGAACGGGAGATCGGTTTTCCAAAACAATGGAATTAGTTGTCTGGCTGCTTAGAGGAATAAGCGCAATAGGCTTTGTTTTTAAGATGCACCGAGCCCAGAAGCATTGATAAGAGTGCCAGCCCTGGAGTAGGTGTCAAGGACTCTTTGTATATTTTATTATAGACAGTAAAAACTTGGGACCAAAAGGGTAGATGGATAGTTTAAAAGGGGATGGATGGACGGACAGACTAGACAGATACACAGAGGAAAAAGCACTGTGAGACTATCAGGAAAGAAGATAAGGTAACAACTTGAAACTCTGCATATGTGTTTGTAATGAAAATATATGACACCATTTAGCGGTTCAAATAAGCAGATGGTTTGGCTAGTTATAACGGGCTGTAATTTACAAAGTACCTGGTTACCCTTCATACTGGTTCCATTACCTGCAAAGCTAACAATCTATTGCCTGTAGTAGTCACATTTTGATTCCTTACCTGTATTTTCGTTTTTGTGACACATTTATGGCATATGCATTAACTGACCCATCTACTTTCCTTCCCTGTAAAAGAAAAGATTAATAAGGACTATTAGAACAGGGTCTCATCTGCACAGGACAGAGACATGACAGGCAGAAGTAGCGCTTACTGCACACAATAAACGAAAGCATAAGCAACAGCTGACTTTTCACCGTAGGTCAGAGCTGGCCCCTGTGGCTAATGTATCACTACGAGTCCCAGCACACTCTGTCACCCTTTTATGAATCCTGCAGAGATTACATTCATTGTGACTTTTTACATTTTTTTTGCATGCTAGGCAGGATTCCTTAGTACTCACAGAATTACTTAGCTGCAATTCAAAGAACAGAATACTAGACACACAATAGGCAAATGGTTACAATAAAACATTTAGTTTTCAGAAAAATATCTGCACAAATTTGGTGAAATATTGTTATGTATTGTGGTTGTGCATTTATTAGCCAATGACAGCTAATAAATGTTTTCAAACAAGGAAAGTTAAAGCGGAGCTCTGCTCACATAAGGCACTGTTTGAAAATGACTAAATCCTGAAAACATTACATGCAAGGAATGAAAATAAACTCGATACTTACTGTAAATAAGAGCACCCATCAGTGAAAACCCAAACCAGTCCATAGGGCAGCAGATTCTTGACTCTTAAGATACCCTTGGACATGCCTGCCCCTCCACTCCTTAATTAAAGTGGATGTAAACCCGATTCATTAAATTTGAGCTGGGCACATAGATCTGCAGTGTTTTGTTATCTTTCTTCAAAGCACTATGTCCCATAGCAGTCTCCTACCCCGTTCTCCTGTTATCAGCCTGATCACTCCTGACAAATTCTCTGTCACATATGATAAAAGCAGCCGGAGTTTTGTGTTGGGGAGGGAGCTATAAATAGATTAGCACAGTGCTGAACGATACAATGAACAGAACTGAAAGTCTCTACTGATGAGGAGAAGGGGTGTGTGCCTTTCCTCCAATTAGCTGTTTCGGCTGTATTCCCAGGCTTCACTGCAGTGTTAACCAGGAAGAGAAAATCTCCTAACACAATGTGCACTTTCTAAAGAATATATAAACTGTGATAGGAAAAACAGCGCCTGCCCTTGTCTTAGAACTGAAAAATGTGCTAAAAGCAAATGACATGTGTCTATGTGAATATGTGTGCAGAGGGGGCTGCTGTACTCAGGAGTTACCTGCTAGGAATATGTTGTGTTGTAAAGTTTCCCAGTGCTGGTTTATGGAGGAGGAAAGAACTGTCTGATGGTATTAAAGCCCATGGTCTGATCTGCTAATGGTCATCTCATGTCTGTGATTGTCGTGAGTGTGACTTCCTAGGGGCTGAGAATTGTTCATTAATTATCACAGCTGAGACCCTGAGCAGCTCTGGAGCACACTGCCACAATTAACTAAGAAAGAGAAGAGACACAAGGAAGGCGATAACAAGAAACACGAACAGCACTGAATATTTTTTTATTCTGCTCTATCAGCTCTTGAGGATTAGCATGTGAAGGGAACTCCGATTTAAGGATACAGATAGAAGAATTCTGAGTTCACCTTAGAGAAGTGTCATCTGGGTATCCATGGTCAGCCAGTGACATCAGGAGAACTCCGCTGTGATGGGGACGCAGAGGACGCATTAATGAGTCTCCTGAGTGCCCTTGGACAACCGCACCAGCACAAAGGATTTATCCATTAAGATCCTTCTGACGTCCGGGATTTCTGAGCCCCCACCAGAATTTGCTTTACATGACCCACTGACTGAAAAGCAGTGGGTCCACGTCCTCTGGTGAGTGCGGGCACCAAAGGGGGTCACCATATGATGTGTGTCACTTTATTGCACAAATATCGATTTTAGGAGCACGGACTTGCACCTTATTTTCAGCACTTTGAAGCACCTATCACTTTAAGGAAGGATTCATCCATAGACTCACAGATTGTTTGAATTGTATTGTTTTGACACTTTATTTCGTCAGTGTGGACTTTTATGGGAGACTGACCACTTGGGCACCACAGTCCCCAGATTATTTGATGTTTACAGTTATTTTGATATTATTATAAGATTTATATATGAATATGCACTATTTTGTTTAAAAACAATTCTTGAGTTATTGGCACTTTGATACAATAAGAGGGTTGGGCGCTGTTTTACAACACAACATAAAGAATATATAAAGCTGAAGACAGCAGATATACATGTAAAACTTATGTAGGGAGATTTGTTTCATCCCTTTGTATCATATGAGGCTGTTTACTTGACTGGGTATAAGTGAGGGTTTACATCCACTTTAAAGGTTGATTAAGTCACCCGTTACATTAGGGCTTGCTCACACCATGTTTGTTGAGCTGCACTTATTTGTATTCCATCGTACATGTATGGTACGAACAGGGCATATAGAAATAAATTGTGCTCTATGTGCCCTGTTAACACTATACATGTGCAATGGTGTGCAGAAAAAGGACCAACAGGAGGAAAAAAACCCCCTACACCTCTAATCTACTAATTGTTTTAACATTATATTTCCATGGAAGGTAGTCCTTATTTACAGAAAACCTCTACTGACAGAAATGTGTAGCATGTGGTTACTGAATTTCAAGAGGAATGAATATACTATAGGTAAGAAGCAGGAGTGATCATACACAGGAACAACATTCAAAGACACCATAATGAGGTTTTCTTGAAAGAAAAGGCTGGCATTGTGAATTTTTTGGAGTTTAAGTGATATCCTTTGTTGACTGAAATAGGTTATTAAAGGTGGAACCTTTCTGGGATAATTTAGATCCCTCTGCAGGCTTTATAAATGTAAACGTAGCAATTTTAACTGCTTGCCGACCTGCCACATTACATATTGTGGGGCGGCACATGCAGGCAAAATCACGTAAATGTAGGTCATGTTTCCACTGGACACATCGGATTGCAGATTGCAGTACTCAGGGCCCGGTGATCATGTGAATGCTATGCAGTCACATGAAACAATGTCAACAAAGCTGAAATTATTCATAAGGGCTGCGTTTTCTATGCTGCGATTATCCCACAGCTATCACATGGTACCTGGGCCAATCACAGCACCCTGTACCATGTGATTAGCTGTAGCCAAACACAATAGTGATCACAGCTGTCATGAATGTAACCCATTCATGACAGTTGAAAACTTTGCAGCAAAGTGTAAAAAGAGAAAAAAAAAAAACACCCTGCTCCCCCCCCCAGAGTAGTACAGTGTTACTATGGTGACACTATACCACTCTGATGAAAGTATGTAAATAAAAAGAAAATAGTAAGATGGAAAAAAAACAAAACAAAAATGATTTACTTTTTTTTTTTTTTTTTTACATACTGTCACAAGTCAATATCCGTAATCACAGACACATCACTGGTGAGAGTATGTAAAAAAAATGTGTTCAATTTCTTCATTTTCAAAAAAATTGTGACAAAAAAATCTTTCCATGCCTCTTACTAAATGCCTCAGACTGTCTACTTTCCAAAAAGGGGTTGTTTGGGGGATAATTGTACTGTCCTGGCATCCTGATCATCCCTGAGCTGTAAAGTCGAGTTATTTCGAGACAGGAAATGACGTGATTTTTGCTGGGGAGAGATTGCTTATCTCGGTTGCCATAAGAATGTGGGACATTCTTTGGTCATTGCCCGTTGTGATGGCAATGAGATAAACTATAAGCGCTGCGTCCAGCAATTCACTGCGCATGCACCTTATTCAGGAAGAAGGTGGAAGAAGGTGCGAGTGGGCTTCAGATGCCCACAATCAAATGGGAAAGCCCAGGGACACACAATTCTGCAAAGTAAGTGACAGAAACCAATAGATACTAATCGCAATTACATATAGCAATACCTTTATTGATCTTATGTATATAAGCTAAGGGGATGCAAGAAAAAAAAAATTGTTTATTATTATATGGGCGGATCTCCGCTTTAAGGTCATGGAGTGGCCTAGCCAGTCTCTAGACATTACACCTATAGAAAATGTATAGAGGGAGTTGAAACTTCCAGTTGCTAAGCGACAGCTCAGAAACCTTAATGACTTAGAGAAGATCTGTAAAGAAGAGTGGACCAAAATCCCTCCTGAGATGTGTGCAAACCTGGTAGCCAACTACAAGAAATGGCTTACCTCAGTCCTTGCCAACAAGGGTTTCTCCACCAAGTACCAAGTCATGTTTTGCTTGGGGATCAAATACTTATTTTACTCACTGAACTGCAACTCCCTTTATAACATTTATATCATGTGTTTTTTTTTCTGGATTTTTAGTTGATATTCTGTCTCGAACAATTAAAATACACCTATGATAAAAATTAGAGGCCCTACATTTCTTTGTAAGTGGGCAAACTTACAAAATCTGCAGGGGGTCAAGCAATTATTTTCCCAAATGTATAATAGCAGGTAAGTGAACTGGGCCTGCATTTAGTTCCAGTTGGCAACACCAGATACCACGCTTTCTAGATAGGCATTGTGCGTGCTGATGTCATATAAGGCTCTGCCCCAACGCGTTTCGTCATTTGTCCACAACTTCCTCAGGGGGTTCAAGGGGATTTAATAAAGCATGGAAAACTGTTTATGTTTGAGGTTTCAAGTTTGTTAAATAATTGATACATAAACAATATATAAGTTAAAATAGTGGTGCTTCACTATTTTGTTTTTTTTTTGTTTAGAAATGTTATTTGGTTATTCTATTATTGTGTTATCCACAATAAACAGTAAACACATATTTGCAGTGGATCCAACATATACAGTGCATTCAGAAAGTATTCAGACCCCCTTTACTTACTTCAATTTTGTTATGTTGTAGCCTGATAGTACAGTTGTTTAATTTTTTTTCCTCACAAATCTACACTCAGTACCCCATAATAAAATGAAAGCAGAATTTTAGAAAGGTCTGTGAATTTATTAAAAAGAAAAATCTGAAATATCACATGTACTTAAGTATTGAGACCCTTTACTTAGTACTATGTTGAAGCACCTTTGGCAGAAAGTACAGCTTTGAGTCTTTTTGGGTATGACGTGACAAGCTTTGCACACCTGGATTGGGGGATTTTCCGCCACTCTTCTTTGCAAATCCTCTCAACTTCAGTCAGCATGGGGACCATCGATGGACGGCCATTTTCAGGGCTCTCCAGAGATGTTCAATAGGGTTCAAGTCAGGGCTCTGTCTGAGCCACTCTAGGATATTCACAAAGATGTCCCTAAACCACTGCTGTATGGTCTTGGCTGTCTGCTTATGATCATGGTCATGTTAGAAGGTTAACCTTCAGCCCAGTCTGAGGTCCTGAGTGTTGTGGAACAGGTTTTTATTGAGGATGTCTCTGTCATTTGCTCCATTCAGCTTTCCCTCAACCCTGAACAATCTCACAGTTCCTGCTGCTGAAAAACACCCCTGCAGCATGATGTTGCTTCACTGTTGAGATTGTATCTGGCAAGTGATGAGCGGTGCCTAGTTTACTCCAGACATAACGTTTAGAATTGATGCAGTTCAATCTTGGTTTCATCAGACCAGAGAATCTTGTTCCTCACAGTCAGAGTCCTTCAGGAGCTTTTTTGCAAACTCCAAGCGGCCTTGCATGTGTTTTGCACTGAGGAGAGGCTTCCATTTAGCCCCTCTGCCATAAAGTTCAGATCGGTGGAGGGCAGCAGTGATGGTTGTCCTTCTGGAAATCTGCACACAGGATCTCTGGAGCTCAGACAGAATGACCATCGGGTTCTTAGTCACCTCTCTTACTCAGGCCCTTCTTCCCCGATTGCTCAGTTTGGACAGGGGACCAGCTCTGGGACCTCATGGATTTTGCTTTTATACAGTATGCATTGTCAGCTGTGAGGCCTTTTAGAGAGAGGCGTGTGCATTTCTAAATCAATTTTATTTACCACAGGTGGACTCCAATCAAGGTGTAGAAACATCTCAGCAAGAAGCAAGAATTCAAGTGTTGTTGCAAAGGGTCTGAATACTTATACCAATGTGATATTTCAGTTTTTCTTTTGTCGTACATTTGCAAACATTTCTAAAATGCTGTTTTCACTTTGTCATTATGAGGTGCTGAATGTAGATTATTGAGAAAAAAAAAATAATTTAAACAACTGTAGTATCAGGTTGCAAGGTAAGAACATTGAAAAAAGTGAAGGGGGGCCGAGTACTTTATGAATGCATTATATATCTACAATGTGGTGATATGGTTGCATGGTGATAAAAAAAATAAAAATCACTGTTACCTTAGTGGTATCAAAAGAGCCAAAACCCATGAGCTTTATCATTTCTATCTCCTCTTCTGTTTTTCCCTCCAGTTCCTCAGCTGCAAACAATAAAGATATAGAATTGACAAATAATGCAAATATCAGACTTGTGGCATCAATGTTTTTATTTCTACATACTAAATTGCTTTCTAAAGTATCTATGGACCAAATGTAAAATCATTCATTTTCGCAATGAATTTCAATTATTTCTATTAATCTGACCAATTTTGTAAACACATTTACTTCCTTTATATTTGTAATTAATAAACTGTTACACTATGAAGGTTCTATTGGATTTTATCCCTATGCCGACATCCATGTGAGAATAAAAGAAGGAGAGTTATTGTGATTGGCAGACTGTCTGGCTGATGAGTAAAGAAGAATAGTGGCGGAACCCGTTCGGAGAAATAATCAGTTCAGACCCTGGAGAGCAAGAGGATTGAGGTGGTGCTGTTGAATGAGAGGTGGGGGAACCCTCTTGTGATCCTAAGTGTCTTTTGATTCTAAACAATAGTGGGTCTTTATATCTGGTGAGTGGTTTGTGAAGGTGGAGGTTGCACACGGTGAATGAAGGCTTAAAGTGGAAAATACAACATTGGTTGTAAGCACATGGGACATTAACCAGTTAAAGCGCAGTTCCACCCAAAAGTGGAACTTCCGCTGGTTGGATTCCCCCCCCCCCAGGTGTCACATTTGGCACCTTTCGGGGGGGGAGGGGGAAGAGGACACCTGTCTTTAGACAGGCGTCCTTTTCCACACATCCAGGAGCTCTGGACGGCTGCCGCAGCCGCTGAAGTCAGCAGCCTGGCTCCCTTCTCCCTGCTCGCTCTGCTACTGGCCAGCTGGCCAATAGCAGAGCGCGGCAGAGCCTCACGCATGCGCAGTAAGGTGCCCGGCCTGAAGCCGTAACGATACACGGCCGGGTTCCCTTACCCGCAATGGAGGCGGCTGCATCCGTCCCCCGATCCGAAGATCGGAGGTGGGTGCAGACATCGCTGGACTCCAGGACAGGTAAGTCTCCTATTATTAAAAGTCAGCAGCTACTGAATGTGTAGCTGCTGACTTTTAATTTTTTTTTTCCCTCGTACCTCAACTTTAAGGACAGAGCGTCTTTCTGAGATTCAGTGTTTACAAGTTAAAGTCAGGTTTTTTTTGCTAAAAAATTACTTAAAACCCACAAACTTTATATATTTTTTTTCTAACACCCTAGAGAATAAAAGGGCGGTCGTTGCAATACTTTATGTCACACCATATTTGCGCATCGTTCTTACAAAACGCCTTTTTGAAAAAATTCACTCTTTTGAGTAAAAAAAAAAAAAAATAAGACAACAGTAAAGTTAGCCCAATTTTTTCCATATTGTGAAAGATAATTTTACGCCGAATAAATTGATACCAAACATGTCATGCATCAAAATTGTGCCCACTCGTGGAATGGTAACAAACTCCAAACAAAATCTCCATTGGCGACGTTTAACAATTTCTACAGGTTACCAGTTTTGAGTTACAGAGGGGGTCTAGTGCTAAAATGATTGCTCTCGCTCTAACGATAATGCCGATACCTCACGTGTGGTTTGAACACAGTTTTAATATGCGGGCGGGACTTACGTGGGCGCTTGCTTCTGCGCGCTAGCTCGGCGGGACGGGACGCTTTAAAAATGTTTTTTTTTCTTATTTATTTTACTTTTTAGTTTTTTATTTTTACACCGTCCTTTAACCACTTCCCGCCCGGCGCATTGACAAATGACGTCCGGGCGGGTGGCTCATTATGCTGACTGGACGTCTATTGACGTCCTCAGGATAATCCGCGATTGCGCGCCCCTGGGGGCGCGCATCGCGGCGGTCGGTGGTGCCGTGGGTCAGGCTGACCCACCGCATTACCGACCGAGGTAAAAGGCTTCGATCCGAAGCCTTTTACCATGTGATCTGATCATAGTTTAAATAGGAAGAGCTGTTTATCGGCTTTTCCTCTGCTCAGGGAGCCCCCCCGGACATCACACAGAGGCCGCCCAAGACCACCAGGGAAGGACCACAGAGGCCGCCCAGGACCACCAGGGAGCCCCCCACTAGACCACCAGGTAAGGGCATTATTGTGCACTGTAGGGATGGCACTGTGCCCATGTATGATGCCTGCCAGTGCCATCCCTAACAGTGCTTGTTACACCTGTGCCCACCTGTGACACCTATCAGTGCCCACCTGTGCCACCTATCAGTGCCCACCTGTGCCACCTATCAGTGCCCACCTGTGCCACCTATCAGTGCCACCTATCAGTGCCCAGTGCCACTTATCAGTGCCACCTATGAGTGTCCATCAGTGCCATGTATCAGTGCCCGTCAGTGTTGCTTGTCCATGCCGCCCATCAGTGCTGTATATGTGCCCCATCATCAGTGCAACCTTATCAGTGCCAATCTGTACTGCCTCATCAGTGCCCGTCAGTGTAGCCTCATCAGTGCCCATCAGTGTAGCCACATCAGTGCCCATCAGTGAAGGAGAAAATGTACTTTATAAAAACTTTTGTGACAGAAACAAAGAAAAATGTTTTGTTTTTTTTTTCAAAATTGTCGGTCTTTTTTTTTTCTATAGCGCAAAAAATAAAAACCGCAGGGGTGATCAAATACCACCAAAAGAAAGCTCTATTTGTGGGAACAAAATGATGAAAACTTTGTTTGGGTACAGCGTCACACGACCGCGCAATTCTCATTCAAATCGCAACAGCACTGAAAGCTGAAAATTGGTCTGGTAGGGAAGTGTTCTAAGTGCATGGTATTGAAGTGGTTAAAAAAAAATAAGAACTTACCGAAATATGCTTTTCTCTGAGTTCATTGACAGAGGCAGCCTCTATTCATGACACATGGGGTTTATGCACATCCTACTAGGAGTAGACTAGGCAAAAAGAAAAAAGCAAGCTGGCCCCTCCCAGGGGGCCTTCCTCACTCAGCATAAAACCCCCCCAGCTCTGCATAGCATATGAGTTCGTAACAAGCCGTACAAACGCAACACAGAGGGGTGGGTGCTGCGTCTGTCAATGAACTCAGAGAAAAGGATTTTACGGTAAGTTCTTAATAAAATCCTATTTTCTCTTACGTTCATTGACAGACGCAGCCTCTTTTCATGACACATGGGTAACATCCCAAAGCAGTGTCAAACAAGAGGGGTGGGCCAGCAATAACAACTGTACCCAACAGAATCCCCTCAGGAGGCGCCAGCCGCGCCTATACCACCGCCTGCAAAACTTTGCAGCCAAAAGCAGCATCCGCGGATGCTGACACATCAACTTCGTAAAAGTTAACAAGAGTGTGCACCGAGGCCCATGTAGCCGTCCTGCACACTTGAGACACCGAAGCTTCGTGTCTGAAAACCCAGGAAGTGCCAATCGCCCTGGTGTAATGAGCCGTGACCGGAAAAGGGGGTCCTTGCCCCCAACAGCATACGCATAGGCCTGTCCGATCCAACGGGACATAGTAGCTGATGAAGCCGCCAAAACTTTTGCGCGGTCCCTCCGTCAGTACAAACAAAACATCAGACTTCCAAAGAAGCTGTAACAAATACACCCGCAGAGCCCTTACTACATCCAAAGAGTGCAAAGCAATCACCTTGGGATGAGACGGGTGTGGACACAATGAAAGGAGAACCATGTCCTCATTAATGTGGAAAGAGGAAACCACTCTCGGCAAGAACCAAGGATAAGGGTGCAGCCCCGCCTTAACCATATGAAGTACCAAGTAGGGAACCTACCCAACAAGCCGCCAACTCAGACATCCGCCTAGCGGATGTAGTGCCCACCAAAAAAAACAAACACCTTTTTGTGACAGCAATTGTAAGGGAATATCTCTGATTTTCTCATATGGCGGTTTCTGCAGTACAGAAGAACTAAATTTAAAACCCACGGTGCAAACGGCAACCGTACCTGAGGAGCTACAGGATGTAAACCCTGTACAATGTAGGATCAAGAAAGTGTAGCTAACGGACGTTGAAAAAGAATCGCCAGAGCAGAAACCGACCCTTGATTGCACTCAACGCCAAATTGTTATCCAGGCCTTGCTGCAAGAAGGCCAGCACCCGGGAAATATAGAAAGAGCGGGGGTTCCAACCCCCCGCCTGACACCAGGCAATATAAGTCTTCCAGGTTCGATGATATATCTTGCGCGAAGTACACTTACGCGCCTTAAGCCTGGTAGGGAACACGGAGACAGAAAAAACACCCTATCCCTCAGCACCTGTGACTCAATAGCCAAGCCGTCAAAGCCCGCGAGGGTAGGCAGGATGCCAGATGGGTCCCTGTGACAGCAGATCCTGGCGAAGCGGGAGCTGCCAGGGGACCTCTGTTACCATCCGCACCACGTCGGCGTACCAAGGGCGCCGAGGCCAATCCGGGGCCACCAGGATTGTAGAGATTCCCTTCACTTCTAGCCGTGGTAGAAGCTTGAGAGGAGGAAAGGCATACAGAAGCCTGTACCGGAACCAAGGTGCGACTAGTGCGTCCGTGGTGGCCGCCAATGGATCCCTTGTCCTGCACACAAAGGCCTGCACCTTGTGATTGAACCTGGACGCCATTAGGTCCACGTCTGGCGTGCCTCACCTGTGGCAAATCTGGCGGAACACCTCTGGATGTAGGGACCATTCCCCCTGATCCAGTGTCTGGCAACTGAGAAAGTCCATCTGCCAATTTTCTACGCCCGGAATGTAAATGGCGGAGATTGCCGGCAGGTGCAGTTCTGCCCATCTCAGAATGTGAGCTGCTTCCGCAGCTGCTGCCGAGCTCCTCATTACGCCCTGATGGTCCACGTACGCCACGGCCGTGGCGTTGTCCGACTGAACCCAAACCGGGAGGCCGTGCAGCCTTGCCGACCAGTGGGGAAGACATAGCCTGAATGCCCTCAGCCCCAGCACATTTACCGGAAGGCGAGATTCCTGCGCCGACCAATGGCCCCGAGCAGACAACTGCCCCAGGACCCCTCCCCAGCCCGATAGGCTGGCATCCGTCGTGACTACTGACCAATTCAGGGGGAGAAACGACTTCCCCAACTTCAAGGCCGGGGCCCATAGCCACCAGATGAGCAGTTGGTCCAGGGACAACGGGGACTTGTCCCACCGTAACAGGATCGCTTGCTGCAGAAGCCGAGCGTGACTCTGGGCGTAAGGTATCACCTCGAAGGCAGAGACCATGAGCCCCAACACCCGCATACAGAACCGTAAGAAGGACCACTGACGTGACAGCAGAGTTCGCACTGCTGCTTGTAGTGTCAGCAACTTGGCCGGAGGTAAGAACACCTTTGCCTGCTCCGTGTCCAGTATTAGACCCAGATATTGATCCAGTCGACCGGACATGGTCAATGTCGACCTCTGCAGGTTGATCAGCTAGCCAAAGTCTCTCAACAAGGCCATGGTGTTAGCCACATTGTCCTCCAGAGCCGAGACAGACCCCGCTCGCAGGAGTAGGTCGTCGAGGTATGCTACCACAGCAATGCCCCTCAGCCTCAATAGTGACAGCACCGGAGCCACCAGCTTGGTGAAGACCCGAGGAGCCGCGGCCAGACCGAAGGGAAGCGCCACAATTGGTAATGCAGGTCTCCTACCGCAAAGCGCAGGAAGCGCTGATGCTGGAGACAAATGGGGACATGCAGATACACATCCCTGATAACCAGGGACGCCCTGAAGTCCCCTTGGTGAAGGACGGCCACAACCGAGCGGACAGATTCCATCCTGAATTGCCACACTTTCACGAAGTGATTTAGCGCTCTTAGATCCAGAACTGGCCTGACCACACCCTTCTTGGGCACCACAAAGAGGTTTGAGTAGAAGCCGCGAAACCTTTCCAACTGAGGTACCGGCACAATCACCCCTTGTTCGGACAGCGTCTGAACAGCCCCCAAGAGAGCTTCTCGACGCCCCTGCGGGAGTCTCAAGTTCGATGGGAAGAACCTGTCTGGGGGTAGAGTACTGAACTCTATCCTGTACCCGGAGGACACCACTTCCCGTACCCACCGGTCAGAAAAGTGGGCAGTCCACCTGTCTGCGAACCCCAGAAGGCGGCCCCCCAACCGAGAGTCGGGCGGGATCAACCTCTCAAGCGGAGAAGGACTTTTCTTCCATCCTTTTGGGCTTGCGCTGCCGGGACGGCTTACCGGACCCCAAAGCAGACTTGCCGGGTCTTTAGCCCTTGCCCGCTGAACCAGGCGCCCGAAAAAAAAACGCTTCTGTCCTGATAATGAGGGACCCTGCTTGCGGCGGTATTCCCGCCACTTGGGTTCTGAGAGAAAGGTACTCTTCCCCCCGGTGAAATCCTTAATGATTTTATCCAAGTGCCCCCGAAAAGCCGACCACCCTGAAAAGGGAGGTCCGTGAGGCCCTTTTTGGGCACATGGTTACCCGATCGTCGGCATCAACGGGAAAGTGGGCGACATCTTCCGCTCACAGGAAAGTGGACCTGGTCGTTGAGATGCGACACAAGATCGATTTTACTGGTACCGGTAAAAGAGATCTCGCGGCGAATGTGCCGTAGAGACCACTTTTATCCGAAAGCCGGCCGCCCGCCATTTTCAAAAATACCGGGGTTATTGTAGATATCTCCTACCATAGCAATGGTATTCAACGGCAAAGTATCGGCATATAATGATGGCGGGCGGTCTGGAAGTGGTTAAAGTGGATGTAAACCTGAAAAAAACATTTTTAATTAACACTTCTGCTTTGTAGAGTAGAGGATGTCATGTCATCTGTGCCCATTCTTTCCACAAAGAATTAATTCAGCTCTGAGCAATCCTCATCTTTTTTCAATAGGAAAAAAACAGACACACAGAGAAATACGTGACCATTTCTTCCCCCATGTTGTGACTGACAGCTCATTTCCTTATGCACCAGCATACAGAGCTTCACATTCACCTCCCTTTCTTCTCCAGCTGTCCCAGGATTGGCTGCTCCACACCTCAGCATGATTGGGCATGCTGAAGTCATGTGGTGACTTTTCTGAATATTGGCAGGATGTTTCTCAAAACTCAGGAATAGGAAAGTAGGAGAGTGTAGAGGTGGGTGGGGAGTCTTGTGACATCACAACTCTACCCACCGAGCTTCAGCAAAGAGATCTACCCACAAATAAGTGTTCTGTGGGGCTCCTGCTGAAAGGGGTGACATTTGCAAGGCAGGGATACATGCAGGAGTCTTGCATGTATATATACATTAACACTGTGCCATTAGTTTATACTGGGTGAGTGGTGGGTTTACACCTTTCACGCTTGTGCGACTTGGGACTTCAAAGTCACACCGTATCATTTCCAATGAGTACCGTTTATATCTGTGCAACTTCAAAGTAGTCTCTGCACTACATTGGTGCAACTTTGATACGACTTGAGGTCCATACAAGGTTAGTCCCCTGACATACAGATGTGGTCCCAATCGTGCAGGGATGGATCTGTGTTCATTAGCAAGTTATACTGTGGATTGAACTTTTCACATCACCTCTAACGATTACCATTTAGATGCTAATTTGTGATATTACACTGGTCTGCAAGCAGCAATTTAATTTTATCTATTTATTGTTTTGCGGAGACTGCTACTATACATAAGAGATTTTATTCATTAACTCAATTTCATTATTTCAATTTTAATTTATTGTTATTTTATGTGTATTTCCTATTTTTTTTTTTTTATATAATCAAGATTTATTAAGTTTTCAGAATACAAATCAAAAGAACAGTAATTCGTCATAGCACCAAAAAGATAGGTGGACAAAAACATACATTTAAACGTACAAGAATTTATCCAGGTACTCTGTGTCATCATTTCAAAATAAAAAGTACAACTGGGTTGGCATAAGTAGAATGGTAGAGCCTACAGATTCAGTGATATTCGGTCAAGTAAGCCAAAGCCCCAATCTGGGAGGACCCAGCTGGAACTGGTTCTCAAGAGGGCGAGTTTGCCCGTCCCGCCCCGACGCCTTCAGCAGGTTGGGCATCCAAGGCGAGGTGAGGGGGCCAGGCCGACACACCCCCTTCAAATATCTCTCATTCATCTATATATTCGTTGGGCAATGAGTAACAGTAGGCAGTACACGCATCATGCAACATCATGTGTAATATCATCAGCTCTTCCAGCAAACTATCAAGAGGCCTGGATTGGGTAAAGCTAGAATTCCCGCAGGGGATGAAACAAGAAAGGGGCAGAGAGAGGAAAAAGAAGAAAAAAGGATAGTAGAGGAATTCACCAGTATAGGAACTAACTCAATAGAGAACAGGTAGCGCCCTTAATGAATTAGTGGGGGTCCCCACTTTACTCTCATGCGGTCCGCGTGGTGTGACACCCGGGGAGACAAGCATCAGACTAGAGTGATAGATTAGTCATTCAAAGGGATCTCCTGTGAATAGTACTGCCATCCCATCCATGTATCTCTAAACTTGTCATAGTTGTCCCTTGCCTCATATCCACCATTCTGCCTCCATAATGGAGTCTACTTCCTTTTTCCAATCCTGGAGGGTCGGGCATTTGGTCTGTTTCCAAAACCTAGGGATCAAAGCCTTCGCTGTATTCAAGAGATGGGGTATTACACTGCGTTTGTACAATTTGGTGGAGGCCGGCATCCCATGAAACAGGGAGTGGAGTACACTCCACCCTCCTCAGGGTCAATCTCTGAATCCACGGGGTAATAGCCTCCCAAAATTTTCTGATCTTGGGGCAGATCCACCAAATGTGAAGAAAGGAGCCCTGTTGGGCACAACCTCTCCAGCACCTCCCGTCTGCATTCGGGAACATTTGCGCTAGTCAAGTTGGGGTTCTATACCACCTGGCTAGGAATTTGTATGCAGTCTCCTGCATGCGGGAAGATACGGAGGATGAGTGGGTAAATCTGATCATCCTTTGTATCTGTGGAGGAGTAAGTTCTGATCCCAGTTCCTTTTCCCCATTCTCTAATGTAGTTGGGTGTATCTGTAGTCTGATACTTCAGCAGGAGCCCATACATCTGCGATAGTAGATGCCTAGGCTCCTCCAAGCTTTCACAAATGGATTCAAAGTCTGTTAGGGATTGGTATGGCCTCAAACCCGGACTCAGTGACTGGAAAAAACTGGCCAGTTGTCTGTGCCTCCAAGCCACTGCAGGGGTTCCCCCCAACTTTGCCCGAATGGATATTAACGGCAAGAGGTTACCTTCGGGTGCAAACTGAGCACATGAGCTCCCCCCCTCCAGGCCCCGAGGGCCAAAAAAAACCCTCTCCTCACCAGGTGGAAACCAAGGGAACCCGGCCAATGGTGCAAGGGGGGACGTGGGGGGTGCGAGCTGACCCTCTCTATTCATTCTGTCCCAAGTGGTTAGCGTAGCTATGGTCAGGGGGGAAGTCCAGTCTGACAAGCCTCTGGTCTGTTTAGGGATCCAAGGTGCTCCTGCTAAGTTCCTGCCCGCCATGGTCCTTTCCAAGTTGACCCAAAGCCTCACCTTCCCATCGTGATTCCAATTTAGGATTCTCACCAATGACATAGCCTTGTAGTACAAGGCCACATCTGGCAGTCCAAGGCCTCCGTCCCGCTTAGCTCTCCTCAGAAGGTCATAAGCCAAGCGGGGGTGTTTATTTTGCCACACAAAGCTTTGGAAGCATCTACGCACCCTCTTGAAAAAGACCCGTGGCAAGGCAATAGGAACTGTATATAGAAGATAAATAATACATGGCAAAATGGTCATTTTAAGAGCACTGATACGCCCAAACCAAGTCAGAGGAATATCTTTCCAGGACTGAAGGTCCTTCTCAATGGAGGTCAGTAATTTACCAAAATTGAGGTCATATAGCATAGCTGGATCGGATGAAATATATGTGCCCAGGTAAGGGAGTGCAGCCGCACACCATCTGAATGGGAAAGCCTGTTTCAGAGAGTCGGCCAGGGGTGTGGGAGTGTTGATCGGCATCAGTTCAGACTTATCAAAATTAATTTTGAAATTCGACACCAGTCCAAATTTCCGAACCTCATCCATCAACACCGGAAGAGAGACCAGAGGATTGGAGAGGTAGAACAACAGATCATCCACATAGGCGGAGACCTTGTGTTCCGTTGCGCCAATCACTACTCCCTCAACATCTGGGTTCGCCCTAATGCTACACAAAAAGGGTTCTAAAACCAGCGCAAATAATAGTGGTGATAGGGGACAGCCCTGCCTTGTCCCGTTGCGGACAGGCAAGGGGTCTGACAAGGTCCCGTTAACCTTGACCCTAGCAGAGTTTGTGTATTTCCTATTTACATATTGAGTTGTATTTTTTAATGAGTATTGAATATGTAACATTTTACAATTCTGATATACGCAAGTGTTGGCACAGCAGTACACTCCCTACTCCCCTTTACCTCAGCTTTGGGGATTGGGGTTGGTTATGCGTGGGTGTGTCTTGCTGTGGGCATATACCTGGGAGTAGACTCTTGGGAAGCATGCATATAAAACAAATGTGTGACCTTCCTTCAGGAGACCAGACATATGTGGCTTTGGCTCTGAGGAAGAGGGTCCTTCCCTCAAAATGCGTCAGCCAGTACATCCCACAATCCAGTCTATGGGTGATACTAGGTCCCGCTTTGGACTTGAATTGTATTGTCTGTTGTTGCGGAGTACCCTACATGCTAATTTTTACACGGTTGTATGCGAGTATAACCTTTGCTGATTTTAAACATATATTAAAATATATTTGGTAATGTACAAAGTCGATGCGCCTTCCTTTTCCTTTTGTATATTTCAGGTCCCTCAGCCTACCACTGTGGCAGAGTAGAAGGTGGCCATAAATGAGATTCTCCCACTATTCAAGTTAACATACATAAGTCCTAACTGCCCGAGAAAATTTGAAAAAAATCTGGCCCAACTGGATAAATGTCGAAGGGATTACTGTCTGGCAATCACTTTTTGCATATTGTTAGCGCACCTGGGGTTGCAGCTCGGGCTGGGCTAAGTCTATACAAGGCGTTTGGTGGGTATTCTTGGATGCTGCCTTTAGTCCTCTCCTTCTCCTCTATCCCTTGCCTACCCTCGGACCTTTGCTCTTTCTCTGCCTCCCTGCTCTCCCCCCATCCTATCCCCTTCCTTTACTCCCAATTAATGGTATGCCTGTAATATTCAGGAAAACGTAGATTGAATTTGTGAATTTACCTCATTGTATACCCTGACTGTTGCTATCATAGTGCCTTTTCATGCAATGTATTCTTTCCACCCAACCTGTACTATGTGCAAAATCTCAATAAGTATTTTTTCTGACAGGGGTTTGGAGGCCAGTTTTCCCCTGACTAACAATGCGAGCCATGCTCAAAGGGTGGGACTGTGTTCAAGCCATGCCGGATTTTTGTCCCTATTTTAGACAAGTGACGAGCCTGCGCCCGATGAGTGACATACAGTCACGAAACGTGCGTAGAGCCACCAGCTACCGTCAATCGGCCTACTCAGTACAATTCTCCTACAAGGTCTATTAGACTAACCCCCGAGGGGGAACTCGGAGGTCATGGACCACACAGGTTCATCGATAATTAGTTACTTTACATATCTACATCAATGTGATGGATGGGGGCATTTTTTTGTATACCATTAAATGTATGAATTGTACCTCTGTATTCACCAATTTATATTATATATTGAGTCTGTATTGACCTATTTGAATATGGATTATGTTATATATTATGATTACATTGTTTTATTTTTACAATAAATTATCTTATATCCATCCAGTATCTTTTTCTCACACTGGTGTGTCATATAAAGTCCCAATCCCCTCCAAGTCAGCTTTCCAAGCTTTCTTTTTATACAGATATTTCATCTACCTAATCCTTACCTATTTAGATACCTACAGTTGCGACATGCTTTTACATCCCAATTTGGCTCCGCTAGGGTGGAACTCAAACCCTCAAGCTTATAAAAATATATTGCTAGATGAATCCATTAAAAAAGAAAATCACTCTCTAAGAGTTAAACAAAGAACTTTTCCCTGTCCATCAAGTGCAGAGAAAGATGGGTGGAAGAGGTTACAGATCTCAGAGGGGAGGACTGGGATGATACATGGAGTTTCCCTTTTAGCTAGTGTCAGCGAGGGATCGGCTAATCCACTTCAAATTCCTACAAAAGGATACACTATACTCTGGCAAAACTAGCCAGAGGCATTGGGGGAGCGTTGGCGCTGCTCATTTGGTTATGTGTTTTGGCATATTGCCCAGTATTCAGAGAATGTTGGACCGCCATCCTTCCCTGTATAGCAGAGATCACCTCCTTACCTGTACCTATGATGGTGGCAGTCTACCTGCTTGGGCTGGTGGAGGGCTTGGCACCTACTAGGGCTCAACGTACCCTGCTTAGTCAGTTGTTTTATGCTCGCAAGGTACTAATTCTATATTGGAAGAAGGCCATGACACCTTCTATCCCTTACTGGAAGGGACTTGTGAATAAAATTATACCGCTCTATAAAGCCACATACTTGAGCAGTGGTTGCCCAGAGAAATTTGAAAAAGTTTGGTAGACCTGGTTGGATAGCCCTACTGCTGTTGCCTAGGAATTTTCAGGGTAATGATCTTTAAGATCTGATTGACTAAAGTGTGTGTGTGTGTGTGTGTGTGTGTGTGTGTGTGTGTGTGTGTGTGTGTGTGTGTGTGTGTGTGTGTGTGTGTGTGGGGGGTATCTGTATGTGAATTGATCTAGAGCCCTCACTCTTTTTATTGCATATTTCTACTTTACATCTCCTTTATACCTCGGGTCCTCATTGTTTTGGGACTTCTTTCCCGGAGTGACGAGCGGTGACTGTCCTACAATATTATAGGGGAACTGCATTTATGTCTCTCTGCACGCTGTCTTTGATATGGAACTCGTACTCTCAATTCCTGAGGGATTCATAACATCAGACAACGTGGAGGTTTCTCATGGGGTGTTGCCTGGAAGGGGGGTGTTTTGTTGTATTGTGTTTTTTTTTTGTTGCATTGGGCCCTGCGTGGCGAACAACTTCGTTTTTCTTGTTATGTTATACATAACCAATAAAAAGAAATTTCCAAAAAAAAGTGAAGAATAGTGTAGGGAGTACAATGATGTAGATGTACATAGTTGGTAAGGTTGAATA
>BLSH010248765.1:158602-183945 GCA_018402905.1 Glandirana rugosa | reverse complement strand
CTACACAAAAGTACAGCACTGTACCTGTCAAAATTTTTTTCCCTTTCAACCCCCTGATCGTCCTAGTGGTACATAAAGTGTGTTTCCTTCGTTACGATTCTCTTGTCCTATGACAAATTAAACCTGCTATCTGCCTTTCCTTAGCTACTTTTGAGTCTTTACCATCCTTTTTCTCATCATCACGCCTACCAGGCGAGAGGGAAGAGGACCTGACTCTGCGTGGAGACCTGAAAAACACAAAAAAAAACACTTCCGTTTATACATGTTTTCTGTATGACAGGCAGATTTCCACAAAGATTATATAAATAAAAACAATCCGATAATTTTAAATACCTGCCACCAAGCTGAAGTGCACATTACCACAACATTTCATATTTCTGAAATGTGTTTACCATGTATTTGAATTAAACAGTATCCTGTTCTCTTAGCATTGCTTCCTTTGTGTGAAATACATGGTGATCCTGCTAGTCCCCCAACTTTCCCTTTTTTTAAAACTGTCCATGTCACGACATGAAAACACATCCATTTCAACATGGTCAGTTTTTTCTTTGCATTCTACTTGGGAGCACAAGCTGGCAGTACTCCAATGATCAGACGTATACTGACAGACCCCCCCTGTACATCTCTCCATTGGAGGTATCAGTGTACTGCTGTTTCTCTGCCTCCTGCAGGCTAGAAGGGTGCCTCCTGCTGACACAGCCCTTCCCCCCCCATATATTCTAACCACTTGCCTACTGGGCACTTATACCTTTTTCCTGCCCAGACTAATTTTCAGCTTTCAGCACTGTCACACTTTGAATGACAATTTCTTCCCACAAATAAAGCTTTCTTTTGGTTGTATTTTATTGCCATTGTTTTTTATTTTTTGCTAAATAAACCAAAAAAGGCCGAAAATTAAAAAAAAAAAAAAAAAAAATGTTTTTTTTTTGCAAACAGGTAATTTTTTTCCTTCACTGATGTGTGCTGATGAGCTCTAATAGGCTGCACTGATGGGCAGCACAGAGAGGTGGCACTGATGTGCACTGATAGGTGGCACTGGTTAGCAGCACATGCTGGCTAAGGGGACTGATGTCCCTCTAACAGAAGTCGCAGCTTTTATTTCCTTCACGCTGACAGCGTTAAGAAAAAAAAAAGAAAAAGATAACCGGCATTTATTTATTTCTGTGATCAGCTGTCATTGGCTGACAGCTGATCATGTGGTAAAGGGCCTGCTGTGATTGGCCCTTTACCTGATCTATGATCAGCCTAGTCTCACGGACTCTGCGATCAGAGTGCGCTACGAGAATGGGGGGACGTCTATGGACGACCTCCCGTAAATTTAGATGCACGCTGTAGCCGTCTTTCAGGCTATAGTGTGGGCAGCAAGTGGTTAACCACTTGAGATCCGAAAGATTTACCCCCTTCATGTCCAAGCCATTTTTGCGATACGACACAGTGTTACTTTTATTTTCATATCAAACAGGTTCTTTATTAAAGATAACAAAGTCAATAACAAATACATTCTGGCAGCATTCAAAATTATTATAAAGGATAAAAATAAGAACACTTTCCACTACGGTATTTCACCAAGCATTAGCAAGAAGAAAAGACAGAAATGTCTAGTATTAGGACATCAGTGAGCACATTATTAGCACATTTATTCCCTTAGTTGAGTGTATACTGGGTATATCATTAGTGTCAAACCAAAGTATTCATCAACTAGATATGTTAAGACTATGTGTGGGTCATGTTGGGGCGACCTGGGCACTGCAGTAGCCGCATCTGTACAAGTTTGCACAGACTGAGGCCAGGGGTGTCCCAACCATAGCGCCCAAAACCTTTCAAATTTTCTTGGGCATCCCCTATCGTGGTAGACATACCTTTCAACTATAAGGGTATTTCCCATATGCATCACCCATAACTGGTGCGAGGAGTCCTCAGGCGACTGCCAGAGCATAAGGACTGTCTTCTGGGCCTGGAAAAGGGCCCGGTTAAATGCCACCCACGTGGGTTCCTCTAGGATAATATTGCTTAAGATGCCCAACAAACAACATTTAGGTTCAAGGGCACCTGAGTTTGGAATACCCAATTAAGGGTATCCAGGACAGCCGTGCAATAGCGGTGTAGTTTGGGACACTTCCAGGGGAGACGAATAAGGTCACCCTTATCACGTTTGAACCTGCAGCAGAAAGGGTCTGGAAGTACGCCCATACTGTGAAGTCTAGCAGGAGTATAATGGCACAGCATTACTTTAACTGACAATTGTGCGATCATGCGACGCTGAACCCAAATAAAATATATATAATTTTTCCCCCACAAACAAACCTCTGCGTTTATTTTTTTACACTATATACAAAAAAAAGACTGACAATTTTGAAAAAAAAAAAAAAAAACAATATATTTTACATTCTGCTAAAAAACATATATAATAAAAATATATATATTTTTTTAAAAAAAATCAAATTTCTTCATAAATTTGGGCCAATATGTATTCTAAATATTTTTGGTAAAAAATTCCAATAAGCATATGGTTTGCGTAAAAAGTTATAGTGTCTACAAACGACTATATACTAGGGGGTCGACCGATATGGTTTTTTTCAGGGCCGATACCGATTTTTCGGCTGCCTTTCAGGCCGATAGCCAATATCAGGTGCCGATATTCCGTAGATTCAAACTTTTTATATAAACATTCCTTATGATAGTAATAAGCAGTGACAGGTACACTTTATGGAGGGATCTGGGGTCTATAAGACCCCAAACCCCTCCGCTGCACTTCAAAGTATTCAAAACTTCAAGATCTGCGTTTTTTATACTTTCTATTTTTTAAAACTGGAAGTGATGTCATAGCATTGCTTTCGGGTTACTAGATCAGAGACCCGAACAAACTAGATCTGGCTTTGTTTGGGTTTTTAGCTAGCTGGCGGAAGGCAGTCCCGGGCGGAGCTGCGGGAGGAGGCTGACTGATTTTATTCCCTACTTTGCAGGTACACAAAATCCATTCTTACCCCTGTCGGAACGGAGATTTGCCCTGTTTACTTAGGCAGAGCTCCGTTCGGTGTCTCTGCCCGACGATCGCCGGTTGCCGGCAGACATCCATTAATCCAACAATCCAATAACTAATAACTTCCCAACAAACCTTCTACGTCTGTTCTGTTATACAGGTACATTAAAGTGCGCGTTACCGCAACATTTCATATTTCTGATGTGTGTTTGTGTTACCATCTATTTGCATGAAAAAGTATCCTGTTCTCTTAGCATTGCTTCCTGTGTGTGAAATACCTGGTGATCCTGCTAGCCCCCTAGTTTTCTCCTTTTAAAACTGACCACATCAGGACATGAAAGCACAGCCATTTCAATTTACTTCTTTGCATTCTACTTGGGAGCACAACATGGCAGTACTCCAATGATCAGACGTGTACTGACACACCCCCCTGCACATCTCTTCATTGAAAAGGATCAGTGTACTGATGTCTGCCTGCCTCCTGCTGACCGAAAGGCTGCCTCCTGCTGACATCTCCCTCTATATACTTCAGTTCTCGGTCTGCTCAGTCATGGTTTTCTGCTCTGCCCCCCCCCCCCCCCCAGCTGGGCAGGGCAGGGGGCAGGAGCAGCTGGTTCCAACTCTCAGTCACACTGAAAGGTGGAGCCAGCTGTCAATCAGGCAGTGGGGTGGATCCTGAAAATATTGTCGGGAACCTTCCAGTGCCTTGCGCAGCTGTACCCCGCCAGCTGATAGTGGGCAAAAACCCGCTATCAGCTGAATCTGGGTCATAGGAGGACAACATTTCAAATGTTTTGCATAATTTCAGAGAATGTCCTGCTGGAGATTTGTCCCCTTCAAAAGATGAACTCCAATGCCCAGTCGTGGGGATAAGATTAAGCGACTTTTGAATCGAGAAACTTCATGGATTTTTAGGCTTGGAACCAGAGCCCCCCTAGGGGTTAAACCTCTGGTGGTACCTGAATTTCCATTACCGTTAATTATATAATTTTTCCTTTTTTTCCACTAATTCTCTGTTGCCTTTTTTTGATTTCCCCTTGGTCATTCAAACTTTTTTCTATTTTGTTACACTAATTATTATTTTTGATTATATATGTGTGTTTTATTTTTATTCCTGTTTTGTGGTTTGCTTTTTCAGAACAACCTTTACCATCCCCTTTTCTGGTTTCATTATTTCAATTTGAGAATCATTAGGTTAATTGGAAATCTCTGTGAACAATGAAGGAGTGTTTTTTCCCCCCACTATATATTCTGTGCCGTTTTTGTACATAATTGTTGTGAACAAGGTCACTATGGCTGAAACGTGTTAACACCTGCTGTATATATTCATCTTTTATGGAGTTACAATATATTTGGACTTCTTTAAGAGCATGTAAGGAGTTACGAATTGTCTTCTATCCACAAAATTATTGTACCTCTGTGACCCACAAGAGAAGTATGGCCAAATAAGCTTTGACCAGACTTCTCTTATAGCCCGGGTTCACACTACTGTGATCTCAGAGATCGCATGTGATGCGCACCCACACCACAGATGCTGATCACATGAGATCTCTAAACAGTTGTATGACTGAACTCGCATTAGATTTGCACCAAAAAAGGTAGGTGCAGGAGCCTTTTTCTCCTGCATTGGAATCGGATTGCATAGGTGTTCTCACCTATGCGATCTGATTCCTGTGCAAGTTCAGTTCGCACTGCAAGCTGTGAACAAATCTGGGGGTGTTGTTAACTTTTTAATGACACCTGCAGCGGTTCGCAGAAGGCAGTGTGAACTGCCTGCGGGAGAGGTGCGATGCAGGAACCGGCTCTGTAATCACACTGGTTCCCACATCGCACAAGTGTGAACCAGGGCTCAATGATGGAAAGGCTAAGTTGGTCCATACACCATCAATACAGCTCACTAAAAGTGTGAACGGGCTACAATAGCAAATTGTTTAATATTTGCTTCTAATAAATCACTACCTGGTGCTAATATATTGTTTGAGAAAACATGAGGCTGCTAAATATGAACAGCAGAAGCTATATGCAGGCGCAAGGTTAGCTGGTACACTGCTAATCTGACAAGGCCAAAAAAAATCGTACAAAGCCTAACTGCTAAAATCACATATTAAAGAAAGCATAATTGTAACAATGGCAACTCCACTATGTATCTGAAGAATAACAAATGCATGCAATTTCAGCAAAAAGTATCGCATAAGCTGTTTCAGCAAAAGTTGCACCCCGAATTCCCAGTGAGCCTTCACAAATAGGAATCACAATGTAGTAGACACTGTCAAGATACCTAAATTGTTTTTTTTCCCCATATTTTCTACACATATTTGTTTACCTAGAGCGACGCCTGTGAGGAGATCGTGAACGACTTCTCCGCCTCTCTCGGGACCTTGAGCGCTCTCGTCTTCTCCTCTCACGTTCCCTGGACGTAGATCTGGAGCGTCTTCGTTCTTAACAAGTCAAAAGAAAAACAAAAATGTTAGGCCAAAAAGGAAAGCTACACATGCATCTATACTATAAAAAGAACACCACAAGCAGATTTAATTTGTGTTTATATATTGTATTAGGGTGGCTTCACACTGCCCTACTTCACTTTCCCATAGACTTCAGAAAACGCACCAAAACTCCTGCATGCTGCATCTTTGGTGTGCTTTCTGAAACTGCACCAAAACTATTTTGGACACCATAGAAGTCTATGGGAAAGTGCAGCGGCGATTTTCCCAAAGCTCAGTGGGACCGCTCCAAGGCAGTGTAAAGCCACCCTAAAAGTGGCAGTGAACTCTACTTTTTAATGGGTACCTACAGATAATTGAAATAATAAGATTTACCTATATGTACAGTGAATGTGCACAATTTATGAGATATTCACATGTGTAGCACCAGTGATGTCATCAACGCATGCGCACTGCACCCTGAATGGACGGCACACTCGACTGTTTCGTCCATTGAGAGTCCTGTGCCATGACCGTGACTCCCGCATGCATGTGCTTGAGTTACGTCACCATGGCTCAGCCATTTAAATGGCCGGAGCCCGGCACTCTCTACATTAAAGTGGTTATAAACGCTCTCATATATCCAGTGTAGTAAAAAGATTCAGATGAAACAAATCCTCCTACAAAAGTTTTACTTGTTTATCCGCAGTCTTCTCTTCCGTGCACCCCTTCTTGCGCACTGCACCCTGAATGGACGGCACACTCGACTGTTTCGTCCATTGAGAGTCCTGTGCCATGACCGTGACTCCCGCATGCATGTGCTTGAGTTACGTCACCATGGCTCAGCCATTTAAATGGCCGGAGCCCGGCACTCTCTACATTAAAGTGGTTATAAACGCTCTCATATATCCAGTGTAGTAAAAAGATTCAGATGAAACAAATCCTCCTACAAAAGTTTTACTTGTTTATCCGCAGTCTTCTCTTCCGTGCACCCCTTCTTGCGCACTGCACCCTGAATGGACGGCACACTCGACTGTTTCGTCCATTGAGAGTCCTGTGCCATGACCGTGACTCCCGCATGCATGTGCTTGAGTTACGTCACCATGGCTCAGCCATTTAAATGGCCGGAGCCCGGCACTCTCTACATTAAAGTGGTTATAAACGCTCTCATATATCCAGTGTAGTAAAAAGATTCAGATGAAACAAATCCTCCTACATAAGTTTTACTTGTTTATCCGCAGTCTTCTCTTCCGTGCACCCCTTCAAAGTGCTGAAAAATCTTCTGCATCTGCCAGTAACATAGAGGAAGGGGTGGGGAGCTGCAGTTAGAACTCTTGTACAATGTGTGAGAGCTGATTGGAGGAAAAAGGGTGTACCCCTCCACACATGGCACAGGAAGGAAGAATACAGAGGTGTGTTGTGAATAGACAAGCTGCGTGCTGAGCTCTCCTACTCAGTCACAAATTTATCTCATGTGTCGGGACAACTTCTTAGAAGTGACACATGCTGATAACAGAGGAACAAAGCACCAGAGAGAAAATGACACTTAGAGTGATAAGTAAACACTACAGGTATATGTGCTTTGGCCAGATTTCATGACTGAGGTGTATTACCATTTAAAGATTTAAAAAAACAACAATCTGTCCTAACCAGCCACTTCCCCTAAATATTTACTGGTTTCCTCTCATGGTCCAGTGGTGCCCCGGCTGCAGCACCGCTCTCCTCTCTCAGGATACTCAGAGGAGCAGGAGCCATTGGCTCCTGCCGCTGTCAGTCAAACTCCTGTGTAGAGGGAGTGGGGGTGTTGCCAAAACACGCTATGTGTATCTATGGACGCACACAGCCCAGCTCAGGGGCACACCCCCATAGCACACCTGAGGGGACACTCAGACTGACAGGGGACCCCAGAAGAGAAGGTAATATTGTTGCACAGAGAAGGGAAGTCTAACATTTTTTATTGTAGTTTAAAAAAAACAAAAACGCTGACTTGAACCACTTTCCGTCCATGCTATAGCTGAAAGATGGCTACAGCGCAGGCTTCCAGTGCCGTGAGGGGTCGTCAAGAGACGTCCTCCCCTGCGGCGCGCTCTTCGCAAACGATACGACACAAATTTACTATTTTTTCAGTCTTTTTCGTTCACAATATCGGATTTTACTTGCTGGGTATCAACCAAATTTTCTGCAGATATTCTTATTGTGTATTCCTGCCATTAATCAGACACAGAACCTGTGTAATAAATATGTGTTCAGGTTAAAAGGGATGAGGTGGCAACTCCAGACAAGCATCGCAGTGATGGTTGTGGAAGTGTGTGGAGGGAATGGACGACAAGTAAGGATATCCCTGAGTACTACTCGTTTCCAGGACCCCCCCTTCCCAACCCAGGACACTGTGCTGTCACCTCTCCGCCTCTCAGGGGACCTGCTCCGACTCCGACCCATCTTCTCCGCACACCGGAATCACTCCGTCTGAATCTTACGAGAAGCCGTGCACCTTCCCCAGTCTTCCGGCCGGCAACAAGTTCCGGCGATAGAGGTTCCTACGGTGTCCCCTGCGCACGCGCAGACTCAGCATCCGCCAGCTGACCCTACCCAACAGTCTCCGCGTTCCCCCCAAAGATGGCGGCGTCCGTAGTGCATGCTGTCCGCTGGGTGCCCCGGCTCTCCCACTGCCCTGTTCGCTTCATGTCCGCTTTCTCCAACCCGTTAGTGTCTGGGGCCAGGCGTGGGCTCTTCAAGGACATGTTCCCGGCGGAGAGCGCCCCCCTGCGACTTCCAGAGCTCCTCTCCTCTGGACCCCAGACCGTCTACTGCGGCTTCGACCCCACAGCAGACTCCCTGCATGTTGGCAACCTGCTGGCTGTGATGGGCCTGCTGCGCTTCTACCGGGCTGGGCACCACGCCATCGCAGTCATCGGCGGAGCCACAGCGCAGGTTGGGGACCCGAGTGGGAGGAGTCAGGAGAGGGAACCGCTGGGCGCGGAGCAGTTGGCGAACAACGTATGTGGCCTCCGGGAGTGCCTGGACCGCCTCTTCGCTAATTCACAGCCGCTGGTCGCTGATAGCCACAACCGGCCCCCGGGCCGCTTCACCGTCCTGGACAACGCCACCTGGTACCAGCAATGGCAGGTGGTGGACTTTCTGGGCTCGGTGGGCAGACACTTCCGGATGGGCACCCTCCTGAGCCGGCACAGTGTACAGAGCCGCCTCAAATCCCCGGAGGGCATGAGCCTCACCGAGTTCACCTACCAGGTCTTCCAGGCCTACGACTTTTACCACCTGTACCAAAACCATGGCTGCCGCATACAGCTGGGGGGCACTGACCAATTGGGCAACATCATGTCCGGCCACGACTTCATCCAGAGGTGAGGGCAACGCCATCCCTACTCCTATGGTTGTGCCAAGCGTTCTCTGATCTTCATAAAGGAGAACCCAACCCCTCCAATGCCAAACCACAGGGGGCACTGCCATGGAAATCAGACCAGAGGATGGCCATATAATCACTGCCAAGGTGGCTTGGTGTATAACCCCGATGCCCCCTTACAGAGAGGTCAGACTCATGACCTCTACCATCACAGAGGTCAAACATATAACCCAGCCCCTAAACTTCCCTGCAGGGATTAGATGTATTACCCCAGGGACCTGCCCTCTCCGCAGAGGGCCGAGGTATAACCCAGGGGGCCCGCCTTCTCCACAGAGAGCCGAAGTATAACCCGGGGGCCTGTCTTCTCCACAGAGGGCCGAGGCATAACCCGGGGGGCCCCCTTTCTCAGAGCGCTGAGGTATAACCCCATGGCCCCCCTTCTCTGCAGAGGGCCAAGGTATAACCCCGGGGGTCTCCTTCTCCACAGAGGGCTGAGGTATAACCCCATGGCCCCCCCTTCTCCACAGAGGGCCAAGGTATAACCCCAGGGGCCTCCCCTTCTCCGTAGAGGGCTGGGGTATAACCCCATGGCTCCCCCCTTCTCTGCAGAGGGCCGAAGTATAACCCCGGGGGCCCGTCTTCTCTGCAGAGGGCCGAAGTATAACCCCAGGGGCCCGTCTTCTCTGCAGAGGGCCGAGGCATAACCCGGGGGCCCCCCTTCTTCTCAGAGCGCTGAGGTATAACCCAATGGCCCCCCCTTCTCTGCAGAGGGCGGAAGTATAACCCCAGGGGACCCCCTTCTCCACAGAGGGAGAATGTAAGACATATAACATCAGGCCCCTCTCCATCTGTAGAAAGATGTGTAACCCCAGGGGCCCAATCTGCATAGGTCTAAACTTTCCTGCTTTGAACAATTTTTGTATCCAAACTAGTTAACTTATCAAGTATAGTGTTGGACTACAGGGAGAAACCCATAGGAACACAGGTAGTGCACGTAAATGTCATTGGGGGGGGGGGTGTCAAATGTGTTCAGGGGTGCGCAGTGAAGGGCTCTGCTAAAGAGGACCTGAGCTCAAAAAGTGAAGATTTGCTGTTATAAGGAAAAAGTGTTAATTGTGCAGAATTCTGAAAAATCTACCTAGGCTTAAAATAGAACTTTACCCATGACAACTTGATAAGTAAAGTTCTTTAGAAAGTAACATATATTACACGTTAATAATTATGCCACCAAAATTAGTGTAAACTGTAAATTGCCTCCAGCATTGCTCGTTTCTTCTTGCTGGAGGCCACCATTTTTCTGAAGCCCAGAGCCCCTGAGCAGAAGTAAATCATAAAGCAGAACTAAACCCTTTAATTTAAAGGATAAGTTCACCTCACCTCATAACATGTTACACCCATATTTGGGTGTAACATGTAATGAATGCACCGGCCCCCACACCTCCCCGATCCCCACTGTGCCAGCTAGCTGTCAAAATTTAAAAAAAAAAACGTAGGTGTGCAGGGCTCCACCCACCTGGCTGTTTCATTCACAGAGCTCAATAAGTCCTGGTTCACACCTATGCATTTTTTAGTGCATTTTCAGTTTTGCAGAAACACACTACATTCCATTTAACATGATTTCCTATGGGTCACATTCACATCTGTGCATTTTATGGAAAAGGCCAGGGACTTTTTTCTGGTTTTTGGTTCCATAGACTTCAATGGATAAAAAAAACATGTATTGAAAAGAGCAAATTGCACCTGCAATATGCAAACTGCAACCTGCATAGGTGTGAACCAAGCCTGAATGGAAAACTACAAGGTCTGGCAGCCTTTGCAGCTATCGGCTTGTAGTTTTCAATGAACTACAATGGCACTGTGAGCACTATGGTAGGTTATTCATTCTTCCTGTCAGCATGTATCGGTCTCCTCATACAAGGTGCAAGCAAGCCTAGACACAGGCAGCTCTACAGGAGACCTGCATGGCATCAGCAATCCGCTGATCACTGGTTCAATGCTTTACAGACTCCTGCAAGAAAAAAATAATACATGCACGTTTTTTTAACTGAAAAAAAATGTGCATTTATTGTTTTTTCTGAAAAACTTATTCTTTTCAAAAAACAGTTGCATTCCTGAAATGCTGGGATTGTTAACTGTCACTTTGCTTGTTTCCTCAACCAAACTGTCAAATCATCAAATGGCTGGAGTCATAACTGATCACATGTGCAACACCATGGCAGTTGTAGATCAAACAGAAGCAGCTTACTTGGCTGTAAAGGATAGGAGGATTTAATTGTAAGGGCTCATTCACACCATATGTGTGTGAAAACTGAAGGTAAAACTGCACAGATTTCACTTGCAGAGACGTCCGTTAACCTCAGTTTTTATACACGCTGACATAAGTTTTCATGCACGTCAGCTATGTGCCCCATTCACACTAATGTTGATGTCACGTCAGTTTTTTTTAAAATTGCATACACGTTGCAGATTCCTCCGTAGAAAAAACTGCATGTTGTGGTGTGAACAGGGCAGATAGAGAACCATTGTTTTTTGTGCCCTTGCAGAACATGCAGAAAAACTGACCTCTCTGCACCATGGTGTGAATGAGGCTTTAGCTGTCAGCAGATCAGCCTCTACAAATTAGTCAGTGCCTAAAAATGGAGAGCAATTGAGCATGTGCAAAGCAGAGTGAGACAGTGGGGTTGGTTTACTAAAGGGAAATCGACTCCACTTTGCAAAATGCAGTTGCACCAGAGCTTAGTAAATGAGGTAAGTCTTCACTTTGCAAAAAAATACCCAATCACATGCAAGGAAAATGAAAAAAAAACAGCATTTTTGCTTGCATGTGATTGGATGATCGAATTCAGCAGAGATTCTGCTCATTTACTAAGCTCTGGAGCAACTGCACTTTGCAAAGTGCGCAGCCTGCCTTTAGTAAATCAACCCCTATGTGTTGCTGGATTTTAAACAGTATAAGAACTTATTTTTAACGTTTTACATAGCTATACCAGCAGAAGGGGCCAGCCTGAAGTTATCTAGCAGGACTTACATTTTCTGACTAAAGTTCCACTTTAAGGTGTACAGGGCAAGTGGCAAATTGGAGTACATGCACGCTAGAGGCAGGAACATTGGTGAGTGAGTCTAAACACCACCTCCTCCCTTGACAATTGCACTAATGGCTCCCTTTGCTGCTCTGGGTCTCTGATTAAAAAAGACTGCTGTTCCTCTGAAAAGCAATCCACACACGGATTTCTTTTCAGAGGCAATTGACCAGCAGTGAGGAGGTGATATGCCTCCTCCTCCACCTGTTTTAACCCCCTAAATGCTGCAGCACACACCCTTTTATTTGAATGGGATGTGTTCGTAGAGTAGTAGTGGGTTGTAATTCTTGAGAGTAGGTGCGTAAATTATGGCTGGCTTGTAGGGGCCCGGTGCTTAACTTTGCCCAGGTTCCAGGATACTACTATGATGGCCCTGGATGTGTGGGTGGAAAGTTTAAAGCCCAGCAGCCAGAGTAGGAAAGCTGTTGATAGCCGATGCCTCTCCATCCATTCACAGTGTTCCTAAGAAGGTTAATAGGCAAAAACTGAGGCGCATAACAGTGTGTAAACCTGTGTCATGTATCTGTAAAGATAAACATCAGAGCTACATAAGAGAAGCGGTTTTCTCGTTGAAAATAAAGCTTTGTTAGTTAAAAAAAAAAACTGGCGCCTAACTTTTTTAGCTGGCTCCTAGATTATAGCTAATTTTTCAAACCCTGTTTTGGGTTTGCAGACAAGTTAAAAGAAAAAAAATGGGTGTAAATGATCGGTGCCACAGGTGTATAAAAACAGCAACGCAAAATAAGAGAAGAACACAATCTCAACACTCAAAAATAAATTTAAAATATGGCAGTGCTCATGTGTGACAATAAAGTTTTATAGAAGAAGTACTAAAAAGTACAAAAAGAATATATATAAAATGACGTAATCCAAAAAATGTATATATAAAGTGCATATAGTTAATTTCAAACAAGTGTTTGAATTTCCCATATACGATCAATCACATAGGGTTCCCAACGGAATAACCAAGATGGCAACTCACCAGATCCAAATGCTGCCTCACCTAAGAGGACAGCAAAGCCGCATTAGATGTCACTTTCACTGGTGGGCCATCGGGAAGATGTTTCATCAGGCAGTCCCTCAGTGGAGATCGAAAGGAAAATAAAAACAATAATGGTGTAGTATGCCAAAACTCAACAAAGAGTAAAAAAGGTGAAAGAGCCTTCACCCGTGTAGAATCAGACTAGTGTACGTGAAGTAGCAAAAAAATGTCTACTGTCACCACATATGCTAACAACTCAACTCACAAGTCAAACAATAATGCACCATTGATACCAGCCGGATCCCTTTAGATAGATCACTCAAGGTTAATGGATGGCTCCCACTTGTGGACTCCAGGTGAGTGTATAAGAATATTATTGCCACACATGTAACAATGCCATTCCCCTAGAGGAGCCACTGTGAGGGGAAAGGTGGAGACGTGTCCAGGGGATGTCCCCACCCTATACCATCACATCGTAGGGAGTCAGAAAACTGCCTGATGGAACCTCTTCCTGATGGCCCACCACTGAAAGTGACATCTAATGCTCTTTTGCTGTCCTCCTTAGGTGAGGCAGCATTTGGATCTGGCAAGTTGCCATCTTGGTCATTCCGTTGGTAACCCTATGTGATTGATCCTTTATGGGAAATTTGAACACTTTAAAAGAAAAGTTTGGGTAAAAAAAACTTTAATACTCACCTAGGTGGATGCAACATCGATCTGACACTGCATCTGTCCCCCACAGCTTCTATGACTGAGAACTGAGTGATCAAAGACCAATAATTGCTCAGTTCTCAGTGAGCAGTACTCACTGGAGCGCTGGACTGTGCAGGGGGCAGGAGCGGCTAGCCCAGATTCCAACAAGCGGCTCGTTGAGAGGCTGAGCCAGCTGCTGGTCCAGGCGGTGGATCTCGGCTGTAAAGTTTGGATCGATCCAGAGCCTGGACTAGCTGAATGACATCAGCTGACAGCTGGCTTATTCCTTAGCTTTGTGAATTGAGCCTATGGTATTTAAGGGTCCACCACACCAATCCCTTCCCTGAGCCAGCTACTGAATACATGGAACACATACACAGATCTGCTGCTATTGTAGAGATTTGCCCTCAGTTTCTGTATAATTGTGTATTTCATCCCACAGGATCACAGGAGAAGACGTATTTGGGATCACCATGCCTCTCATCACAAGTACTACTGGAGATAAGTTGGGGAAGTCAGCAGGGAATGCTTTGTGGCTGACCAGACCCAAGACCCCTCCATTTGAACTGTATCAGTTCTTCGTCCGGCAACATGACAGCTGTGTACAGCGGTGAGGGTCACCCTTAAATCTGTAAGGCCTTTCCTGTAAATCAAAGTTCTACCAACTTTTTTCACTGCTATGGTACCCAGCAGAAGCCTAAACCTGGCTACATACTGAATGAGAAAATGTTTATGAATAAAAGTGAATACTCCAAAGATGGATTTATGCGATTGTTGTGAAAGTAGTGTAATACAATGTTTAGCTATCTTTAAAGGGTTAGTTCACCTTTACCAAAAACTGCCTTAGTGAAGCAACAAACCCTTTTAAATTGGACTTTTTAGGGCATGAAGTACTACATATATTTAACAATTCACAATAAGCTTTATTTGTACACAAGTATTATTTGCAATGGTACAGAAATAACCACATCATTCTGTCGGCAGTTGGATTATGAGGACAGAAAATTTTCTGTCCTCATGATCCAACTGTTGACTGAATGATGTGGTTATTGCTGTACAATTGCAAATAATACTTGTGTAACCACATCTGCTTTTTACTTTCTAAACTGTTACTATTTTAATGTGTACAAATAAAGTTTATTGTGAACTTTTTACACATATGTAATATTTCATGCCCTAAAAAGTCCCATTTAAAAGGGTTTGTTGCTTCAGTATTTTCTATTAGGGATGTGGGCACCTTTTCCCCTTTAACAACAATTGTTATATAGGGTATATTTATAAATTGCACTTAATGTAATTATTTTAATTTTGTAGCTTCCTCAAGCTCTTCACATTCATCCCGCTGCCGGAGATTGACCACATCATGGAGCAGCATAGCAAGGAGCCGGAGAAGAGAATCCCACACAAGAGACTGGCTGCAGAGTTGACAAAACTGGTCCATGGCAAGGAAGGTTTGGAGTCCGCCAAGAGGTGAGAGGCCACATCTCTCTGCAGATTCTGCTTTCTTCTGTTACAAGGTCTCATTGGCTAGATTGTAAGAAGAAATGTCTGTTTTTCCATGAGGGAACTCAATGGATTTAATGCGTTTGTTTCCCCAACACTTCATATTCCCGATATGTGCCTGCTGTAGCATGTACTTATATCAGAAAGTATCCTGTTCTCTTTGTATTGCTTCCTTTGTGTGAAATCTCTGGTGACCCTGCCAGAACCTCTGCTTTTCTATTAAAAACTGACAACACTAAGCAGGAGGGCACACTGTGTTCAGTTCTCTAGCTATGCTGGGAATTTAGTGTGCACTTCTCCAATGATCAGACTTGTCCTGACATGGCCCCACTGCACAGCCATCTACTGGGAAGCTCAGTGTACTGCTGTTTCTCCTCCCTTCAGCTCTTATGCAGCTGACAACAGAGGGAATGTGATCACTTCTAAAAAAGGGGAAAATGTAGTTATAATGTTTTATTTATATCTTGTGGCAAAGTGTTGCCCTGCCAGGGTTTAGTGAGAAGGGATGGCCCAGGATTCTCAACCTGGCAGGTTGAGGGGCTCCGGAGGCATTGTGCATTTAAGAGGAAACTGGCTTTTCAGTTTCCTCATTTCTTAAAGTCCACTTCGGCATCTGGAGCCCGGGTATTTCTTAGAGATCCGGGTGGGATGAAATCCCCAGTCCTGGGTCCGGGTTTTGTGGCCTACCAGGACTATGATTGTCCAGCTGGGTGGAGGCCTGTTAAGAGAGTCAGGACCAGGGTTTGGTGTTGTACACAAACTGGGAGCCAGGCGGTTTCCAGGGGCCTAAGATTGCAGGAGACAGTCCTAGGTAGAGGTCAACCTATATGGGTTTTTCTCTGGCCGATGCCGATATTTAAAAATCAGGGCGGCTGATATATGATGCCGATTTTTTTTGGTGGTCCTGGTGCTTAGTAGGGGCAGATTGGGGGTCCTGGTGCATAGTGGGGGCAGATTGGGGGTCCTGGTGCTTAGTGGGGGCAGATTGGGGGTCCTGGTGCTTAGTGGGGCAGATTGGGGGTCCTGGTACTTAGTGGGGGCAGATTGGGGGTCCTGGTGCTTAGTGGGCAAATTGGGGGGTTTGCTTCGTGGGGGCAGATTGGTGGTCCTGGTGCTTAGTGAGGGCAGATTGGGGGTCCTGGTGCTTAGTGGGGTAGATTGGGGGTACTGGTGCTTAGTGGGGAGAGATTGGTGGGCACTGCCAGTCAGTGGGGGAGGGGGTACTGGTGCTCCTTACCTGGCTGCTTGATCCATCTGGAATCCTGTGTAGAAGAATCATCCCCTCACTCACTTTCTTCTGGGACGATTTCCCTCGTCTGAAGGGATCCCGGGGATGCCAGTTCAGTGATGGCTCCCTTATCTGCTGGGCTCTGACTGATGACTCATCTATAGCATCTATAGCAGAGCAGAGCCTGGTAGAGGGAGATTACTGGTCTATGAATTCACTGCACGGGCATCCCCAGCATCCCTCCGATAGTTCCAGCTCGGCTACAGGAAAGTGATACCGCGGTCACTTCTGTCAGCAGTGGCACCACCCTCCTTCAATGTGGCTCCTGGGGCCCTCTGGATGAATGATGTGCCCCCACTGCTGTCCCGTTCATCCCTGACAACCCTGCCCCCCCCCCCCCAGAGGCCCATTTGCAGTGTGAACATATGGATGAGACGCCACTGCCTCCATGTGATAGAGATCAGCCGTGGAAGACATGTTTGAAGTCACCCAAGGACAGGAAGTATACATACAGTATTCAGCACTGTGTGCTGTTGGTGGCACGGGGACTTCCCATCCATTCCCAGAACAAAATCAAGTAAGGTTATTTTTATTGAATCACGACAAGCCCTCTTTTGATTGGCTAAGATGGAGATTGTGACGTAATCCACCTTTAGCTCTCCACCCCACCACAGCCAATCAGAGGAACTTGTTTTTATACATAAAAATACAAGGCTTCTTGTGAATGGCAGACCAGTGCTCAGCTCAACTTGATTTTATTCTGGGAACACAGCTTTGTATACTGTATATAATGCAACCAAACCATGTAATAGTGGGATTCTGATTTGTGCCTCAGAATGGTACATCACGCCATTAAAAACGATTAAAGCTTTATTACAATGTGTTCAAATACCAAGAATCTGGTGTTCACAGTTTACAAAGCAGGGGTAACTGCACCAATAATTGTTGTTTACTGAGTATACAAGCCAGTCGATGACGCGTTCCGTGGGATTCCTTGCTTCCTCAGGACCAAATAACCCCAGCTGTATCAGAAAACTACGAATAGAAAAGCACATTGTGGAAACATGTCCCATAAACTAATACTCTTTAAATAAACAGAAAATATTAGTACTATATCCTATCCACCTTCAAGATAGGCACTTTAATGGAGTAAGCAGCAGAGAGAGAGGGAAAAAGGGGGATATACAGTATCTCACAAAAGTGAGCACACCCCTCACATTTTTGTAAATATTTATTTATATCTTTTCATGTGACAACACTGAAGAAATGACACTTTGCAACAATGTAAAGTAGTGAGTGTACAGCTTGTATAACAGTGCAAATTTGCTGTCCCCTCAAAATAACTCAACACACAGCCATTAATGTCTAAACCGCTGGCAGCAAAAGTGAGTACACCCCTAAGTGAAAATGTCCAAAGTGTAAATATTTTGTGTGGCCACCATTATTTTCCAGCACTGCCTTAACCCTCTTGGGCATGGAGTTCACCAGAGCTTCAAAGGTTGCCACTGGAGTCCTCTTCCACTCCTCCATGATGACATCGTGGAGCTGGTGAATGTTAGAGACCTTGCGCTCCTCCACCTCCCGTTTGATGATGCCCCACAGATGCTCAATAGGGTTTAGGTCTGGAGACATTCTTGGCCAGTCCATCACCTTTACCCTCAGCTTCTTTAGCAAGGCAGTTGTCGTCTTGGAGATGTGTTTGGGGTCGTTATGTTGGAATACTGCCCTGCGGAGTCTCCGAAGGAAGGGGATCATGCTCTGCTTCAGTATATCACAGTACATGTTGGGATTCATGATTCCCTCAATGAATTGTAGCTCCCCAGTGCTGGCAGCACTCATGCAGCCCCCCAGGCTATGACACTCCCACCACCATGCTTGACTGTAGGCAAGACACACTTGTCTTTATACTCCTCACCTGGTTGCCACCACACACCAGTGTTAATTTTGGCAGCAAATTTAGATTAAGTTTTAGTCTTACAAATATAAAAGTGCAGCGCTAGCTAGAGCAACAGAGTTCATAAGTCCATAATAAAATCACTCCAGATAAGAGGATAGGGACCTATCCTCTTTTATCTGGAGTGATTTTATTATGGACTTATGAACTTTGTTGCTCTAGCTAACGCTGCTTTTTATATTTGGATTACTTTCTGTGTTCTGTTTTGGACATTGTGTGCAGCTGTTGACCATTTGATTATTTAAACCATCAGATTGCTCTGTGCGGATTTTCTTTGATTATATAGTTTTAGTTTTAGTCTTAGGACTAAAATGGCATTTTAGTTTTAGTCCCATTTTAGCCTTCTGCAATTGTTTTAGTCATATTTAGTCGACTAAATCTCCAGGACATTTTAGTCGACTAAAGCTCATTTTAGTCATTATAAATCGAATGGGTGTATTTAAATTGTAATGCATTATTTAAGCATTTCTCTACAATTTCCAAACTCATTATATACTGCTGGAGTGAAAAATCTAATATGTTATTATTTATGGTATTGAGGTATGAACATGCACTACAGACCAATGTTAATTTTCAATGTTAAAGTTCAATTTAGTTTTATTCTTTTGAATAAATGGCATTTTAGTTTTAGTCCCATTTCAGTCTTTTGACTAAAATGTCATTTTAGTTTTAGTCATATTTTAGTTGACTAAAATGGTATTAAGTTAGTCGACTAAAATGTTTTAGTCGACAAAATTAACACTGCCACACACGCTTGACACCATCTGAACCAAATATGTTTATCTTGTTCTCATCAGACCACAGGACATGGTTCCAGTAATCCATGTCTTTAGTCTGCTTGTCTTCAGCAAACTATTTGCGGGCTTTCTTGTGCATCATCTTTAGAAGAGGATTCCTTTTGGGACGACAGCCATGCAGACTAATTTGATGCAGTGTGCAGCCTATGGTCTGAGCACTGACAGGCTGACCCCCCACCCCTTCAACCTCTGCTGCAATGCTGGCAGCACTCATATGTCTATTTCCCAAAGACAACCTCTGGTTATGACGCTGAGCACGTGCACTCGACCTCTTTGGTCAACCATGGCGAAGCCTGTTCTGAGTGGAACCTGTCCTGTTAAACCGCTGTATGGTCTTGGCCACCGTGCTGCAGCTCAGTTTCAGGGTCTTGGAGATCTTCTTATAGCCTAGGCCATCTTTATGTAGAGCAACAATTCTTTTCTTCAGATCCCCAGAGAGTTCTCTGCCATGAGGTGCATGTTGAACTTCCCGTGACCAGTATGAGAGAGTGAGAGCGATAACACCAAATTTAACACACCTGCTCCCCATTCACACCTGAGATCTTGTAACACTAACAAGTCACATGACATCGGGCAGGGAAAATAACTAGTTGGGCCCAATTTGGACATTTTCACTTAGGGGTGTACTCGCATTTGTTGCCAGCGGTGTAGATATTAATGGCTGTGTGTTGAGTTATTTTGAGGAGACCGCAAATTTACACTGTTTTACAAGCTGTACACTCACTACTTTACATTGTAGCCAAGTGTCATTTCTTCAGTGTTGTCACATGAAAAGATAGAATAAAATATTTACAAAAATGTGAGGGGTGTACTCACTTTTGTGAGATACTGTATATTAGTGGTGTACCGTAATTTCGCCCACTGGTGTTTCCGGCATCGTCCGGAAGAAGAAAAGTGGCCTATAATGGCACCAAAAAGGGGGCGTGGTCTGCCCCGGGTGCCGTCCGTCCATTGCGGGGGTCTCATCCTTGGTGGCTCAGAGTCCTCCCCTCCCTCCTCCCCACGTAGAGTGGCGATCTCCTTGTGTCACAGAGCCGAATTGTCTGGGTGGCCGCAGTAACAATGTCCCGCCTCCTGTGATGGACGGCACACTGATCCAATGCCGGGGGGTGAATCAGTGTATCACAGGAGGCAGGACATTGTTACGGCGGCTGGGAAATTCAAATCTAGCTCTGTGACATAGCGGGAGATCGCCGCTCTGATCCGGGCACTGGTGAGGCTGCATCTGAAGGGCACTGGTGAGGCTGCATCTGAAGGGCACTGGCGGGCTGCATCTGACGGGCACTGGCGGGCTGCATCTGACAGGCACTGGCGGGCTGCATCTGACAGGCACTGGCGGGCTGCATCTGACAGGCACTGGCGGGCTGCATCTGACAGGCACTGGCGGGCTGCATCTGACAGGCACAGGCGGGCTGCTTCTGACAGGCACAGGTGGGCTGCTTCTGACAGGCACTGGCGGGCTGCATCTGGCAGGCATCGGTGAGGCTGCATTTGATGGAAGCTGGGGAGGCTGCATTGATCTCTTGTATCATGTCTGCAGTCTCTGACCATCTCCTGTATCATGTCTGCTAGATGTGCACTGAATGGAAATTTTGCTAATACTATTAGCAGTGTGTTTAAATTTAAGTAAGAGATTGCAGACAATGATACAGGAGATGGTTAGCACATGTCAAAGGGAGCTATGATAAATCATATTCAGTTATACTTTCCAAATGTCTCACCTCAGAAAGTCATACCCCTGAAGCAATCAATCAGTGAGTTCAAAGCAAGACCTGCTAAAATGCCTCCTTTTAAAGGGAGGCGCCTCGGTGTGTCAAGTTTTACCAGTGAGATTGTTTTTAGAATGCAGCCTTAGTTTCTTTCTTGGTGAGATTGTGGTATTCGGGTCTAGATGAGCACAGGTGGAAGGCTGGCACCTAGGGCTGGACGAGCTGCACGAATTAGGGCTTGAGTAGAATATTTCTTTAGCAGATTTGATTTTTTTTTTATCTTTGTACTGCTTTTCCTTCAGGTGCACACAGGCCCTGTACAGTAGCAGTATTGACGCTTTAGAGGCCATGTCTGATCAGGAGCTGCAGGAGATCTTCCAGGAAGCCCCATTCACTGAAGTGCTGCATGAACCTGGTACCAGGGTGCTAGATGCCTGTCTGAAAGCTTCTGCTATCCCAGAAGGTGCTCGTGGGTATGTATATTTGTATATGTATGGTGCTGATCTTTATCATCTTTACATATAAGTGTGACATAGTCCCTAGCAGATGTAGAGTGACTGTTGTAGGAACTCCAGTTTCTGGAGTTACTAGTGCTGCATTGCATCAAGTTGGTATAAGATGACAATCTGTATCACCAACTTGCCTAAGGTGCCCTGGTCAGTCCTAAAGCTTAAATTTAGTGAAAAGTTCTTTAAATTTAGCAGCAGGACCAGTACATACAAAGGATGAAAGGTGTCCTTTATGCTGGTGACTGCTGTGCTGCTTGAAATCTTCAGTCCTCAGTCCCATGGTGCCCCAGCATACCTTTGCAACTGTGAACTTCCAGTGCTGCCGGGGGTTAATATGAGTGACTGCACCTGTCGCAGGCACTCCTCAAAAGTTCCAACTTTGATTGCCCTTTTTCGCCTCCCTGCTCCATTCATAGAAGATATCTGATAGATCTGATAGAAGATGCACTAGCAGTTCAGTTCCCACAAAAAGTGACCTATGAATGAAGGAGGTGGTCCTTTATTTAATCTGCTGTATATGCCATATTGCAAAGCAACACTGAGAAAAAAAAGATCAGTTTGTTGGTTCCCTATGACATGGTGTATTTGTCGTCCTCATATTCGTTCAGCTCACAAAATGACTGTTACAGGACCTGAACGGTGGATACTGTGCCAACAAAAAAAAAGCAAGGTGGCAAAGAACTATTAACCAGTATTGTCTGGCTATAGGCTTTATGTAACTTATCTGTGCCCATTAATGACTAACCATGCCTTGCTCTGTGGCAGGATGGACATCTTGGTAAAAGAGGGCTTTTGCTTCCTCATGCCCACCTGATGACTAATGGGGTAATATTCAAGAAGCAGCAGGAAGGGTAGAGGAAGTACAACTCCACAGAATTATTGAAACAGAAGCAGGGAGCTCTTTGCATTGCAGGTTGTCAGGTACAGCTCCCTCCACAGCAAGAACAGTAATCAGCACTTTAGCCTGTTGACATTGGATCAGTAAAGGATAGGTTATCCCTGTTGTATGCTGTAATTGCTAATGTGTTTTATACTGTGCTGACTATAAAATACATTTGTTATGAGGCATAATGAGAGCATGTTTACTGTTTTAGCTTTGAAATAATCAGCAGAGGTGGGGTCAGCTTCAACCACAATAAGGTGACCAATCCAGATGAAGTTCTTGTGCTTGGTACGCACATTCTCCGGAATGGACTGTCTCTCATCAAGGTGGGGAAGAAAAACTTGTACGTTGTGAAGTGGCTACAGCTGTGAAGACAGATAACACTCCATATGCCCTGTGTGTACTGGAAGAATACCCAACCGACCCAATGCTTCGTCCTTCCAGGTTTTATACACAAGGCTTGTTACTCTCACTAAGTGAGAAATTGTTTTGTAGATAATTAAAACTGTGTTATAATAAACTGGATCAGTTTTTGAACAGATGAGGTTTCCACTAACTTTGATTTCTGAAGAGTGGCAGAGGAAGGTTCTTGTCTAATGTTCAGGACACGATTTGGTGTCAGTAAAGAGAACCCATCATTTTTAGTTGTTCAGGCTGGATTTTTTATCCTTGCCTCATTACTTAAAGTGTTTACCATAAAAAAAAAAAAAAAGGATCCTGTACCCTTAAAGCATATTATATAGCACAGTGACTGTGTAATTTGGTCACCCTATCACCTCAAATACCTGGCTGATCCTGCCTGGCTATGCCCTCCCCTCTGTAAATTGACCAAGGTTTATCGTGGCTGCCCTGACACCGAGGTCAGTTTACGTGCCTCCGTCATCCGCAGCTCTGCTCTCCTGTGTCCTCCTCCCCTCCCCTTCTTGCCTGTTAGCTCCGTCCACTCCACTATCCTCCCCTCCTGCTGCTTTCATAATACAATAACCTTGCTACAATCCCCTATGCTATATGACATCATGTCCCTAGTGTATTTTTTTTTTTTTAAATGTCGCTGTGTACCTCATTACAGAGCACCGATTGGTGCTCACGTGACTGGCTACCTCTCTCCTCCTCTCCTCCTGGCTGACGTTAGCAGGGGTTTCTCAGCCCCACTCGCTTTGCTGTCAGCTCGAGAGAGGAGAGAGGCGGTCTGTCACGAGAGTGCCAATCGGTGCTCTGAAATGAGGTACACAGTGGCATTTTTTTTAAAAAATGCACTAGGGGCATTATTTAACATAGCAGAGGGAATTGTAGCAAGGTTATTTGCGTGGCTTAACAACCACTTTAACAGATATAGAATAAGTTTGTAGCCAGTAAGGTTGGGGGATCCAACATGGATGCTATGGGTCTGAGTAGTACAGCATAAGGTGAGGATGATAGGGGGTAAAACCCTCCAGAGCTCAAGTAGTTAATATTTACACTTTTGTTGCCCTCTGGCACCTGTGTTTAGGTGTGTATATGTGGGGGCAGGAGAGAGAATTTTTTTGAAGGGTTTTTAAGTGCTTGGGTAGTTGGGTATATCCTTAATATTTACACTGTTCTTTTTAAACTTATTTTTCCAAGTCATCTTCCAGGACGGCTTACAGAGAGAGAGACTCCTCCCACCTAACAGGAAACACATGATCCACATTATAAAAAGACTGCTCACCAGTAGTACCTCAGTATATGTGTTTCCTCCGGCCTGACAAGAACTCTGAAGAAGTTTGTTATTTTTATGGCCTTCATGCCAGATGGCAGGGGCCTCCTGGCTACAGCATCCCAGAACTGGGGCAGTGAACCTGGGGGGCATGTAGCTTGGGCTTGTTCAGGCTGCCCTGGAAAGGAGCCTTGAACTTTTACTCCAGGAGACCCCCCTCTCTCCATGGGAGTCCAGTCAACAGCAATGCCTGTAGTTCAGGTACACTGGTAGTGCGGGATTTTGACTCAGTGAGTCTTCCGGGGACAGTGCGGTCTAGTGGTGTCCTGATGCTTGCAGGGCGGCCATGTTATTGGTAGCAAACACTGACCTAGTGGTTGGGGCTGCAAGCTCCATGCACTGTCCCAAGAAGAGGCGTCCGATCCACAGCGCCAGACCGGGATCCGCACTACTTGACCTTTCAGGGCTACAGAGAAGATGGTTGAAGCCATTCTGTCCTGTGCTGGTAAAGTCACCAGTGGAGACTGTAAGCAGGATGCAGGTCTGGGACACCTGCAGACTCTGACCCTAAGGTAAGAAAGAGGCTAAAGACAAGTTTCTTACTCCCTGGTGTAGGGGGCACCAGAGGATTTGGGATGATTCTCTGTACAATCCACAGACCGGGTCTGGGGAGTCTGGCTGTTTGTGTATCCCTCTTTTCCCTACCAGTGGTGGGGCTTCATTTGGGTCGCCCTAGGTGGCGGAGTGCCGGTCATGGTATGATCGTCTGCACCCTCGTCTCTCCTTGTAAAAGGCTCATACCACCTTGTGTCCTCTCCTTGTAGGACAAAGGAAGGGAGCAAAATGGGGAACCGCCTAAGGGACAGATGTACAGTATATCTCCTGCCTGGATACCAGCTCCAGTGTTGCAAACACTCTGAGATAGTTTCCTAGAGAGCATTGCAGAGAAATGACAAAGTGTCTTGGTTTTCATTTGCTGGCTGAGCTCCTGATTAATATGGATTGATCAAGGCCGCTGGCTTCCCCAAATCTTTTTGGAGGGAATACTATATGTCTGGAGAAGAGGCATCCAGAATCCCTGACTTACTCCCAGTTGCGGGGAGGGGCGCATGTTTGTTGATGCTGGTAAACTATGTTGGTAAGCCAAAACAGAATGCAAGCTGCAGATACCCCTGAAGGGACAGCTATAAGGTGGTTGTGTAAGTATTCCCTGGTGCCATCCCAGGAGTATTACAACAGACTTTATCTGGTCTGCAAAGCTACACCATATACTCTGGTCCCACCATGGCACTTGCTATAATTTGTGGCAAATAGCCACAAGGTGGTTACCCTTAGGAGGAGTTCCTCCCTTTGGGTATTGGTTGCTGTGGGTGTTTGCATGCCTCCCACACACACAGAGTAAATGTGCTTGTGTTCTTATCCACCATTGTGTGGTCATTTGGAGGCAGAGGGCCTAACGCCTATAAACTGCAGAGCTGGGGCTGACTAACCCAGAGATCAGCAGAAACTGCAACCTGTTAACCCCTTCCTACACTTGGGTCACACTTGAGCAGGGCTCTGGGGATCTAC
>BLSH010248765.1:137285-150180 GCA_018402905.1 Glandirana rugosa | reverse complement strand
GGTAACCGAAAAAGGGAATAAAATAGGTGTTACTTTTTTTTTTGAAGGAGAACGTCTGGATGAAAAGGTTGTCGGTGGTGGTCTTGCACTCTGGGTCGAATGAGACGTAGTGTACTTTTGTTTTGTTTCGACGCGAACACACCCCTATGTTTTTCTTACACATTTTACTGTCCACAGTTATGATTTGTCGACATACTTTATTCATCTATTAGTTTCACTTAGTTGAGTTTTTGTGTTGTATGTACTTCCCACACATTTCTACCGTTCGCAGTTATAGACGTGTCTATATTTACTAGTTCACTCACGAGTTTTATTTAGTTTAGAACATGCAAACACACCCTTTAGGAGGATCTAGCTAGTGGACTGTGCGTTGTGTTTAAAGATTTGATTTATTTTGAGCACTCACTTGATCATTTATATCTGTGCAGATATTGACGCTTGCCATCTTTACACACCCTTCATGTATGTTGTGTTTTTGAGTTGATTCACTTTGATTATCTACTTATTTCATACAGCTGTTTAGTATTGACACCTGTCATTTTACACATTCTTTTTGTATCCCCACACAAGCGCAGCTTTGTTTTGTTTTCATGTGATGCAGAGTAAGCTGGGTCTCACGTTCTGGTGGTGGCTGTTGGAAAAGTAGGTCTGCAAGAGGAAGTTTTTTTTTTCATTGTGGATAAAATAAGGGAAAAAGCCAATGGCTGAGAGCGCTGACTGGAGTGTTCTGGTGGGGGGGGGGGCGCGTGGGGGGGCGCGTCCCCTCTGTCAGAATACAATAGCACAGCAGGAGAACTCGCTGTACTAATAGCGGACAACTCCTGAGCAGTCAGTGTTTATTCTTTCAGCAGCCCGCTGGGTTGAATAAAAAAAAAATAGTAGCGTTTACCAGGCTTAAAGGTAAGGCTAGAGTTCACCTTTCTTGGAGAATGCGGAATGAAAAGTAGATTGCAATTCACTGAAGCACATACCAGCACACATATAACTTGAGTTTGTGTGCCTTAAAGGGTCATTAAACCCAGACTAAGAAAAGTTCTCATTATATGCTATATAACAGAGTGTTCATACTCACAAAGCCGCAAAAGCATTCATATTGTGTAGAGTGAAAATACCTGGTTGATCCTGCCTTCAGCTGTCCCTTCCAACTTCTCTGCGTCCCCGCTGCAGGCTGGGATTGTGTAGACCAGTCGTTCTCCTCTACACAGCATGCTCATATTTCACTTCCCTTTCAAGCTCTTTACTCCTTCTTCATATCTGTGCAGCCCACATGACAATAGAGTCACACACGTGGGCATAGACAAAGTGGTAAATGACACTTCCCTCCCTCCCTTCCTCCTCCTCCTCCATTGCTAAACACCATGGGGGAGGGATATACAGTAGTGTGCTGACTGATTTAGATTCACAACTCCGTATTAAATTTACTTAATATAATTGCTAATACCTGTAAAGTAAAAAAAAGAGCCTTGGATGCAGATGCCTTCTGAACAAAATGAACGCAAGTGTCAATGATGTACAATAAAGATGTATTGGGAGCTGTAAAACAGTTAGGCTGGGTTCACACATGCTGTGGCCGCGGCTTACAGCAGGGGGGTCCAGTGCGCCTTTTTTTCAGTCAAAGCACCCTTTAAAATTATGCAAAATCTCAAGGCACCCCATTCTAAAATGTAAAAAACAAAACTAATAGATTTACATAACATAGCAACATCCACACACATAGGACACCCAATGTGTTTCATACTTCCAAAGAAAATATACCTTTGCACACTGGTACTGATTAGTATTGCAATGTTTCTCTCCCTCACTCAGCTAATGTAACCCCAGTGCTGGCGAGAAGGGCAGGGGAGGGGTAAACAAGGATGCTGTGCAGGGGCTTTATGAACCGTTGGACATCAATAACATCATTGATTGCTAGGATGCCGGCAGCTATCTCTTTTTATTATCGCTCGTTTGGCCGTACTTCTCCCATGGATCACAGGAGTGTAATTCATTTTGCACTCTTGTGACCTGTTTTCAGCAGAGAGCGGGCTGAAATCCGCTCTCAGCTGATGTCACCAATGTCATTCCAGGCCTGGACTGACAACCTGCTCAGCCTCTCAGCGAGCTGCTGAGAGCCTGAGACACCCACTCCCCGTCCCTTCACAGCTCAGCGCTCCAGTGAGCGAGGAGGGAGCAGAGCGGAGAGCTGTGATTGACAGTCAGCAGCTCTCTGCTCAGGGAGCTGTGAGAACCGAGCTATCGGTGGTGTTCAATCACTCGATTCTCAGTGTAGAGGCACCGGGGGACAGATGCTGCATCCACCAAGGTAAGTATGAAACTGAAAAAAAAAATCCTTTGCTTCTCTTTTAAGTGGAAATTAACCGTAAAGTGGATAGTTGGGGCTCTGCCTCAGTTTTTGCTCCAGTGAAGTCACACCTATATAAGGAATTCAGGTGTCCCCATCACACCGATTGTTAACAGGTACTTAAAATAAAGCACATAGGTGAGCAATCCCCTGCATAGAGCCCTGTCCTCAGCCCTACTGAAAACTGGACACAAAACCCTCAGTCATACTCCAGATTCCCAGAAGAAGGGGGCAACTTAATATTAATGCCTATGGTGTTGAAATGGCATGTTCAGTCATGCCTCTAGAAAACTAAAGAAAAGTAAAACAAAAGACACACCATTGTATAGCATTCTATTGTGAATTCAGTTTATTTGCAGGTACAGCCATAAAGAGAGGCTCCAGTGGATGAACAAAGCGAGAGAAGCCCGTGCAGTAGAAGATGTAATATATACATTGTCTATAGACATCACAATAACTGCTAATGTTATTTGTGGAGATTTATATACATAAAGGATACAATAAAGAACACCATTATTACGATTGTCAGACATCACACTTCCCAGGTGGAATACAAGACACAATATAATGTTAGTGAGCTCATTCAGACAAAGGGCAGTTGAGGTTGCGCATACAGCAGTAGTAAGACACACAGCATACAGCAGTAGTAAGACACACAGCATACAGCAGTAGTAGGACACACAGCCTATTTGCTCAGCCACTGAGCACAGAAAAAGTCAAAGACGTTGAGTAACTTGTATCAGGTTCTCATGAGTAAGGCAAATCTAGGCTAGGGATTACTACAAACCCCCTGAGATTTAAGATGCTTGGAGCAGTGCAAGTCAATGTAAATTGTACCCAAACGTTTAGACAAAACAGAGACAGCCATTTTGAGAGTGAAACCAATAATAAAAAAATTACTTTTCCAACATCTAAAGAATTTGAAAAAATGATACAGTAGATACCTGTGCTGCCCTTACTCATCTGCCGCATACTAGTTCATTGAACCAGCATAGTAACCTTCATAGAGCTTTCAAGAGCTTCCTGAGTCAGGAACCTTCATAGAGTTTCAAGAGCTTCCTATCAGTCCTATCAAGATGTTTAGCTTTGTAGTGGAAATTTTGTATTTTTTAAATGGCAAGCATTTATTTAAAAATTGGAATGTTTTTACCTCCCTCCAATCACACCCCTTTAAGCTGTGTAGGCAGCGGACAGGGGTGTACACATGCCAGGGTTGCGTAGCTTTGCAATGTGGTGCAGCAAATATTCCTCCCCACCCGTCGTGCTAGGTGGATGAACCACCCACTGAACATGACCCATTAATCTGAGCATGTAACAGGTGAAGTGGTGCAGGTTTTAGCCAACATAATGCCTCCTCACCCCCTACCCTCTGAAGAGTAATCTTCAGCTAATCGCACATCAGAGGGCACCACTAGTGTAAACAAGCCCTGAGTGTCCAATGGTTTTTACTTCTTAGCAACAAGGCAAGTCATAGGGATTGCCAATTGGGAATTTTTCAGCCAGGCTTCTGGAGAGGCCCAAATGGTTTACAGGTATGACAACATAATTGAACATTTTACAAAGCTGCACAGGTTTTTAATATCTACTGTATAGACTTTTTCTGGAAAAGGTGAACTTGGCATTGGTTTCAGTCCACAGAATGGTTATCTCTGCTTTGCGGAGACAAAAGACACTCTGTAGGTAGGGAAATTAAGTCCTCAATCAAAGTACATGTCCTGTGATTTTTCTGTAAGGAATGCTAATCTACACTGTTATCCTACATCATACGTTGAACTTGGCAGTAATTTTCAAAGCTTGTACGTTGGAGCACCAAAACTGAACTGGTCACATGCATGTATTTGTAAACTGATTCTAAAGATACATAGCAGTGGTAAGAGAGAATGTGTGAGTTCTGTGGGATTCCACCATAATGTATCCCATTTGGTCCCAAAATTCTAAGTTGAAGCGATATAAAATAAGTAAAGAGAGAACCAGAACCTTAATTAATCATTACATTATATATAGATTATATTCATAAACACAATAACGTTTGTGGTAACTATTATCTAGTGTTCTTAGTATTTTATTCAGGGTGTTATGATGTGAAGAATCATGTTCAGATAGTGTGAATAATAATCAAACGTTACCTTCCTGAAGAATGCCTGAGGGCCAGTAGTACAAGTGCAATAGAAGATGAAGTTGTTTAAAAGACCAGTAAACCTAACTGGTTTACCAAAAAAAAAACTTTCAAAACATTTACATTACAATTGTTTTAGGCCTCATTCACATGGCCGTCTAGGGCCATACACCACCCAGATCAGCGTATATCTTGGGTGGGTAAGGTCAGGTGTTTGTGATCAGCTACAAGCGCTCGGCATGTACAAATCAATGACAGGCTCAGCATCTATTCACATGTAATTGCACATAGAGCGAATACCTGCGTTTAGGGACAGATGAGCTCTTGTCCCTAACCCATAGGCTTGTGCATGGGGTGCGAAGGATGTGCCTGGGTACACCCTAATCACCCTGTGCGCCAGTGCCATCCAGTGGATCATCCAATGTACAACCATGAGTAGTCCATCCTATTTAACAGCAGAGCTAGATCCACTGCATCATCTCCCTTGCCGGCCAGAGGGGGGCGGGGGTGCCTGTGAGCTGGGGGAGGGTGCACTCTCCCTCACCCCCCGCCCTCTTTCCCCCTTCCTTCCTCAATCTCCTACTTTCCCATCTTTCTCTTCCTCCTATTCCTATCTCTCCTCCCCCTTCTCCCTCTCCCTCCTTCCCTCTTCTGTCTTCATCCTCTCCTAGTTTGTAATAGGAGTTTCTGCCATATTTCAGGTTCTCAGCGGAAAAAAATGCGCTCTGTCAGTAAATTCTTCATGTTTTGTCAGTAAAAAAAAAAATTGTGGGGGGTTGGCAACCCTGTCAGGAAGGTGCTGATTGGGAACCGAATGGCCGCACAAGGCAGTTAACCACTTAATCATCGGTCATCTTTACTGCACTATGTAACCAGCAGGTGCCACCTACAGCCATAGAAAACCACACACAACTTTTGCCGCAGCATGCTGCACATGCCGCAGTTTGGCATAAGGGCCCAAATTATGATCTTGCACACATGCCCACTGGTTTCATTAAATGCTCCATGGTATGCACATTCGATTATGGCTCTGTGTGCTAGCGGGGACATGGTAAAGATCTCCCTTTGACTGGCTCTGCCAGAAGATGTAAAATGTCTTAAAACATTAAAAAATATTTTAATGAATTTCAAAATGTTTTACATTTACTTAAGTATATATATATGTGTGTTTGAGCTTTGGGGTGCACACCCTAATGCAATAGGCTGTGCACACATATGCCCTAACCTCTTGTAAGCATTCCTTGTGGGATTGCATGCCGCAGCAGTGTCAGCCTGTCATTGATTTTTATAGGCTGAGGGGCCATAGCTAATTGCCAACACCTGGCCACACCCACAGCAGAAATATGATGATGCATGGCCATAAACGAACACGTAAAGGAGGCCTATGTTTTAGAAACTTAATGTAGCTGAAGAAAAATGAGATGACAGTCTGGTTCAAAGAAAGATATTTTCCTTAATGATTTGGCATCTGAAATTAAACTCCTCTCACCAATGCTCATGCAGTAACACACATTTATGACGAACATCGTTGCATGCGTTTATACTTGCACAGCATTATTACAGGTAGGGATGCAGGTTTGTATGTGCGTTACTGCGCTTTTCCCAAAGCTTTGTGTGTAAAGGAGGAGAAAACTCTAATGATTGAATAATTCTATAGTACAGTACAGCCGTAGTAATAAATATTACAATGTAGATCATGAACAGTAAAAACTGTTTTAATGGACTTAATATATGGTACTTTGTAATTATGCCCACATTTATGTATTTGCATGGCACTGCAGATTGATGGCTTGGTGGAATTTAGTGCATTGATGTGAAAGCGACCTCACTGGGCTTTTAATAAGGGATCAGCATAGACTAGGTCTGATTTCAGGACCTGCAGCAATCTCTATGACCGCACAGTTCCAAGTGCTCTTTTGTATTAATACAGCTGAGTATTGCAATATTTTCTACTGCTGATGGATGAAAACCAAGAAGCAATCTGAGCAGAAAAAGTGCATTGTCTTCACCTTTTCCTGGTTAATATACTTACAGTGGTATGATTGATCCTTCATTTAGTGCTTGTTCATACCAGATGCATGCCCATTAGTACATTTCTATTCATTTTAGCATGCATATTGTAGATTTTCAGCTGCATTTTTAAAATAATCCGTTAACATATCAGAATACAGCAGGTAGGACTTATTTCCAATGTAAATAATGCAGCATGTTTAAACAGGCCCTCCTGAAAACAAAGGATTTTTGTTGAACTGCCATGGAAAACATCTAGAGCCTCATTTAAAGTATAACCAAAGGCAAAGTATTTCTTTTTCTAGTTTTGATAGAGTGGAGAGGAATTAGAAAATCTGTCAGGTTTTTATTGATGACTGTGTCACCATTAGGGACAGCTGCTCTCTATATTTGTCCTGTTAATTATCACCAAAGGCGAAAGAAAAATTCAAATTATAGAATGTCATCAAAACAGAGAAATAAAGGGGAAATCTTCCAATGGGAAACACTAGTTATGGTGACAATAAGGGATTCCCTCACTTCAGAGGGATTTCCTCTCACTTCCTGTTTTGGCTATGGGACAGGAAGTGATGGGAGAACTCCCCAGTGGGACACCCTTCTCCCTTAAGCTATCCAAAAAATCACCTTGAAGGTACTATGTTTATGAATATCAAGACTGTATTCTGTTCTGTACTGTACGGGTAAATTAATGTGCTTTAATTAAAGCTGAACTCCAGACAAACGGCTAAATGCACAGTTGCATGTGGCAATGGATTTCAATTTTTTTTATCTAAGCTTCTCTACCAGACAGCAGAGCCAGATCCTCAATCTCTACCGCAGCAGGACTTATGTCTCGTGCACACGGTGCAACTGTCGTATGATCGGACGCTCAACAATCGGCTGTTGGTGGATGTGTCTAGCTTACTGACATGAGTCAAGTAATTGGCCAACAAAGCCAATGACATTTACGAGCGTATAACAAGGAAGATCAGGTGAATGTGATTTGTGAATTAGGAACACAGGATTACACGACCGAGCACTTCCTGGATTCAGAGAATGCGTGTTTGCACTTCCAGCTTTTGTTGGGCCAACTTCTGTACACACAAGCCAACAGTTGTACAACGGCTTGTTGGCCAACAAAAGTTTTCTAGTTTGCTCAGCCAACTTCTGTTGTATGACTGTTGAACGTCGGCTGTTGTAATCGCGCATGCTAACAGTCGGGTTATTGTACAACAAGCTGTTGTACGACAGTTGCACCATGTGTACGGGTCATAAGTCAAAAACATTGGTTGAGTGATTTTGGCAGTGACAAGATTTGCCTGGAGTTCCAATTTATTTGCAAATTGGGGTAAAGTGGAATGAAAGAAAGCAAACCCATGTCTTGCTTCTAAAGTGTACCTCCAGCCAAATGTTTCGTTTTTTTTTAGTTTTGGATAGAATGAGCTAGAGAACTTTTATTGTGTTTTTATTGCTATCTGAGGCCCTGCTTGGGAAATTTCCCATCATTTTCTTTTATGTTACCATACAGCAGTGGTTCTCAACTCCTGTCCTCAGGACCCACTAACAGGCCAGGTTTGCAGGATAACTGAAATACATCACAGGTGATATCATTTGCTGCTCAGTGATTGCAGTATTCTAGTCTGCATCTCCCCAAGGTAATACTTAAAATCTGGGCTGTTGGTGGGTCCTGAGGACTGGAGTTGAGAACCACTGCCATACAGGAAGTGAGGAAGCATAGACTGCAACCAGGAAACAGGTTCTAGCCTTCCACTGCACTACTAAAAAGTGTTTCTATTGCTGTCTGTGTCCTTTTTGGAGAATTTTCATTCTTCTCCTCTACCAGAAAAGCAAATGTACGTCTTACAATGCATACAATATATAGATGAAATAATTAGAGGATGACTTTCTTGTGGACTCCATGTTATTTTTTATTTTACATTTTTACAATAAGGTAAAACAACTGTTTTTTCTGGGCCTGTGAGGGTAAGGAAGAGCCTTAAGCCCATCAGCAGCAAGGTGGTGTTTTAAGACTAGGCATCTTTTTTTCCGGCTCCCCCTCTTAAAGAACCCGCTGGGTATTAAACAGCATGCACAGTGTATTAACACAACAGGTGGCTTACACAATCACACCCTTCATACTATATAGATAGTAGCCTATATGACTGATGAGCTAGACAAGATTTTTTTTTTGTTGTTAAAAAAATAGGAGAGTAATGTGTTTTTCAACCGCTTGCTGCCTACGTAACGCATGTGTGTGGCGACAAAGGGGTGGGCTTTAATGTCCTCACACTGCACATATGCGTCCACGGGCGGCAGTGCTTTCTGTTCTGATTGCACGTTCAGTGCGTGATCCCAGCACAGTGGCTGAGCTGCCAGAGACCAGACCAGCTCCTGATTGTAGGAAAATGTATAACCTAAGTGTCTCCATTTTGTAGGATTATGTATGCTTTCTATTACACATATATATATGTTAAGACTCCTTTGAGATGCATGAAGCTAGTTTCGTTTGTCCAGTTTCTCTTTCCCTGATATTACGTGTCGAAAGTGAAACTATCACAGAGACCACCTTGTAAGGTTTTTGTAACTCCTACTTCTCTCTGACTATAAAAAGAGAAACCCGGGAAATAAAGAGTAGCTTTTTCCTGAGAGACAACTGTGTGTGTGTACTTTCTTGTAGCTCAGGGAAGAGTTCTGGGGCTCCAAGGGAGATAACTGCTCCACCGCCGATTGACGGGGGTCGAGAGGAGTTCAAATCCTTTCACTGATCAATCACAGTGGTCACGTGGTCAGCGGGTCCTTTCCTGTTAATACCCTGTTAAAGGGATTCCGATAACTAAGAAAACATGATAAATAAAAACACTACATTGGTGTAATTCAAATCTGTGACCAGGATTGCAGGAACAGATTTGGCAAATTTCTCAAAATGCCTACTGAAGCGCGTTGTCCTGCGCGACTTTGTAGTCGGACCCCAGCGTGACTTCGGCGCGACTTCTTTAACAGAAGTCAATGCAAGTTGTACCAAAGTAGGACCAAAAGTAGTGCAGGGACTGTTTCTCTAAGTCGGAGCGACTCAAGTAGCACTGATTACAACAGTTCCATTCCACTGAATGGGGTCCGATTTCTGATGTGACAAGTGCTCCAAAGTTGGAGCGATTGTCGCATCAGTGTGAACTGGGGCTTACTGTTCTTTAATTCCCTTTTGTACAAGCATTATATTTGTACTTATTTACATATTGTTGTCCGTTCACAAAACTGAGGCATGGGTTCTTAATTAGAAGGCTTATAGTAAGCACTTTTTTGATGAGTTGAGTGATTCACACCTAGAAACATCTCGGGGTCCTGAAGTTAGGTGAGTGAATGATAAGTTATTACTGGCTGCCATGAGATAGGTCTAATTAACACAGGCTTCAGTTGGTAAACCCTAGTCTAAAGAGCAATGTGTGCATCTAGCATTTACAATGATTTCATCAAGTTTTAAGAAGCTGTCTTGAAACCCTCAAGCCCAACACCAGCCAAAATTATTTTTTTAAGTGTATGTAAACCCATAAGAAAAAAAATAATATATTATAGCCACCCAGTCCTTGGGTTTCATAGACATTATTTTTACTTTTGTTTTCAAGCTTCTCTTCATTATTTTCATCTGGTTATCCTGCCAATAATACATTGCAAGGGCAGGGGTCTCCAAACGTTCTAAACAAAGGGCCGGTTTACTGTCCTTCAGACTTTTGAAGGAATTGTGCCCTATTGTTGGTATCAGTGGGAAAATTAGTGCCCCATAGTTGATATCAGTGGGAGGAATAGCACCCCATCATTGGTATCAGTGGGAGGAATAGTACCCCATCATTGGTATCAGTGGGAGGAATAGCACCCCATCATTGGTATCAGTGGGAGGAATAGTACGCTATCATTAGTGTCAGTTGTGGATGGAATAGTGCCCCAAGGCCTGGAGAGAAGCAAACAAAGGATCTCATCCAGCTCCAGGGCCTCAGTTTGAAGAGCACTGTCCCAGGGTGGCAACGTTCACTCTTCTTTCTGTATTAGGACAACAGCAAGAAGAAAGAACTACGGAACACTGACTTTCTCCTACTGTCCATAACATAGAGGGGTGTTGTTCTGTAGTCCTCAGAGATAACTGAGAACAATTTCATTGGTAGCATGCAGCACAGGCAGAATTCAAAAGAAGTCATCAGCTCACAAAATTTCTGCCAGGATCAACAGGTATTTTTTAACTCATTAAAAATATATAATTAAACATTTTGAATGGTACATTTAACAAACCAAAAGGGAGCAAATGAGAGAAGTTAAATGTTAGGATTTACATACACATTACGTTCTTTGATAGAAGTGGGAAGCATTAGAATGTCTGTCAGACTTTAAATGCTATCTTTATCCCCATAAAGAAGATTTATGTTCTCTTCCTATTCTGTCTGACACCCGCTAGCTGGACAGGAAGTGAGGGGAAATATTCTTCATGGACACAGATAACAATGAAATCCTAATATCCTAAATGGCCATACACAGGCGCCGAATATCAATATTCAACAGAAACCGGCCATAATTCGGCCCATGTGTATGGCAGCCGGTCTGACAGAAGCCTGTCTTTCGGCCGGCTTCTGTAGAAGGGGCACGACCGAAAAAGTTCTGCAGATTGGCACCCAATCAGCACTCTCAGCAAATGCATGAGAGAGCTGATCGATGTGTTCTGGCTGGGGGGGGGGCCTTCTCCCTGTCAGAACACAAAAGCTCAGCAGGGGAGATCGCTGTACTAGCAACATCAGATTGTTAGTACAGCGTCTCCTCCTGAGCTCTTCAGTTTTTTTTTCATTCAGCCCGCTGGTTTTAATAAAAAAAAATGGATAGTGTGTACCAGGCTTAACCATTCCAAAATTTACTTGAACAAATGTTTATCTTAATCTTCCTTCTGAATATGATCTAAACTGAAGTTTTAATTCCACTCACTTTTTGTTTTGTCTAACACCGGGCAACTTCTAAACTGGAATGCAGACCGCAATAAACAGTTGACAGTAGTTCTAACCCTTCCACTCTATCCAAAACTAAGAAATGTTTTGGGTAGGGTTTAAAGCATCATTCACCTCCAGGCTTGGAGGCATTAACACTGATCCCAATGGTAATGTCTGCATTTCAAACAAACGTGTTAGCGGGAATCAATTAGCACCTCCTATTAAGGTGACTTTGTTGTTGCACTAAACTTCTGGTAAAAATAATTCTCAAAACAAGGCAATATATACTTGTGGCCAGAGCTGTAGCCTCTGCTAGTCTCTTTGGCATTTCACACTTCCGGGTGTGTCGGATCCCTATGTTCCCCACCGTGTTTTTTTCCTCCGACCTCCTACATAACTGCTCTGTTCTGTAGTGCTGTAGGAATCACACTGAACTTCGGCACTCAGCAGGGGACACAGGCACCCCACACTATCAGAGATTGGTGGATGCTGCAACAATGGAATGGCGGGAAGGTAGTAGACACAGGCCACAAGAATATACACTAAGGAACTGAACACATATTCGCCAGCACATCGTGGATCTTCAATTGCAGTCCAAAACTTTTATGGCAGTCAGATCACAATAGAATAAGTGCACCGTTTCGGAGCCATGCAGGACTCCTTTGTCAAGAATGTGATGATAATCTCATGCCTGATGAAGGGGTCCTGCGTGGCTCCGAAATGTTGCACTTATTCTGTAGTGATGTGATCTCTCTGCAATAAAAGTTTTGGACTGCAATTAAAGATCCGTGGTGTGCTGGCGAATATGTGTACAGATCTGTGATGTATCCAGTGTCCAGCTGGTAATTGCTACAGCACCCGCTACAGATGAGCCTGTAATCCAGGAATGTGTGCGATGGGAATATAGACAAAACTATACACTAAGGAATTCATGAAGGGTGCTTTGATATGATTCCGTCCCTCCTCCGCATAACAAAAGTTGGTGCAGCCAACAGATTCATGCACCTGTCTGGGATGTGGAACATGAATCTCTTGCATGGGGAGGGGGGGGGGGTACTGATGCTGGGGGTGTCCATATAGCAGACAGTCCATCCTCAGTGTATGTTAAGCCCCTTGCAGCCAACAACATCAAAGCAATAGATGACTGATCCCAATTTAGCTGCCAACTAGGAGATTCCCCAGCTAACATCTGAAGTAAACAAAGGGGTAGGGATATGTGTGACATCATTGTCCAAATATGACCATTGCCATGTCAACCTCATTTATTTGCTTTCTGCTATCGACTGACGGCTCTCCCAGTCATCACATGAATGGGGATGAGCCATCAGTTGCTAAGAAGCTGCCGGCCACTGGCATCCTAGCAGATATGAGCCCCTGTGCAGGAAGCTGTCACATTAAACAGCTTCCCAGCACATATGCCCAGCTCTGAGCACTGATGTCTCTCTGTATGCCATCTCAGAATTGGTCTTAAAGGATAGGTTCACCCCG
>BLSH010248765.1:126128-137275 GCA_018402905.1 Glandirana rugosa | reverse complement strand
ACATGAATCTCTTGCATGGGGGGGAGGTACTGATGCTGGGGGTGTCCATATAGCAGACAGTCCATCCTCAGTGTATGTTAAGCCCCTTGCAGCCAACAACATCAAAGCAATAGATGACTGATCCCAATTTAGCTGCCAACTAGGAGATTCCCCAGCTAACATCTGAAGTAAACAAAGGGGTAGGGATATGTGTGACATCATTGTCCAAATATGACCATTGCCATGTCAACCTCATTTATTTGCTTTCTGCTATCGACTGACGGCTCTCCCAGTCATCACATGAATGGGGATGAGCCATCAGTTGCTAAGAAGCTGCCGGCCACTGGCATCCTAGCAGATATGAGCCCCTGTGCAGGAAGCTGTCACATTAAACAGCTTCCCAGCACATATGCCCAGCTCTGAGCACTGATGTCTCTCTGTATGCCATCTCAGAATTGGTCTTAAAGGATAGGTTCACCCCGTATTTAGGGTGTAACATGTAACAGCACCTGTCCGCCCCCCCTCCGTGACAGTGCACCCGCTGTCACAATTTTAAAACAGCGCAGCTGTGTGGGGTTCCACCCACACAATCACGTCATTCATTTGCAGGGATCTGTGAATAAATGGACTACAAGTCCTGTTTTCCACCACAGTAGACAGCTTGTAATTTCCGATGAACTACAAGGGCACTAGTGAGCGCCCCTGTAGTGCATTGACACTTCCTACAGCTTTCAAACAGAGAGCCCATACAATGGTACAAGCTGAAAGCTGTAGGCAGTGGCTGCCAGAGCCTGACATTGTACCCGCGATCTACTAATTGTGGGTGCAATGCGCTGCTTCTGAAAAAAAATAAATGCACATTTTTTACCTTTATTATTTTTTTTAAAGGTGAACTTATTCTTTAATTATCTGTGAACTCACAGTAATCCCTTTAAAATCTGTTGCAGCCGCAGTCCATGAATTAGGCGCAGGCAATGTTAAAGGGTCCATGCTGCTAGAAAAGAGTTGTTATCACTTTAGTGACTTCCCCCCACAGTGTCTTGGTTTGAAGGGTTGTTACCAAATGTTTAGTGCAATGACAGTGTTGCTTTAAGATCTGCATTTTTCACTCTCAGACTGGAGCTAAAGGATGCTTCAAAGGTTATCAAGAAATTTGCTCAAAGTTTCCTAAAAGATCTGTAAATTTTTGCTGTACACACTGCATTTCAGATAAACGTTTTCACCCTGAAACTTGATTGAACTACTACACCTAACTGTATTTTGCTCTTCACTTTAATAGGCATCATGCTTTTCTGTCAACACATCATAATACAGCTATTACTTTTCTATTTCATATTAGCCAGCTGAGTACTACACAGGTTTAGCTGTACCCCCGTGTAGGTGTACGCACATCCAGTCCATAAGTGCTTTAACGAAAAAGAATTACTGACAACGCTAAGAGAAAATATGTACTAGAAAATGCATTTAAAATAACATTAAATAGCAATAGAGGATTGATCAATGTATGTATTAGAGACCAGACAATTCACTGTTAACAAAGGGTCTGATGCTCATTAATCCCACCCATGATGTCATTTAAATAAAGGCAGGCATTCAGCAACCATTATGCAACCCTCTTCACTGCCACATGACTAAAGTAAGCACATTTCACTCTTAAATACTCAAAATAATAATGATAAAACTTTGAAACAAACCACAAAAATCCAAAAATGTTGTGGTAGAGAGATGTTGAAAAGAAGCCTACTACTGTGTAAGACAAATATAAAAATGTCATTGTTTTTCTAAGCAGGTGGTCCCAAATGTCAGCGCAGTAACTGAGCTGTACTAGAGCAGGCTGTTCCAATCCCCTAGATAGAAAAATCTTCTTCCGTAATGAGTTCTCCCCTCCCCCCCTATCAGACCTTTGTCTCCAGCGTGAGTACAGAACAAAACCATCACTGCCATGGTTCAGGAAGTGAAGGAGACTGGGCATACCCCTACATCAAGCATCAGTCTTCGAAGACATGGAAATCAAGACTCAGCCTTCTCCTTTTCCTTCTTTTTTCCTTTCTTTAGAAATGAGGGAGTACGGAACTTCTTCTTCTTTTTGGAGGGAGATTTAGTTGGGGATCCCTCCGGAGAGGCATTGGGCTCAGTTTTCCCTTTGGGGGTTTCTGTAACTTTCTGAACAGTTTCCTCCTGAGCAGGCTGATCCTCTTCTTTCCCATTTAGCACCACAGCTGGTTGGACCTTTTCCTCAGTAGTTTCTGTTGATAATGGTGCGTCCTCCTTCTTCTCTTTTTCTTTAAACAGACAAAAAATATGGAGCCGTGAGTAGAAAATGGCATTGCTATGTCAAGACTTCCACTTGAATTAAGAGTGTCTGAATTATTTTTCTAATCTGCAATATAAAATTCAAACATTGGGGGTGTACCTAATTCCTTTGGGCTGTGATACAAAATGTAAACCAGATGCTTATGACTTACCTTCATAATGAAAGAAGAACTTCAGGAAGCTTAAAATAGCAGTGTCTGGGGAGGTATGTTTAACATTTACTTACCTCCATGGTGTCCTTCACTGGCAGCAATGCTGCAAAATATCTCCACTTCTCCTTATTCATCTGTTCTCCCATGTGCATCATGGTGCTTCTGTTTGCATTCAAGTAGTGGTCCCAGTAGAAACTATGGTTTAAATAAAGCTCATGGACCAGAAGCCCCTAGTTTCTGACCAGTTTGTATGGGAAGCATATTCACTTTTTAGCCCTTCCCTACCTGGTCTTACTATCCTTGGCTTGCCCCTTCTATTGGATTGGATTTAAAACAGGATGGGCTCTAGAGTAACAATGCCCAGGTCTCCCTGAAAGTCAGTAACAGTCTGATCTATGTGGTGTCCACCATCATTAAGTGTGAATCCTGAAAAAGCTATTAACAGAGAAATGCGTTGATTCCATACACTTTTAATATATAAGTCTGATATCATATGATTTTACTTTTGATGGCACTTCATCTTTTTAATGTGATACAATAAAATGTTTTTTTTTTATACTACTGAAGGTTCTATTTTTCAATTGTGGGCACAATTAAAGTCCCTTCCCCTGTAGTTGTTGAGGTTTCCTCCTCCTTTTTAGGATATGGCCCTCCCTCTTACAGGGGTTATGTTGTGGTTTGTTATGTACTTGAATGGGATGGTGCCACGATGAGGATTCATTTTATACCTCTGTCTGGCTCACACCTTCATTTGCATACATTGCTCAATACCTTACAGTATACCAATTCCCTCCTTGTCTAAGTACTTGGGGATACAGATTACCCCTATTACTGACTTCTGTCATCTTGATATAGTTCCCCTGCATGCATGATTTAGAGATAAAATAGAGAATGGAACATATTATGCGTCTCCCACATAGGTAAGACTAGCCTTATAAAAATGATCCTCATGCCCCAACTTTTGTGCTTCTTACATAATACCCCTATGGTTATACCATTAAATCTTCCAGATTGTTAACTCCATTTTTGGGACCCTGCTATGGCATAACCAACCACTTATAATCAAGCTACAACATTTACAATGGCCCAAAGATGGTGGAGGTGTAACCCACTGTTATACTATATTGCTGTACAAAAACAGCATTTGGTAGGCAGCATTGTTCAGGCTTATGAGACAGATAACTCTAAACCTGATTCAATGATGGAAATTCTTTTGTCTACTATGTTAAGGAAGAATATTCCCTCAGGGTTGGAGACTCTAGTGTTTTACAAATCAAATAAATTGTTCTCAAGATATGTGCTAATGCAAAAAAAAATGGAATAAAACAATACTCAATACCTTGAACTGTGCTTAATTTGTTGACTTTGATCACGCATCCACTTTTGCAAAGTGTCAACCGTTTTAATAGGGCACAAATGGTAAAGTACTCCAACCTACAATGGTATGAGCAGGCACCTTCTAGCATTCACTTCATTAGTAATTGTACTTTTAAAAATGATTGATAGATTCACTTCAAACAAGGTTGACTGACATTATATAAAACTCTGCACAGCCATTGCCGTTTTAGAAACAGGAAAGAGATATGGAGGGAAAGAGGGTCAGCTATTAGCTACCTAGCGACAGAGAAAGAGAGAGAACAAAGTAAATATACAAGGAAGAGAAGACGGCACAGCAAAGGAGGGACGGGAAGAAGGATTTCAAGACAGTGTGTGCCTCCCCCTCTAACCTCTGGATATGTCACCATCACAAGAAGGAACTCATGTGTCTTTTAAAGGCAAACTCATGGTATGTGCTTCTGTTTTATTGTTTAAACTGCACTGTGCAAAATGGGTCTAGGGCAGGGATGGCGAACCTTGGCATGCCAGATGTTTTAGAACTACATTTCCCAAGATGCTCATGCACTCTGCAGTGTAGTTCCAAAACATCTGGGGTGCCAAGGTTCACCATCACTGATCTAGGGACTGTGCAGTACCATAAAAAGGAATCCTACCTCCTGCATCTTTCATCAAAACACACGTTATATAGAGCTCAATGTACCTGTAAAAGGTACCTAAAACACACCGTACCAATGGTGACTGGGCCTTTTTTTGAGGCTCTTTTGCTTGTTATGCATTTCCAAAACAATACGCAAAGCTGGTGCATGCTTTAGATGTACTAGACATATTGGGGGTGATTTACTAAAGGCAAATAGACTGCTATTTTTGCAAGCAATGTTGTTTCCTGCTTTTTTATTTGCCTAGCATGTGATTGGATATTCTAAAATTTCACCATCTTCTCTAAGCTCTGGGGAAGATTATATTGCAAAGTGCAACTTCCCTTGCAAATTGAATAGTATATTCATCTTTAGTGAATCAACCCATTGTGTCTCATAATCCAGCCACACTAGACTTGTGTTTTCTTTTATTTGTTTTCTACATTCGTATTTTGTCAAGGAAAAACCCCACTGCACCCCAGTAGGGAATGATTCTGACTGGTCTATATTCTGTATTTTAGACAAAATTAGTCTGCATTTACTAATAATACATTATTGCTGTCCTTTTATTACTTTTCCGTAGCTGTGGAATACCTCCCAACAGTACCTGATGTCCAACGACGATTTTAAGTTTTGGTTAACAAAGGGGTATGGATTCACCAAATAATGGGGGGCATGAGCACTTGTTAATTCCATTTGAATAGGGACTATTTTGACTCAAGATTTCATATCTGATGCTGGCCAGTACAGTGTTGTGCGGAGTGCCGAATACTTACAAGCAACCAGAAATAAGTAAATGCAAAAGTTTCATGTTAACAGGTATTATTAGAAAACAGATGCTGGTTAGGTTGTTATTTTACAGTATGCATGTTAGTCACTTTAAGGTCCAATTTAGTAAGGCATGCAAAGAGCAATAATGATGTACAAGGTGCAGTAACCTGCTTGCAGCTGATGAGTTAACCATTCATCATTTCAGAATGGTCTGAATAGTAACAAATCAATGTAAAGTGGCTACTATGGACTACAGCACTTTGTACAAGGCTCTATGCCTTATTACGAAAACCTGCATGGATAAGAGTCATTACAGTCAACCATATATTTAAAGAGCCAGCAAACATAAGAATATATTATTCAATTGGGTACTGCATTAATGACTTGCCCACAGCCAACACTCAGGATTCAATTAACTAAGGTCCTCTATTATAAAATATGATTCTAATTGGTTGCTACACATTAATGCTTTGGAAAAATAGTTTCATAATCATAAGGATACATGACATAAAAGGGCTACTAGTAACATTATTAAATGTATGTGTTACAGGGGAACTGCTCAGTGTACCTTAGAACCTAAAGAAGCAGCAAATCCTATGGCCAGTAGTGAGGACCAGCATGTGGAGGCTTCTGCTGACTATTGCAGTGGCAATGATCGTCATGTCAGTATTGCTGGTATAAAGAAAAAGGGGAGGGGGAGTACTGGAGTGCAGACAAGGGCAAGACAGCAATCACAACGCTGTAGTGCCACTCGGAACGCAGACTCACCCCAAAGGGGGGGTGGAGCCCTGCCCCAAATGTCCCAGAACATTCTCCCTATACACCTTTCAATTACCGTGCACGGTCTAAGATGTAGCTTTCTGATTGGGAATGAGTGGTTGGGGACAACGTTGTCCTTGCTTTTAAAGTTTTATATGTTCAGCATACTTACTATTGGTGTCTTTTTCAATAAAGTTCAAGAATTTTCTATCAACCCTGGTGAAGCTGCTGTTTGTCCTCCCAATTCCCATCCAGAACACTTTCTGCCCCCCCCCCCTTTTTACTGTATTGCTGGTAAGTCATTTCTTTTATTTAGGCATCACAGTGATTCATGAATGAAAGCTACAATAGCAGGTTTCATTCATAAATCAAAGCAGAGTAGGACCTGACCTGTCAAAATGAGTCCTGTAGACTCAGTCAAAGAGTCCTGTAGATTACAGAGGGAAAACACAGATCTCCCTGCATAATCATCAAAGCTCTGGGACAGCCAGGTCCTGTGCTGTTTACAATGCAGGCAGCTGTCGCACTGACAATGGAGCAGACTGCCACTGGTCACATAGACAGAGCCGTGTTCTACAGGTGTAATCTGCAGGACTGAGATGTCAAATTGAACTAGGAATATGAATTGAACTAGGAGTATGGGTCATGGAAACTCAGCAAGAGCTCAGACCTGCACAGTGCAGGGCATAACTGGGCAATACAGAGGCAGGAGAGACTCTGGTCTCAGCTGTGCCCCTCGCAGTGTGGCATCCAAGACAGGTGCCACCTTGGCCCAGTCCTTGAGTCAGTGTATTTAAAATTATTTCTCCCACCTCAGCTATAAAGTCTACCTCCAGCTACTGTTTATTTTTGTAGTTTTGGATAAAGTGGAAAACAGGTATAATTCATTTCTCTTGTCTATGATCCCCTTTGCAGGGGTCTCCCCTTACTTCTTGTCCTCCTGTGATGCTCTTACAAGAAATGGGGAGTGCGATTGGTAATAAAAATATTAATAGAATAAACATTCTAACCCTCCCTCTAAAAATATTTTCCTAAATTGGTCTGTGTCCCTGTTGGAGAGATTTCTCATTCCCTGTTTTGACAGGAAATCTCACCAATAGAAACACAGACAGTAAGGCTGGGTTCACATGTCTGGCTGCGGTTTGCAGTCCGGAGTCCGGTGCGTTTCTGTTCACTGGTTCAGGTGTGATTCAGGGCTGAATTTTTCCCCGAATTCGCACCTGAATGGACACATTAATGCACAGGACCCTTTTCAAAACCGCACAAGGGCCGCCCCGGACATATGTGAACCGGCTCCATTGAAAGTTGGTTACATTCACAGGATAAAAACGCATCCAATTCGCATATATGTGAACCCAGCCTAAAAGAAAACCCTTGAAAGGGTTCTAACTCTACCACATCACCCATTGAAAATTAGGTAAAATAGTTTTTGTCTGGAGTTATTTCATTGTTTATTTTTTCTAATAAGCTTCTGTAACTACATATTCATTTAAGAATGTTAATAAAACTCTTTTATGCCAACCATTCAACTTATATGTTGTGGCCCTTTAAATAACAGCATTTAACATGCATTAGTACCCAGGTCCTGTGTGAAGAAACATAATGACAATCTTTGGTGTACAGAAGATAATATCTCTCATCTACAAGGCAGCCCACATGTGCTGCCATTATAGAGTTTTTGAGGGTGGTCTGTGTTACCAATTAATGTAGCTTGCAAGCTGTGGATACCATGCAGTAAACAGTTTATCTTTAAATAAAATATATAAAGGCAGATTTTGGAGGCGTATCCATGGTTTACAGGATTATCCGATTTGGACAAGGAAGTAAAGATCTCCAAGTAAATATTTTTTGTGGGCTCCAATGAAATAGATTTATTTGTTTCACAATAAATCAAATGGAGGAAAAAACTGCTTAGCGTACATGGTAACTACGGAGCTGCTAAGTAAAGTTGGAGAGTGGTTTCTGGGAAAGCAGAAGCAAAAGAGGGGTGGACAACAGCAAGCCAGGCCATCTATACTTACTACAGCGACAGGTATTCAGAGTCTGAGGTGACTCCTGCCATGAGACAGCACATGGAAAGAGAAGGGGAAACATTGTGGCGACACACACACACACACACAAAGACACAATGACAACGTATGATCACAATGGATATTGATAGAGCTGAAGTGGGAAGAGAAGATAAGGACAGAAGCACTGAGAGCAATATTCCAAGAATAGACCTGTTAGGTGACAGGGCCTAGTCCCCATCACTGTATTATAATTACTTATATAACTGCCCATTGCTATACAATGCCCATGCAGAGGTAGGCAACCTGCGGGCCTCCAGCTGTTGCAAAACGACAAGTCCTATCATGCCTATGGGAGTAAGTGTACTCGTCAGCCTTGCAATGCCTCATGGAAAATGTAGTTCTACAACAGCTGGAGGGCCGGAGGTTGCCTACCCTTGTGCCCATGGCTATACAATGCCCATGGCTATACAATGCTACTCTTTATCTTTAATCATACACAATGTAGAAAGTCCATATGAAGTTATTCTCCATCGATTATAGAGAGAGAAGTTGCAGCTTGGATGATGCTGTCTCCAAAAACTAGTTCAAATACCTCCATGACAAATATCTTTATGGTTTAACTATCCAAGGAAAATGGTTACTGAGAAATAACATACATACATTTCAAGAAATAACTTGTGTGAAAGAAAGAGAATGTGCAGATGAACTTAAAAAATGTAATTTTATTTAGTGAGATTACCATGAATATAACATGGAATCTTGATTTCATTTTATAAATATTCCACTGACATACGCTATATTACCAAAGGCATTGGGACGCCTGCCTTTACACGCAAATTAACTTTAATGGCATCCCAGAATGTTTGACCATTCTTTCAGAAGTGCATTTGTGAGGTCAGGCACTGATGTGGAGAAAGCCTGGTTCGCAGTCTCCGCTCTAATTTATCCTAAAGGTGTTCTATCAGGTTGAGGTCAGGACAGTCAAGTTCCTCCACCCCAAACTCGCTCATCCATGTCTTTATGGACCTTGCTTTGTGCACTGGTCCAAATCATTTGGTGGAGGGGGGATTATGGTGTGGGGTCGTTTTTCAAGGGTTGAGCTTGGCCCCTTAGTTCCAGTGAAAGGAACTCTTAAGGTGTCAGCATACCAAGACATTTTGGACAATTTCATGCTCCCAACTTTTGTAGGAACAGTTTGGGGATGGCCCCTGCCTGTTCCAACATCACTGCACACCAGTACACAAAGCAAGGTCTATAAAGGCATGGATGAGCGAGTTTGGGGTGGAGGAACTTGACTGGCCTGCACAGAGCCCTGACCTCAACCTGAACACCTTTGGGATGAATTAGAGCGGAGACTGTGAGCCAGGCCTTCTCATCGACATCAGTGCCTGACCTCACAAATGTGCTTCTGGAAGAATGGTCAAGCATTCCCATAGACACATTCCTAAACCTTATGGACAGCTTTCCCAGAAGAGTTGAATCTGTTATAGCTGAAAAGGGTGGGCAAATTCAATCTTGAATTCCAAGGACTAAGACTAGGATGCCATTAAAGTTCATGTGCATGTAAAGGCAGGCGTCTCAATACTTTTGGTAATATAGTGTATATCACTAAGAAAGACTTCCCTTAATAAACATTTTGTATAATATATAGATTTACCATGAGCATACCGTACTTTGGGGCTCAGTATCTAGAAACATGCTCAAATTAAGCTGCAGTCCACAAAAAAGTTTCTGCATCAGAACATATGTAAACTAAGGACATACCTTCTGATGATTTGGAAGGAGACACAGTCAGAGCAGTGGTCTTCGTAGGACTTCTAACAGGAGAGGTGGGTGGTGTTACCAGTAATGGTTGAGACTGGTCCTCAATACCTTCCTTATCTCCTGCATCTGTAGGCACAGAACACAAAATGTGTTTCTCTCTCATAAAACCCATAAAAAAAACATTCCCAGTCAGTGCCGAGAGCACAGCCCATTAAGATGTAGCACACCTATTTATTCTAACCTAAACTTGGGAAGAAGAACTCTAGATGGTGAATAATAACTGCAGGAATGAGACAGTGCATGTGTTTTCAACAGCAACCAGTTCCTTCCATTCATTCACTCACCAGACCATGAAATATGATCCTGAAATAAGTTGCTATGGGTGACATACCAAATATACTTTTAGGTACTGTTCTATGTGGATATATAATGACAAAACAAATATGGAAGTAACCTTCATGCAGCAATTTATATTTTGAGGCTATCCAGAAAAAAAGTTCAATCACATTGCATCACTTCACCTGTGCATGTGTAGGCAGGGCCGGGACAAAGGGTGGGCAGGAGGGGCGGCTTCCCTGGGCACTGTGGTATCATGTGAGGTGGGGGCACCACAAGGAGATGGGGGGTGTTTTTGCTAGGAGGGAAAATTTGTGTGGGGGGGGGGGGGTTTGGGGAGGGGAATTTGTGCTGGAAGGGCGGATTTGGAGTTGGAGGGGGAGAGGATTTGTGCCTGGAGGGGAAGTTTGAGCGGTAGAGGATCTGTGCTATGAGGGGGAATTTTTTTTTTTTTTTTGGGCAGAGGGAAGAATTGGTGCTGGGGGCATATGGGGAGAAAAAAGATTTGAGCTGGGGACAGAGATTTGTGCTGGGAGGGGGGATTTCAGCAGGGGGAGGCAGATTTCTACTGGGAGGAGTGGGAATTTATGCTTATATCGTTAGCATGCAGATTAGTACTCAATCTTTTTGAGGGAGAGGGAATTTTTGCTGACACATAATGCCCATGCATCTTGGGGGGGACAATTTGGAATGTTTGCCCTGGACTCTAGATGACCTTGTCCTGGCACTGCGTGTAGGACTATCTATAATCATGCGGAGTTGATGGATGCAGGAAACTTTGGTGCCAGTATGTTTGGGTGCAGGAAGGTTAGTTATTGGCTGAATGGGTGAAGGGGAGGTAAGTATGAAAACAATGGGTTACATTTAATTAGAAAGAGTGAGGATTGGTATGAAGAGCAATGTTAGGGCTGGGACAGACTGGACAACCCTGTCTGATCAATTCTGTTTTCCCCTGATAAGTCAATGAAGGAGGTGTCTCTGGTGTCCCACCCTTACTCTGCTTCAGTGGTGGGTGGTGAAATTTTAGGATGGGGGGGGGGGGCCTGTTCCAGTAGATCTCGGGTCCCGTTTGTAAGGTTTAACAGGGG
>BLSH010248765.1:106518-125390 GCA_018402905.1 Glandirana rugosa | reverse complement strand
TCGACCTTCTCATATTCTTTCTTCACCTTTCCTTTTTTGAACGAGAACTACCATCCGTAATGGACATTTAAGTTCTAGGTAGATCGATCGTAGTCATGTACTCCTTCTTGTCAGAATTCCATCGGTGTGTTGTGAACTGGTAAACACAAATTGAATAGTTCGTCTCGTCCCCGCCGGCAGGTAATTCCCGCGTGTCCGCGGCGGGGGAGATAGGAGCGGTGGGTGGGGGATACGATTTACCTATCTAAGTACGTATCGTACTTAGGTAGATGCCGACCGTGCCGGGCTTCGACCGTGCAATCCGTTCTAAACCGTGCAGTGTTAGAAAAGCAAATATTCATATTCTATTTTTAATCCTATTAGAGCCTATAGCTCTAATCAGGTGCTTAAAAAAAAACACCCCCCTCTACTGTATTTCATGCGGCCGGCATCCTAAAAGTAGCTGGACGCATGAATAGGGGGTGGCCGTGCCAGCCGTAGATGGATTCATGCTATGCATGAATCTATCCATTTAGCATAGGGGGTGGGTGGCGAGGATAGAGGGGGCGGCGCCTGTGCGCCCTTAATGGACGGCCGCCCCTGCTCTGCTTGATAAGTTAAACACAAATGGTCAAGTGTTGTGTGGCTACCTTAAGACTGTTCTTCCTCATGTACTGATGCTAGCTAGATGGATCTTGAATTTACAGGTAATGCCTACCATCAAGAGCAAGTTTTTTCCTTTCCACTTCTTTCTTATACTCTTCCAGCTCCTGGTCTGTCAACTGGCTGAATGGGTTAGGTGTCTCGGGTTCAGGTGAGGCCTCTTCCACCGGCTGTTCCTTGAGCTCTGCTTCTGTTTTGGTAGCTAGATGACTGTCTGCAGACTGCAAGTATAGAGTTGGGTTAAAGATTTAGGCCTCATGCACACTGGACGTTCTACAAAAGCCAGTAACGTTAGTGGTGGAAAGCAGTAACTGTAAAGTGAGTTTTTTCAGCGTTTTTGTAGTAGCTTTTTTCTGCGTTTTTTGCCATTTTGAGCTGTAGCGTTTTTTTTAGCTTTTTTTAGCACAACTATACTCCCATAAAAGCTTATGGCTCAAAAACGCTGATAAACGCCAAAATAGCCACGTTTTTCAGCATTTTTAAGCTGTTTTCAGCTTTTATCAGAGTTAGAGCATTTTTAAAGCCGAAAACTCCTCTCAAAACCCACTAGTCTTAGGTTTTTTTTCTAGCCAGGTTTGCCCCTGCCAAAAACTGCTGATAACAGCCTATGTGTGCATGGACACATTGGATAACATGCTGGGGAGTTTTCTGGCTGCAGAAAAAAACGCATGAAGCCAACAACAGCAACTGTAAAAACATCCAGTGTGCATGAGGCCTTACAGTAAAGTACAGAACTGCCTTATAACAATAGAAGGTATTCACAAATCACCACCTGTAATTTGCCCAAAGTAGGCCAAGCATGCATCAATAAGTGCAACTATGATTGATTTCCCAACTGATAGTGAAATGGCTGATCTTCTATACTCACACTGTTGCTGGTTAAAGTGGTTGCATACCCAATTTTTGAGTTTTACCTACAGGTAAGCCTATAATAAGGCTTACCTGTAGGTAAAATGAATATCTCCTGCATGGTTTAGGAGATATTCGCCCTAAATGCAGCCGCTGACGTCACGGCACATGCCCGCCGGACCTTGCTGGAAAGATGGGCTCCAGCGCGCATGTGCGGGAGTGACGTTTCGCAGCTCCGGCCACTCACAGCGCTGGAGCTGCGTACCCAGAAAGATCCCCCGAGGGAACATGTCGGCTCCATCTGCAGGGACCGTGCGGACCCGTCGGAGCTTCGTTCTGAGGTAAGTATTTCTTAATGAGCTAGCATGCGATGCATACTAGCTCATTATGCTTTTCCCTTACAGGTTTTTTTTTTATTTTTATTTTTTTTTACAGGTATACAACCACTTTAATTGATTTGAGTCTGATCTGATTTAAAAGGCACAATGCACTTGAAAAAAGGCAGCATTTGCTCTTCTGTGTTTGGTTGATGGTAAAATTGATGACACATGATCCTAAATCTTTGTTTTATTGTTTCTCATGTTTTAGTAATTTAGTAGGTTTCACTGGCTCCAGGAAATTTTCAACAAACTTGCACAGTTTGGCCTTTGCTGATTCTACTTAAGCTAATAAAAAAGGTGTGCTTTATATAGTGTAAGAATTGGTTTCCAATGCCAACATTTTTCCCACATTTAGTTTATGAGCTGGACTACAACATGATCTACTTGTTTTTCTAAGGAAAAAAAGATGAAACAATTGGCTTTATTCAATACAGCCTTTTCCTGCTATAACAGGAGGTGAAATGTTGGGGCAGGAAGAGTCATTCTAGGAGCTTTGTTAAAAAGATCTTGCTACTGGGGCCCCCCATTAGATAAATAAAGTCCATTGATAATTTAAACTAGAGTGAGGACGTGAGCCGGATCTCTTAGGCTGGGTTCACACTGCAGCACTGAGCGTCTCACAGCAGGGGTCCGGCACGTCCCTGTTCGCCGGTTCAGGTCCGATTTCAGCCCGAATTTGTGGCTGAATTCTGACTTGAAACAGACCAGAAGACGCACAGGACTCCTGTGCAATTCGATCTGAAGCCGCTCCTGAGATGTGTGAACCGGCTCCAGAGAAAGCCGGTCACAGTCTCCTGACATGCCAATTGGATGCGGAGAAACCACATTGAATCCACAATAGTGTGAACCCAGCCTTAGCGGCAGCAGATGTTTCTGTTTGATCTGCTGATTTAAATCCTCAGCCTCTTCAAAAATTCTAAGGCTAATTTCACACTGAAGCGTTTTACAGAAGCTATTTAGGTAAAAATAGCGTCAGTAAAGCGCCTCAAAAGTCCCCCCTAATCCACCCCAATGTGAAAGCCCTGAGTGCTTTCACACTGGGGCAGTGCGCTAGCAGGACGTTACAAAAAGTCCTGCAAGCAGCATCTTTGGGGCGGTGAGGGGAGCGGTAATATACTGCTCCTCTACCACCCCTGCCATTGAAATGAATGGCAAGTGCTTCCGAAGCAGCTGCACACCGCCTCGGTAGCGCTGAGCGCCGGCACTTTTAACCCCTTTTTAACCCCTTGTGGGGGGTTAAAAGCACGGTGCTCCCGCCCGCATAGCGGAGCCCTATCGCTGGTGAAACTCCGCTAAAACTAGCGGGGTTTTACCGCGACTGCCGCTCAGTGTGAAAGTAGCCTTAATGTCAGTGTTGAGTGGACCAACCTTTTAATGGTATTCTATAGTACAGCTCAAGGATAATGTTTAGATATAAATCTAAATTTAACATTTGCAGTTTTAGTAGAAAAAATAGACTTTGTATTTAGCTCCAACCATATGTTATACAGAAGCCACAAAAATTGTTTTTGCAAAATTTAATAAAGATGTACGTAAGCAAACAAGTGCAGTCGATATTTATCCATTACATTTTATTGGTTTATACATAAAGTGGTATTAAACCCTTCAGGAGAAAAAAATAAATGTAGCAGCATACCTCATAACGTTGCTTGTTTGCTATCCTCTTTTTGTGTCTAGCTTGTCTACTCGAGAAAATGCGACATCTGAACTTTAGGTCAAAATTGTTGTGAACTTTGACTATGCTCCATACATTTGAAGGTAGCACCACTATTATATTTAACTGACATAGGCATGGCAGATCCCAGTTCAAGGCCTCCTGCTTTTGCTATCACTGTACACAAAAATAAGTAATGACCATTTACACCCCATGTATACATGTTATCCATATGCAAATTCCAACTGAGAATGGCATTTAATTCAGTGAAACATGCTCTACTGTTTTTTTTTTTATTGAATGTACAAGTTTTTTTTTACCTTGCTCTAAAGCTACTGCTTGCTTTAGTATTAGGAAGCTGCTGTTGGCTTGATTTAGAAAGACAAGGTAAAGCTGGCCACTTATGCAGGCGATATGCAGTGATGTGTAGCTCTGCCAGGGCTGCCACTACGTGTTGTAGAGGAGTCTGGCTTCCAGACACATACAAAGTGTCTTATGTTATTTCAGTCATGTGTTCAGTGAAAGTCTGAGTCTGAAGACTTGGCACTTTTATGCAGGCAAATAATACTAAACTAAAATTGGCATATATAAAAAAAATGATTGTACCGGACTTCTGCTTTTATCAGTTATCACACTGGCTAATAACTGAGACTGTGGACCAGCAGACTTTACGTCTTGACGATTTTGCTCTCGGATCTGTAAAAAAAAAAGATCACAATTACTAAAATGTTAAAAATAATAGACAATGATACAGTATAATGCCTCGCTGCCACCCTACTAAGACTTTCTTAACCAATAAGAGCTCACAAAAATTTAATCCAGGCCTATAAAAAAATCATATACAGTTGTGCTCATAAGTTTACACACCCTGGCAGAATTTATGATTTCTTGGCCATTTTTCAGAGAATATGAATGATAACACAAAAACTTTTCTTTCACTCATGGTTATTGTTTGTCGGAAGCCATTTATTATCAATCAACTGTGTTTACTCTTTTTAAATCATAATGACAACAGAAATTACCCAATTGACCCTGATCAAAACTTTACATACCCTGGTGATTTTGGGCTGATAACATGCACACAAGTTGACACAAAGGGGTTTGAATGGCTTTTAAAGGTAACCATCCTCACGTGTGATCTGTTTGTTTGTAATTCGTGTGTGTGTATATAAAAGATCAATGAGTTTCTGGACTCCTGACAGACCCTTGCATCTTTCATCCAGTGCTGCACTGACGATTCTGAGTCATGGGGAATGCAAAATAATTGTCAAAGGATCTGCTGGAAAAGGTAGTTGAACTGTATAAAACAGGAAAGGGATATAAAAAGATATCCAAGGAACTGAGAATGCCAATCAGCAGTGTTCAAACTCTAATCAAGAAGTCGAAAATTAGGGGTACTGTTTAAACCAAACCACGGTCAGGTGGACCAACTAATATTTCAGCCACAACTGCCAGGAAAATTTTCGGGATGCAAAGAAAAACCCACAAATAACTTCAGGTGAAATACAGGACTCACTGAAAACATGTGGTGTGGCTGTTTCAAGATGCACAATAAGGAGGCACTTGAAGAAAAATGGGCTGCATGGTCGAGTCACCAGAAGAAAGCCAGTACTACGCAAATGCCACAAAGTATCCCGCTTACAATACGCTAAACAGCACAGAGACAAGCCTCAAACCTTCTGGTACAAAGCCATTTGGAGTGATGAGACCAAAATTTAGCTTTTTGGCCACAACCATAAATGCTACATTTGGAGAGGAGTCAACAAGGCCTGTAATGACAGATATACCATTCCTACTGTGAAACACGGAGGTGGATCGCTGATGTTTTGGGGATATGTGAGCTACAAAGGCACAAGAAATTTGGTCAAAATTGATGGCAAAATGAATGCAGTATGTTATCAAAAAATACTGGAGGAGTGTAGAGTCAGAATGGGCAAATGCCCTATACATGCGGGAATAAAGACCTTACTCTGCAGTTTGATTAACCAGTTTCTGACCGCCTGACGTCAAGCCTTGGCGGCAACTTGGCTCGTTATCACGAGACGCAGTCACCTGACGGCAGCCACAAGAACTTGGGGAGTGGGTTACCCACGGTCACCCCCCCAGAGCGACAGAACGGAGGTCCATCTATGTAAACACGGATCTCCGTTCTGACAGAGGGGGAAGGGATGTGATCACAGGCTCCCTGTATATGGGAGCCGTGATCACTCCCCTCCCCCAGCTCACATACAGTTGGAACACACTGAGGGAACACAGTTAACCCCTTAGTGCGCCTCCTGCAGGTTAACCCCCTCACTGCCAATGGCACTTACACAATAATCGGTGCATTTTCATAGCACTGATCACTGTATAAATGCCAATGGTCCCAAAAAAGTGTCAAAATGGTCCAACATGTCCGCTGCAATATCGCAGTCCCGATAAAAATCGAAGATCGTTGCCATTACTAGTAAAATATTTAAAAAAATAAAAACCCCATAAATTAATTCTCATCATTTGTAAACGTGGCAGCTTTTGCGCAAACCAATCAATAAGCGCCGATTGCATTTTTTTTTTTTACTAAAAATATGAGGAAGAATATAAATTGGCCAAAACCCACGAAAAAAAACGTTTTTTTAAATATTTTTGTTTGTTTTTGTTTTGGATATGTATTTTAGCAAAAAGTAAGAAATATTTTATTTTTTTGCAAAATTGTCACTCTTCTTTTGTTTATAGCGGTGATCAGAAATGGCGCAGTGGGGATCAAATATCACCAAAAGAAAGCTCTATTTGAGGGGAAAAAAGGACGGACATTTAATTTGGGTACAACGTCGCACTACCACGCAATTGTCAGTTAAAGCGACGCAGTGCCGAATCGCAAAAAGTGCTCTGGTCCTAAACTGGGAAATCCTTCCAGGGCTGAAGTGGTTAAGGTGTAATGTTCTGCTTTTTGTATTTGTATATGTTCTATATTCACTGATATGCACATCATATACGGACTGTGGAATGTATTTTCAGTGCACTGTTTCACTGTTTTGATGTGAGTCTAGATAAAACCTTTTCTGATTAAAAAAAATACTGGAGGAACATTTGCATTCATCAGTCAGGAAGCTGTGCATGGGACATACTTGGACATTCCAACATGACAATGATCCAAAACACAAGGCCAAGTCGACCTGTCATTGACTACAGCAGAATAAAGTGAAGGTTCTGGAGTGGCCATCTCAGTCTCCTGACCTCAATATCATTGAGCCACTCTGGAGAGATCTCAAATGTGTAGTTCATGCAAGACAGCCCAAGAAGGATTTTTGCCAAGAGGAATGGGCACACTTTACCATCTGAGAAGATAAAGAGCCTCATCCACAAATACCACAAAAGACTTCAAGCTGTCATTGATGTTGAAGGGGCCAATACACGGTTTTAAGAACTGGGGTATGTAAACTTTTGATCAGGGTCATTTGGATAATTTCTGTTGTCATTATGATTTAAAAAGAGTAAACACAGTTGATTGATAATAAATGGCTTCAGCCAAACACTAACCATGAGTGAAAGAAAGGTTTTTGTGTTATCATTCATATTCTCTGAAAAATGGCCAAGAAATCATAAATTCTGCCAGGGTATGTAAACTTATGAGCACAACTGTATATGACAAAAAGATTTAAAAGCAGTATGATACTTTCTAAACCTAAGATACTTTGCCCAAAGATTACACTGAAGCACTGAGTACTACCTTTTATCTTCCATGCTCTCACATGCCACATTCTGAACCAGATTACGTACATAAGGGTAGATTTATTAAAGGCAAATAGATTGTGCACTCTGCAAGTGCAATTGCACTCATCTTCCTTAGTAAATGTAAATTTGGTGAAGCTTTACTTTGTAAAGTATACTCAATCAGGTACAAGGAAATTTTCTTTCTCGGACATCACGGGACACAGAGCAGGCTATATATTCTTTACATACTGGGTTATGCACCACCTATAGGTGAATGGACACTGGAAATCAAACAAAAAACAAACAGGAAGTTCCCCCTCCTATATAACCCCTCCCATACTGGGAGCACTACAGTTTGTTTGCCAGTGTCTTGAAGGTGGATGGTCACTTCTACAGTTCTGTGGAGCTTCTATGCTGGTTCCCACATGGGTTCTTTTTAGAATCAGGGACAGCCTTCATACCAGATCCATTTCAAACGGTTATTAAAGCTAAGATAAATGGTACCCAGGTAGGGTTGCCACCTGTCCGGGATTCACCTGGACAGTTCGGGTTTTGAATCATGTGTCCGGGCTTCAGTCCGCCTGAAACCCAGACACAATATTCAGACAGGAATGGGGCTCAGGACAGTGCCTGATAGGAGGGCGAGGGGGCACTATGCAGACCACATTACCATTCTCTTTGGAGTGCCCAAAGGTCTCCCAAGTCTGCTACAATCCTATAGGTGTATGCTAAAGAAAATTTTTTTGCTGTGCGCCGCTAAAGTGTTCGGGTTTGGCTTATAGAAAAAGTGGCAACCCTATACCCAGGCCTCGCTAAGACAGAAGAATATTGTGAGGTTTTGCCTGTAATGTGACAACACATGGAGCTGGACCCTGCGTACAGGAAAGCCTGGGATTCCAAAACCAAGGTACTCCTGCAGGGTGCTGTAGAGGTCCAAGGGAGTGGACCCTCATACTATAGGATACCCGGTCCTTGAAGGTCCTTGAGACAAAGCCTGCCGTGATGGGTGAAGGTTGGGCCTGCAGTCTCCTCCAGGCCCTGCAATGGGAATGGTAAGTTATCTCTAATGGGGATAATGTTACTGAACTCAGCTGGCTTCCTGCAAACATAGGAAAAGGTTTCTTTAAAATTTCCCTTCATTTGCCTGCACTTCTTTTTTCTCACCACCGGAGGGCTCAGTAGAAAGGCCACAGTCATTTTTGTGATTTTGCCTGATGCTTGCAAACTGGCTTAAACGCATGGTTGCTAAAAAAGCACATTTGCCAAAATAAATGTTGGCACATGAGTCTGGGGGTGGGCAGCTAAGTCGGGCTAGGCAGGACTCTGAGTTGGGGGAGGTGGGCTAAGCAGTGCATGCACTAGCAGCCAGGGCTTCCAAGAAGCACACTGGGGGGGGGAGCACCACTTCCTGTAATAAGGCTAGAGGCACAGATGCATTAACACATCCCCTGCTGAGGCTAGTCGGACCACTGCTGCCATTGCTTCCCTTGAGAGACCAGAAGTGACCGGACAATCTGAGCCGTTGTGACTCTGTGGTATTGTAGCTGACCCCTCATCTGTTTTCCTCACAGTCTGTTACTAAAGATGACCTGTTGGCAGCCTTGCTGGGCTTAGAAGCCAGGATTGCTGGTATGATTGCTTCTACCACACAGGGTGAGAAGCGTGACAGGTCTCCTTCCCCTAACCCTCCAGTTCTGGAGCGAGAAGGGGTTGATGAGGGAGAGGAGGTAGCTGCAGGGGATCTGGCCGATTCTTTTGCAGACACTTCTGTTTCAGAGAGTCCTGAGCCAGAGGAATCCCCAAGGACACCTGCCTCCCAATCTCAGAGGCTGCTGATCCAGGCACTTACACGTAAGGTACATGCAGCATTTAGGTTACCTCCAACGGAGAGTCCTGTGAATATATATTCCTCCCTTGGGTCATTTAAAACAGCACAAGGTGCGCAGGGGGTTGCTTTGTACCCTTTTTTTAAGAGGGTGATATATCCTGACTGGGTGCACCAAGACAGATTGTTTATTCCTTCTAAAGGGTTTTCTGTGTTGTATCCTATGGCGGAAAGCTTTTTGAAAAGGGTCGAGTACCAGCTGTTCATGCAGCAGTCACATCCCTAAGTAAATCCCTGACCTGTCCTGTTAATAATACCCAGGTGTTAAGGATCCTTCAGATAAAAAGCTGGAGTCCTTATTAAAGGCTTCTTTTTCCTTGGCTGGGCATCGGTGCACTTTTAAGGAGTTGGGTCTGCAGGAGTTTACTTGTTTTTACTGTTCTGAATCAGCATAGAGGATGCATTGGGTGCATATGTGCTTGGCTCACCTGCATGGGCCCTGTTGCAGTTGAACAGGGCATGCTTGCAAACTGGCTAAAATGCATGGTTGCAAAAAAGGCTAAATGAATGTTGGCTGGAGCACGTGTTTGCTTAAACGCTTGTTTGCTTAAAACACGTTTGTTAAAATATGTTTATTGAACAAGGTTGCTAAAATACATGTAGGCTCGGGTTGCATAGGCTTGGGTCGCATAGAGACTTGGATCGCGTAGAGACTCATGTCGCATAGATTCATGTCGCATAGAGACTATTGTCGCATAGACTCGTTTTGCATAGAGACTCGGGTCGCATAGACTCGTGTCGCATAGAGGCTCTTGTCGAATAGACTCGTTTTGCATAGAGACTCGTGTCATATAGAGACTCGTGTCGCATAGAGACACATGTCGCATAGACTCATGTCGTATAGACTCGTGTCGCATAGACTCGTGTCGCATAGAGACTTGTGTCTGCGTGGGCGCGTGTCTGCATATACAGGTGTCTGCATGTTGCAAGTTTACATTGATGCACTGTCGCATGATGCATAGCACACATAATGCAGAGACACCTGATGCCTATGTACACAGGTTTTGCATAAACACATGCTTGCTTACTTACATAAGCACGTTTTGCATAAACACATGCCAGCTTACTTACATAGGCACTTTTTGCATAAACACATGCCTGCTTGCTTACTACTTAAACCTATTTACGGTCCCGAAGCCAAACTGGGAGGTAAAGCCTATTCTAGATCTCAAGGCACTAAACTAATTTCTTGGGGTACGGCCGTTCCCCATGGAGTCAATACACTCACTGATTGCCTCACTCCAGGAAGGAGATTTTTTGGCATCAATAGACATCAAGAATGCATGTTTGCATGTGCCAATTTTGCTACCTCATCAGAGGTTTTTGCGTTTTGCGATAGAAGAATGACACTACCAGTTCTGGCTCTGCCATTCAGGATCACAATAGCTCCCTGAATCTTCAAAAGCATTCTGGCTCCAGTGCTGGGCCTTCTAAGGTCACAAGGAGTCCTAATAATGGGATACCTGGATGACCTCTTGCTCAGAGATCAGTCTAGGTGCAGACTCGAGCAGAATTTGGCTCTAGCAATCCAGTTCCTGGAAAGCAGAGATTGGGTCATGTATGTAGGGAAATCCTTAATAGACCCAGTTCAGTCTCTGGAATATCTAGGTATACAGCTAGATACAGTCCAGGCAAGGGTACTCTTACCGCTGAGAGGATCAGCGACCTCAAGGCTCTGGTAAGCCAGGTGAGGGCGGTGAGACACTCTACAGCTCACCTCTGTGTGAGGCTGCTAGGGAAGATCGTAGCCTCTTTTGAGGCAGTTCCTTATGCACAGTGTCACTCCAGGGCGCTTCAGCGCTACATCCTGGCAGAGTGGAACAGACAATTGCAGACTTTGGATTCCTGCATGTCCTTATCTCCCAGGGCCCGATGGGGTCTCGCCTCGGGGTTAGTAAACCAGAATCTGTCTCAGGGCAGATCTTTTCTTCCAGTATCTTGCAAGATTGTGACCACAGAATGCCAGTCTTATAGGCTGGGGAATGGTCATGGGGAACTTCACGGTCCAGGGGAGATAGTCCTTGGTGGAGCTGAGATTGCCCATCAACCTCCTAGAGCTACGAGCCATTCGGCTAGTGCTCAGGTATTGGACATCCAGGTTGCAGGACTACATGTCAACCATTAGGGTGGCACTAAGAGTCAGTTGGCACACAAAGACATTGCAAGACTCTCTGCAGTTCACATCCCAAGTGTGAGAAAATTGGAAGGGGGACTTTCTCAGCTACCAACGGATACACCTGGGAGAGTGGTTGCTGCATTTCGAAGTGTTTCGGGAAATTGGCCTGCGCTGGGGGACGCCAGAGGTGGATCTACTGGCATTCCGATTCAACAACAAAGTCCAGCAGTTTGTGTCCTGAGCAGGGGTTCCTTTGGCTATAGGAGTAGGTGCTCTGGTGATTCCATGAGAACAGCTCTCCATGATTTATGCCTTTCCCCCAATCTCTCTGCTACCGCACCTCTTGCACAAAATTCGGGAGGAGGCGGCGACAGTCATTCTAGTGGCGCCAGATTGGGCCAGGAGGCCTTGCTACCCAGAGATAATGGAGTTAACGGCGGACAGGCCTTGGCAGATCCTGGGGTTTTCGGGCCCTGTGTTGTCTACAATGGTAAACACTAGAAAGCTAGTCACCAGGAAGATTTATCACAGAGTCTGGAAGGCTTACATTGCATGGTGGGAGGCCAGGAAAGGGCATCCCGCAAGTATGTGATTGGCAGAATACTTGCTTTTCTTTAAGCAGGTGTAGACTTGAAGCTGGCTTTGACTATAATCAAAGGTCAGGTTTCTGCCTTGTCCATATATTTTCAGAAACTTTTGACTTCTCGCTCCTTGATCAGGACCTTTCTTCAAGGGGTAACTCACTTGTTACCACCTGTTAGTTTTCCTCCCTGTCCATGGGATTTGAGTTTGGTTTTGTCAGTGCTGCAGAAGCAGCCTTTTGTACCTTTTTCGGGAAATTCCCTTGGTTCTTTTAACTAGCAAGTCTTCTTTGCCATCACCACAGCCAGAAGAGTTTCGGAGTTGGCAGCTCTTTCTTGTAAAGAGCAATACTTGAGATTGCACCAAGATAAGGTGGTGTTGCGGCCTGTTCCAACCTTCCTACTGAAGGTAGCGTTGGCCTTTCATCTCAATGAAGATATTATTTTACATTTGTATTATTCCCAGCCCTCCTCACCGGAGGAGAGATGATTGCACTCTCTAGATGTGGTGCATGCTGTTAAGATCTATCTGAAGAGATCTGCAGACATCAGGAAGACTGATGCCTTTTTGTTTTGCCTGAAGGCCCTAGGAAGGGTCAGGCGGCATCCAAGGCAGCTATTTCGCTGTGGATTAGCCAGCTGATTACTCTATCTTATGGTTTAAAGGGGAAAGCTCCCCCATTCAGGATGAGAGCTCATTCTCCTCTTCCTCCTCCTGGGATTTCTGCCACCAGACGTCGGTGGCACACATTTGTGAGGCTGCTACATGCTCCTCAGTACATACATTCACAAGATTGTATCAGGTGGATGTTAGAACAGCGGAGGATTCTGCTTTTTGGCCGCAGCATATTAAGGCTGTGATTTAATTGGGATTGTGTCTCCCTCCCTTCAGGGATTGCTCTGGGACTTCCCAGTATGTATAGAATATATAGTCTGCGCTGTGTCCCGTGACTTCCGAGAAAGAAAATTGGATTTTTTATAAATACCTACCTGTAAAATCCATTTCTTTCAAAGGACTTCACTGGACACAGAGGTCCCTCCCCTCTCTGTCTTGTGGAGTTCATTGCTTGCTACAAAATTGAAGTGCTCCCAGTGTTGGAGGGGTTATATAGGAGGGGGAATTTCCTGTTTGTTTTTAGTTTTATTTCCAGTGTCCATTCACCTATAGGTGGCGCATAACCCAGTATGTATAGAATATATAGCTTGCTCTGTGTCCCGTGATGTCCTTAGAAAGAAATGGATTTTACAGGTAAGTATTTATAAAAAATCCTATTTTTTTTTTAAAAAAGCACTTTGCTTGTACATGAATGGGTGATGGAAATCAGCCGAGCTTTACCGCATTTACTAAGCTCTGGGGAAAATGAGTGCACAGTCTGTTTATCTTTAGTATATCCCCCTATTGTAAATTTAGAAGACAAAAAATGAGTATAATATAATGCAATATGAAATGTTTGTATGTTGATATTAAATGTTAGCTTCTAATTTTATTGCAGGTGGAAAAACTAATCAGTACCTTTTTAATTACCCCACATTTCATAGCTGTGGGTAATATAAGAAAACATACACTTAAAGTGGAGTTCCACCCAAAAATGGAACTTCCGCTTTAAGCACTCCTCGCCCCCTTACATGCCACATTTGGCATGTCATTTTTTTTGCGGGGGGGGGGGGGGAGTGTGTACCCGGTTTTCAGAAGGACTTCTTGTCCCTCTTCCTCCTTCCATTTCTGGGCCGCCTAGGCAACTCCTCCTCTCCCCCTAGGTGGCCCCTCCCTTCTGACAATCTTCTGGGACCTGTGACGTGTCCCAGAAGATTGCCTGGCCACTAGGAATGCGCAGCGTGACTCGCGCATGCACAGTGGTGCCCACACTTGCAATGACGGCGCCGTGGGGAAGAGGGGGAGACGAGCGAGGCTTCGGGCGTAGCCATCGCTGGACCGCGAGACAGGTAAGTTACTGTTTGTTAAAAGTCAGCAGCTACACTTTTTGTAGCTGCTGACTTTTAATAAACTAAAAAAACGAGTGGAACTCCGCTTTAAGTGATCACAAACCAAATTTTTGAATTACGAGTCAGAAATCTTTATCATTGATGGACATGTGTATTGATAGTTTCTTTTACCTCACATTATCATTCTGCTGTTCCTTCTTGACTGGTGCTAATACCCTAAAACAGGGGTCTCCAAACTTTCTAAACATTTACTGTTTACTGTTCTTCAGGTCTTAGAGGGGCCGAAAGGTGGGTAGTGAGAGTAGAAATGTCTTGGCATTAGTGCGAGTAAACAGTGCCCCATCTTTGTATTAGTGGGAGAAATAGTGCCCCATTATTGGGGTCAGTTGGAAGAATAGTACACCATTGTTGGTGTCAATGGGAAGAATAATGCACCATTGTTGGTGGCAGTGGGAGAAATCGTATCCCATTGTTGGTGGCAGTGGGAGAAATAGTATCCCATTGTTGGTGGCAGTGGGAGAAATAATGTCTCCCATTAGTGAGAGGAATAGTGCCACCAGGGCCAGATAAAGGCAAGCAAAGGGCCACAGTTTGGAAACTACTGCTCTAAAACATCCATCTACTATTTCCTTATTTGTTTCAAATGTGGAACAGGATCTTGGACAGGGGCATCCACCCAAAATGTGCTATTAATTTTGAGTGGACCTGCATTTCAAGTCCTAAATAAAATTTAAAAAGGGTATAATGGATGGGATGTAAGTCCAGTTTCTTATCTGATCTCTGAGCACAGTTATCCATACAATATAATAATTACCTTGTTTCTGGTCTCCAAGACTTCACGTGGGTCTGTAAAGAGTGGCACAAACTGGTTGGGGTTCTCAATACGGATGGGCATGCCGCTACTGGGCTTCACCACTTCATCTGCCTTCAGCCACTGTAGGAAGAAGAGCAAAGACTATTTCTAGGACATCTGCTACTATAATGACATTATTTTTTTTTATGTAGCATTGTTGTATTATATATCCTTTATAAGAGTAAATAGTGATGAAAATCAACTAATGCTACTATCTGTGTATATATTCAATATAAAGCTGACCATGTCTTGGGGCTCCCTACCGTGGTCTTGTTCCTCAGGCTGCTCATGCTGTCTTCAGCCACATTGACTCGTAGGTAGGTGTTGGGAGTGTTCAGCCAGCGTGTCTTCTCTTTTTGCTGCTTCTGGGCATGCTGCCGTAATGTGGAGATAGGGACCCCTTCCTCCTCAAAAACGAAAGCAGTTACAGTGGCTGGGATCTCCACGTCACTCTTATGTCTTGTCTTTTCTTGCACAAATGGGTGACGGTAAGTATAACCTGTACGGTAACCCTGTTGGAGATAATGGAATTCAGTTACCTGATAACGCTGTCATTTGTGCCTAATACTGTTTATTCTTGTTTTCAAGAAACGGGAGATGGAGAAATGTGTAAGTTGCCAATGTTGACTTTCTTTTGAAAATACTACCTGCCTGGCTTCTCCTGGTTTCAATCATTTCTTTATTATCTTTTTTATTTCTTTAGTATAAGCTAATTATTTTCTTTATTAGCTGATATGTAAAACAGACCCGAAACAAGTATACAGCATATAATATTGGAGTGAGGTCTGGATTCCTGATTTCCATAATTGTTTTGAGTCAGTGAATTAAAAAGTACTAAAATCATTGAAACTGAATTACAAAAAGGAAAATAGTATTTCTGAATTGAAGGTCAGCAATGGAAGCCTGTGACGTTTGCTCAGCACAGTTTTGCTTTAATCTAAATTCTTAAAGTGACCTTGTGACAATAGACTTGGACACAAAGCAAGATCTGCATATAAAACCAGGCACCCTATCACACTTGCATACACCACTAGTTTTAGGCTCCCTATCCTCTATTGCATCTATGGAATTTTCTGAATCGCCAATGTATTTACGTATTTACTTTTTAGAGTCAGTGTGGTTAACTAAAGGCAAATATGCTGTTCACTTTGCAAGGGAATTTTCTCCAGATCTTAAAGTGTTACTAAACCCAGGACCCTGCATTCACTATATCTGGTCTCCCACAGTACACAAAACATGGAAATGCCATTATTTTAGTAAATATAAACTGCTAGATACCTTTTCTCATCAGCACTATATAGCAGTCTTATGACTTCTATGTGTGTCTAGTTCAAGCTCGTAGTAGGAGTTTTCATTCTACTCTGACTATCCTATGAAGCTGCATGACCCTGACCCTCTCTCTGGACAGTGCTGATCACATGCACCCTCCCAAGAAAAAAACAAAAACAAATCTCTAGCAATATATACCCAACTAAGCATGTGCAAAGTGCCACCAATGCTCTGTTCTATCAGGATATGGATCGTGGACAGTGGAAGAAGGGGAGGATCAGAGAAGACGGGATCAAACAGCCTTTTTACACAGCACCGAGGATTAAGAAACATAGAAACATAGAAAAGTGACGGCAGAAAAAGACTGAGTAGTCCACCGAGTCTGCCCCTTTTTATTTATTTTTTTATTTTTTATTTTTTATTTTTTTTTATATATATTATTATTTTTTTTACATTAACCTTGTTGTCTGACTATGGATTTATGTTTATCCCAAGCATGTTTGAAGCCATTTACTGTTGACTGTCTCACAACCTCTGTTGGTAGTTTATTCCAATCATCAACCACCCATTAACCACTTAGGTTCCACAGTGAGTATAACATGCATGCTTTACTGCATATACAGACTGATTTTACTGTTGTGGGTTTAATAACACTTTAATAAATGAGGCAAAATACTCCTTACTTGCATCATCCATTTGCGAGCAAGCAAAAATGCTGTTTTCTTCTTCTTTTTTCTCTATTTGCACATGATTGGGTCTTCAAAAAGTGAAACTGCAACACATTTGCTAAACTCTGGTGAAATTTCCCTTGCAATGTGAACAGCCAATTTGCATTCAATAAATTAACCCCCATGCGTTCATAAGCATTGGAAAATCCCATACTCCTGCGGTAAATGTGGTTGGGCTTGGATATAGATCAGACACCAAGCATTGCAGCAATGCTTGTGGTCATCACTATACAACACAAACAGAAAGTAACTACTAGCCTGGAGTAATATGTCAGGCTCTGCTTCCAACTCACAGTCAGAGAGGAATATACAGAGGCAAGAATAAGAGAAAAAGAGAGAGGCTAGTATATGGAACCTAAAGGTAATATGGAATATGGAGCCTAAGAAAATACATATCACATTGTAAATCCTCTGTTGTCACTAAAAAAAGAGCTACTGAAGCTCATGACCTCGGACATTTCAGCCTGTGTTACTGGTAATAGCAGCTACGCTAGCAACCAGCCCCAACCTTCCCTGAAGAGCACAAAGGTGGTGAAATTACTACATATCACTATTGTGTCTGGCCTCCAATACAATTTACAACCCTCTTAGGTCAGTAAGCAGTGACAATAAAAAATATGAGGTAGTTGGGTGAAGCGTTAATGAGACCCCCTAGCAATGTATGCCAAATATTACAAAATGTGATTTATGGTCAGCACTGTTTCCAAAAGCAATTGCTACCTCAAAGGCCATTGGAAACCATTAAAGAAATTTCATATTAAGTTGAGCTGGGTTATTTTTAGTCTGTAAATGATTAAATACAGACTTGTAGCAAAAATATCTCTCCTAATTTTGGGTGCTTTAAACATCCCTCCTAATTTTGGGTGCTTTGTGCCCATGTTATAATATTAATAATAGAAAATGAAAAAAAGATGTATCACTTATCTGTATTATAAAGATGCTGTTCTTGGCTCCAATTGTATTTGTTCATAGGACAATAAATATGCCTTAGCACTTGGTCACATGACTTCAGCTAAAGGAGAAAATGAATGCCTGGGTAGAGACTGGCCAGCTGTACCTGATAGTCAGTCCCTAAGTCCCCAAGCAAAAATCATGAGGACACACAGTATGCCAAAGCATAAAGTCACATGACCAACTGCTATGCAGCCTGAAGAAGTTTTTACAACCCAGGTATAATAGGGCATTTAAAAAATTATTATAACATGAGGCATACTGGTAGGGGTACGAGTGTGTTCCAAAAATTGCATACTTACCAAATTATCCATCATTCTCATTAAAGCCTCAAACTCATGTTCACCAAGCCGACTTTTCTGCATTGGCCCAAACTTGCTGCCAGCCCAACCAACTGTACCCACCTCATGTGGGCGATATTTATCCCTGTCCAGAAGGATGAGGTTCTCTGGTCCTCCTGCACTTGGTACAGCTGATACCTGAAACATAACATTGTTTTTTGTTCAGTTACAGTTCAGTACATAGCTGGTATCTATATGGCAAAGCAATACATAGTATATTGTAAAATTAAAGCTTTTAAAAAATGCCACACCAGGTGATTCCTAACATTGTATTTAAGATGTAACAAATCATAAAAAGGCAATAGTTTTAGGCTGAGTTCACACCTATGCAGTTGGTGTGGCCCGCGTTTGCACGGGCATAGCAGCCCATTAACCCGAATCGGCTTTTGTACCTGTGGGATACGCAGGAAAAAGGTCACTGCACCTTTTTAAAACTGCAGCTACAGGGAAATCACATGATGCTTTTGCACCTTCTGATTTCCTGCACCGCAAACACACTGCGTGTTTAGATGCGTGGGGGAACCATTAAGAATGAATGGCAGCTCCGTGTGTCTGTAAAAGTAGACATTAGTTACATAAAAGATACTTCCATAAGTACATACATTTATATATATATATATATATATATATATATATATATATATATATATATATTATTGTGTTATTGATTTGAAGCAAAATTTGATTCAAATTAATAACACAATAATATATATACAGTATCTCACAAAAGTGAGTACACCCCTCACATTTTTGTAAATATTTTATTATATCTTTTCATGTGACAACACAGAAGAAATGACACTTTGCTACAATGTAAAGTAGTGAGTGTACAGCTTGTATAACTGTGTAAATTTGCTGTCCCCTCAAAATAACTCAACACACAGCCATTAATGTCTAAGCCGCTGGCAACAAAAGTGAGTACACCCCTAAGTGAAAATGTCCCATTTGGGCCCAATTAGCCATTTTCCCTCCTCAGTGTCATGTGACTT
>BLSH010248765.1:52258-67414 GCA_018402905.1 Glandirana rugosa | reverse complement strand
ATCATGTAACCATGTATAGTTTTATTTCCCATAGAGTCTTTTTATCGACTGACCCTATAACGCATGTTTATATACATTTGGTCCTGTATTTTATGACTGTATACGTATTATTGTATCGTATTTTCTTTTTTTGAATTCTAAGTTGTCTTGGTTTGGGAGTCTTGGGACTCCCAATTCGTTCTTGTCCATACTGGTGGTCCAATCCCTATGATACCTCGTGGTTATGGATATACCTTGGATATGGTTTAAACGACCTAGGGGTTTTCTCCAAATGGGGACTTCTTCAGACAGGGATTATCACAACTCGCTTGGGCCTGTAAAGTTTTTAGCAAGAACACTTGTTGATTGGCTGCCCTGCAGCTTCTCAACACGTGGAGTAAAATAGCAGAACCCCGGACCGAACCCGAACGATTTTTGAAATGTCCGGGTTCGCTCAACACTATTAGGGACAGACTTCTTCAGGGGTAAACCTCTTTTGGGGATCCAGCAAATTTGGTATAGGTTCCATATAGGTATTGGTGCTCCATAGTATCCCTAACCTGGTGGTCATACCTGTTCTTGCTTAACCCTCAGGGTTCTGAGGGTTTGGTTCTGTTGAATCTTAAGTTTTTTTCTTTTATGCTATGTTATTATGCATATGTCAGTATTTTATGTCCTGGTTTACATATATTTGTACGCAATATCCCAGTCAGCTATTTTTCTGAGATACCCTTTATTTTGATATGTACCAATGTACTAAGTCTTATCTGATGCTGTATACTTGATGATATGTCTATTGAGGTCTGTAGAATAAACTTGTTTCTTTCTGATAAAAAAATGTATTAATAATAAACATTTAATATGGGTTTCATCCATGAAAAAAAAAATATATAGACTGCTAAATATCTTTTCTCATCAGCAGTATATAGCAGTCTTGTGACTTCTATAAGTGTCTGGTTAAAACTTGTAGGAAGAGTTTTCATTCTCCTCTGACTGTACTATGAGACTGTAGGACCCCCGACCCTCTGCCTGGACAGTGCTGAATGTGCTATTCACATGTACCCTCCCAAGAAAAAATACAAACTCTCTAGCAATACACACCAAACTGAGCACATGCAGAGTGCCCCCAAGGCTCTGTTCTATTAAGACATGGATTGGGGACTGTGGAAGAAGGGGAGGATCAGAGAAGACAGGATCAAACTGCCTTTTTACACAATGCAGAGGATTAACCCCCTTAGGTTAGACAGTGAGTATAACAAGCATGCTTTACTGCAGTGTTCCCCAACCCTGTCCTCAAGGCCCACCAACAGGTCATGTTTTCAGGATTTCCATTATTTTGCACAGTTGATTTGATCAGTTTCACTGCCTTAGTAATTACCACAGCTGATTCATCTGAGGGAAATCCTGAAAACATGACCTGTTGATGGGCCTTGAGGACTGGGTTGGGGAACACTGCTTTACTGCATATACAGACAGATTTTAATGTTGTTGGTTTAGTAACACTAAGCTTTGACTGAAAAACCTGGATTCTGATTGGTTTCTATGCAGAGCTGCACAGATTTTGCACTCTCCAGTTTTAGTTCATCAACCCTTGTGTGCAGCAGATTTCTATAGCAATCAGTGATGAACCTGAACAATAAGGCAGAGCAGCTTGGGATTGAAGAAGAGCCCAGACAAATGCCAACTACCTCCAATGACTGCTGCAGAAGCACAGTCAAAAAATGCTAGGGTCACCAATGGCATAACCAATGACCAAAGGTAGCCTATGACCCATATTTTGAGAAGAAAAAAACAGTTTATATGTGCTGTTCCTGGAACCCTCCCTAGTTTCCGTGGGGTCAGGTTATATTTTGGCACTAAAAAATGTGTCACTTTTTTGGAATTTAGCTGTTAGCTGTCGATGCTGGAAGAATGTACAGTATAACCATAAATGAAGCAAAAATGATATACCAGAAGTGACTTACAGAGGCAATAGTCCCGCTGAGCTGAGCCCATCCATAGAGGTCTATGAGTCTGTAGATGCTGGCAAGCTTACATCTCATTAACCTCTCGCCCTTTGCCAGAGGCATTGACTCATTGCAGTGGAGGTCATTAACAGGTGCCACCAAGGATGAATCTGAAAAATAAAATCAGTTTATTCTAGTATGACTGGCTGGACAGAGGTATACACTAATTGGCAGATAAAGCATCTTCTGTATATGCATGTCAACTGTGCATCTAGCTGCTCCGGGAGCTCTCCTTTAAAGGCTTGTTCACACTAGCCCATATGATAAAACCATCCATTTTAGTGTATGGGCTGCAGTCTCTTCTATGCCAGTGGTGGGGTGGGGGGCAGTGCCTCATGTTTTTACAATGCAAGGCATTATTTATTTTTCTTTTAAAACTTTATTGAAATGTCAAAATTACATTTCATTTACATTGACATCAGGTGAGCTCCAATGCAATGCAATAAAAGGCAGCATGTCTGCTCTTTTCTGGAGTACAATGCAACTCATCTGAAGGCAAGGTTGCACTGTTGCAGTGTGAACAGGGTGCATAGAAAACACTTGTTTCCTATGTGCCCTTGCGGTGACTGGCGTTGACCAAGTGCAGAAAATCGCCAGTCCATAATACACAACAACAGCTTTGTCTGATTTTGTCTGTGACAGGTGTCCTTTTCCACACATCTGGGAGCCCAGGGCCGTGGCTGCGGCCATCATCAGCCGGGCTCCCTCCTCCTCCGCAATTGAGAAAGTGCTGTGGCGGCTCGCGCATGTGCAGTAGGGGCCCGGCCGTGAAGCCGAACAGCTACGGGTCCCCTTACCCTCAATGGCAGGGGCAGCACTCCTGCACCGGTCCGAAGATCATGGGCAGTAACGACATCGCTGGACTTCAGGACAGGTAAGTGTCCTAAAGTTAAAAGTCAGCAGCTATTGTATGTGTAGCTGCTGACTTTTAATTTTTAAAGGAATGGCGGCGGACCTCTGCATTAATGTAATTTTAATGCAAAAATAGCTGTCATACCCCTGTCTGTGTGCACTACATTTGGTAAGGATTGATTCTACGCGGTGGAGGATTGCCCTTTAGGTGGAACCGGAGTGTTCTTGGTTTGGGTGCTACACCCTCTGTCTGTTTTGACCCAGTGGACGTACGTCCATCTGTGTCCATCCTATCTGGTACGCCTCTGTAATAACGAGTGAAGGAACTTTGTGTGCACACGGTGTTACCCTGGAGAATTCGCCTTCTTTTACCACAATATGGACTATTTTATGACCTTTGTGTACACACATTAATTGCATATTAAATGTTTCATTTCACCATTCTTGCACTTTTATTTGATCTATGCACTTTATTTTTGAATTTATGCACTTTATTCAACTTAATAAGTTGCACTTTATAGATCTGCACTTTGTATATTTGCACATTGCATATTTTGCACTGTATGGACATTGATAATATGGTTTTATACGGTGTCTTATTTTTCTGAAGTTTTACCATCTGCCATGATAGCAGATGGACTTGTAGTTCTCAATGGAAACCCAAGTGCAATGGTCACCATACTCGTAGTCCATTGACACTTCCTCCAGCTCTCTAACTGAAAGTCTGAAGCTTGGGAAGCATAGAGCTGGGGGAAGAATCTGTATGAGTTTGGCATTGCACCCACAACCACTGATTGCGGTTGCAATGCTTTGCAGGCTAATTTGCATAATAATAATAATAATAAATGCACATTTTTTTCTCCTTGCAAATATGTGTGCATTTTTTTATTATTTTGCAAAAGGTGGGCTTAGCCTTTAACTAACAAATCCGGCAGGTTTGTATTAAACATACTGTGTATATCGATCAGCCATAACTTTATAACCACCCTTTCACAGCTTGGACACTTGCACTGAAGGTATTCTGTGTTATCTGGCACTAAGCTATCACTAGCAGATCCTTTAAGCCCTCTAAGTTGTGAGGTGAGGACCCCATAGATCGGGCTTGTTTTTCCAGTACATCCCACAGATGCTCCATTGGCTTGAAATCTGGAGATTTGGAGGCTTTTTGTTGTCTACCTCAAACCATTCTTGAACCATTTTTTGCAGTGTGGCAGGGCACATTGTTCTTCTGAAAGAGGCCACTGCCATCAGGGAATACCGTTTCCAATGAACAGGTGTACTTGGTCACCAACAATGTATAGGTAGGTGGTATATGTCAAAATAACATCCATATCAATGTCAGGACCCAAGATTGCCCAGCAACACATTACCCAAAGCATCACACTGCCCCTGCCAACTTGACTTCTTCCAATAGTGCATTCTGGTGCCATCTCTTCCTCAGGTAAGCAACACACAAGCACCCGGCCATCCACATAGTAGAAAAGAAAACATGATTCATCAGACTAGGCCACCTTCTTCCATTGCTCTGTGGACCATTTCTGATGCACATGTGCCCAACGTAGATGCTTTTAGCTGTGGACACGGGTCAGCAGGGGCACCCTGACCAGTCTGCGGCTACACAGCCCCGTACACAACAAACTGCAATGTCAATTTTATCTGCTTTCAACACATCACCTTCAGGGACAAAATGTTTACTTGCTGACTAATATATCCCACCAAATTTGAGATGAAATTGTAACGAGATAATCAATGTTATTCACTTGACCTGTTAGTGGTCATAGTATATGTATAGTATAAATGAATAATTTTTCTGTCCAAAGCTATTGATTCCCAAACAATGTACAGAACCACAAATAGAAACATTGAAATGATTTTAAATAGGGTCTATTTGGTCACAAAAATGCAGCAATTGTTTGCAGAGCCTCATCTTATTTCTTACAGAAAAATATTTTCTATTCTTTTCAATTTGGCTGAGAGAAGACTGCAGGCTATGCCCTGACGAGCAGCCTCCCCATACACAAAGTGAAGGCACTTACTGACTGGGCAGGTGGGGAAGACAGATGGTGCAGTGCTGGCCATGAAGTCAGCGATTTGCCGGAGGGCCCAGATATTGGAGGAGTTGTTCCCTTTCTTCATCTGTTCCTGAATGAGACTTTCCAGCTCCTCCCTAAAAGACTGAGAGAGCAAATAATAAATACAAAATATATAGCTTTGCTGCTGGATGAGACTCAAAATTCCATCATTTATAGTAAAGTACACAAATCAATGGCAACCAAACCAAAATCATCATTCCAGAAAAAGGAAAGTGATGCCTAATTAGTTGTTGCAAGTTCATTTACTCTGCACTTTAATATTAAATTGCCTTTTGCGTTGTCTCAGTGGATTAGCTTACATGTTTTATTTATTAATGTGAAAATCATAATGCGGAACAGTCAAATTCTCAGCCTTTTGGAGTTTAATTTTTCTGGACTAATGATTTTTCAATTGTTGTTATGCAGTATATTATGACACACATTATGGCTATAATAAATTCATCGTTTTCAATGTCCAACTCATAATGTAAGAAAGTATTCTTGTATTGTTTAAAAGCCATGTAATGGTACAAAATACCCAGCAGTATGAAAATGTTTCTTGTTGGCTAGGCTGTAGTGCAAACACTAGTACTGGTAGCTATGTAGCCGATGAACTAAAGGCAAAACTTTTTTATACTTTGTATAAGTTAAGGGAGGGTTAATAGTACCCCTATCTTTTTTTTATTTTGCCAATTTCCCTTCACTTCCTGTCCAATAATCAAAACAGGAAGTGAGAGAAAATCCCTAGGAGGTGAGGAAATCCATGGTTGTCACCAGAACTAGTGTCCCCATTACAATATTTCCCCTCTGTTCCTGATCTGGTGACAACGAAAATGTGGGATTTTCTTTCAGTTTCACTCATAACGGTGAACAGGACAAATAGAGAAAGTGTATCTCCCTAACAGGGACACAGACTGCAGTAAAACAGCTGTTTTAATCCCTCTTCACTCTATCCAAAACTAAAAAAAATTTACACCTTAATTATACTTTACGGGAGAGCTCAGAGAAGAATAACTGGGAAGGACAATGGGGGATAAGTATAATGTAAAAGGTACTGCTTGGCTTAAGTGTAATGACAGGAAGAGGGGAAAAAAATCTCCCCAATGGAGTCAAAAACAGCAATAAAAACGTAACATATTTTTTATTCCCCCACTCTTTTCATAACGTAAAGTGATTGTAAAGTTTCATTTTTTTTTCTGCAAGAATAACAAACATGTTATACTTACCTGCCCTGTGTAGTGATTTTGCACAGAGCAGCCCGGATCCTCCTCTTCTCGAGTCCCTCTTCGGCTCTCCTGGCCCCTCCCTCCTGTTGAGTGCCCCCATAGCAAGTAGCTTGCTATGGGGGCACCCGAGCCGAGCCGCAGCTCTGTGTGTCCACTCAGAAGTGGAGCCATGGCCCGGCCCCACCTCACACCCTTTCCCTGCTCATTGACACCCCCCCGATCAGTCGTATACCAACCCCATCTAGGTCACGGGATGTGCTTCCTCCGGGCGGTGGGTGGCAGCTTCCCCTGCATCCCCTCCTCTGTGGCCAATAGGATTGCTTTTCCTCTCGGCCAATCGGGTCTCAGGACCTGCTTCTTGATTGGCCGGGAGGAGAATCAGGAAGCCAATAGTGAATATTAATTTACTATTGTCACATAACTGGGTGGGCTCAGGGCGCGGCGCTCTGCCCACCATTTTTTTAAGTCAATTAGAGGGTCAGGCTCTAATTACATGCTTCTAAGAAAAAAAAACAAAAAAAAAATCCTATTGGAATCCATGCGTCCAGCGCTCTGCATGTAGATTAGGAGCTGAACGCATGGATTGGGGGCGGCGCCCCTGCCTCCTGTGTGGACGGGCTGCCACTGGGGCTCAGGTAAGTATTAGGGGGGCTGTTGCACACAGAAGGCTTTTTATCTTACCAACGTGGCAATCTGACTGGAAGTGGGAGTAGGTACCTGTCAAACTCAGGTACCCCCCCCCCAAAAAAAATATTCCAAATGTGGCAGAGGAAGTGTGTGAAGTTCCGATTTAAAGCGTTTGTTACCCCGACATTTTATATTCCTGATATGTGCCTGCTGTACCATGTACTTGTATGAAAAAGTATCCTGTTCTCTTTGTATTGCTTCCTTTATGTGAAATCACTGGTGTTCCTGCCAGCCCCACTGCCTTTCTATTAAAAACTGACCACACTAAGTAGGGGAACACACCGTGGTCAGTTCTCTAGCTGTGCTGGGAACTCAGGCTGCTCTCCTCCTATGATCAGGTACATCTTGACAAACACACCCCTGCACAGCCATTTACTGGGAAGATCAGTGTGCTGGTGTTTCTCCTCCCCCCAGATCTTATGCAGCTGAGAACAAAGGAAATGTGATCATACAAAAAGGGAAAAAATGTATTTATAATGTTTTTTATATCTATACACAAATGTTTTGAGTTTCATTTCTATTTTAAACTTAATGTTTTTTTTTTTTTACAAGGTGATTGTTTACAATCACTTTATTTTTTTGTTTACAATCTTTTATTAGAACGTTTTTGCGGTACAAAAATACAGAGTATTGTGTAGAGAATACAAAATGTCAAAAATGAGACGAGGATTGTATAAATACAGTACCAGTGACAAAAAGGGTTATATAAAGAATAATTTTTATTTAAAAACCACTTTAAAGTGGTTGTAAACCTCATTCATGAAATCTGACCTGGGCACATATATCTGTAATGTTTAGTTATCTCTCTCCAAAGCCCTAAGTCTGTGTCCTTCTGCTGCTCCGTTCCTCTGTTATCAGCATGATAACTTTTGACAAATTCTACGACACAGGGGATAAAAGCATCTGCAAATTTGTGTCTGGGAGGTAACTTAGAGACAGATAAGCAGAGAGCTTGTCTATTCACAGCACAGCTCTGCACGTTTCTTCATTCCTCTGCCTATGTGGAGGGGGAGTGTGTGCCTTTCCTCCAATCAGCTCCCACACAGTGTATGCCCAGACTCCAAACCCAATGCTGAAACAGGAAGAAAGATTTCTAACAAGATGTGCACTTTCTAAAGAGTCTAGAAAGCTGAAGACAGCAGATATATAATATACATGTGAAACTTATGTAGGGAGATTTGTTTTATCTCTGTGTATCATCTTAGGCTGTTCACTTCACTGGGTATAGGGGAGGGTTTACATCCACTTTAAGGTAAAATTTGGTGCTAAAATACCAGGAGCAAACAGAAAACAATAGCTTTTTTACGTTCCCTTCCTTCCATATTACTCTGTATATTCTGTGTCTACTCACAGGGCTCTGCAGGATCATGGTCACTCGTTTCTTCTGCTCCATGACATTGAAATCCTGCCTGAGGTCAGCTGCCATGTTTCTAATGCGCAGATATTCTGGGTCATCCTCTGAACAGCGGTCAAAATATCTCTGCCCAGTTGATGGAGGCGAGGATACAAGCTCGGGGGTAGTTTGATTACTCATCTTTATTGGTCACTTTGATCTCCACTGCACATCAATCCTGTGAAGAAAGATTCATTATAGTAAAAGGTTAAAGGGATTGTTTGTTATTTCTGGCCTTAGAAGAGTAAGTTATGCAATACATATATGTGAATTGATTGTGATGATCAGGTTATGCAGTTGTACAATAAGATAATAACATTTCCAAACACATTTTCTGACTTTTATATAGAGAAAACAGAATTAATCTTTTACTGTGTAAGTGCTCCCAGTATCCCCTGTTAGAACTTAAAAGAAGACTGCTGCCAGTTGCCCCCTCCATCCCCTGTTTGAGCTGGGAAGAAGACTGGCATGTGCCTCCACCAATTCCTGTTTGAGCTGGGAAGAAGAGTAGTATGTTCAACTACCATTCCTTATTAGAATTGAGAAGAAGGCTGCCATGTGCCCCCACCATTTCATTTTTGAGTTGAGAAGAAGACTGGCATGTGTATCTACCAATCCCTATTAGAGCTCTGAAGGCAACTGGCATGTTCCCCCACCATTCCTTGTTAAAGTTGGGAAGAAAACTGGCATGTACCCCCACCATTCCCTATTAGAGTTGGGCAGAAGGCTGGCTAGTGCCCCCACCATTACTGAGTTGGAAGAAGAGTGGCATGTGCCTATCACACTTCCCCTTTAGAGTTGGGAGGAAAACGGGCATGTGCCCCCACAATTCCCTTTAAGCCAAGAAGAGACTGACAAGTGTTTCCCTTCCATCATTCCCTGATGGAGCTAAGAAAAAGTCTGACATCTTCCCCCCACTATTCACTGTTAGAGCTGTGAAGAAAACTGATATTGTGCTCCCACCGTTCACTATTACAGTAGAGAAGAAGACTGGCATATGCTCCCACTATTCCCCATTAGATCTAGAAGGCTAGGTAAAGGGTGAGGCAGGACATCCAAATTTACTTTAAGGCGTAATAAAAACATACACTATAAATGCAAGCAGATTTTCATGAGTAGAGAGTTTTAAAGGTCATCTATACATAGGAAGCATATAAACAGCTATTGCTGAGTTTCAGAAAATATTAGCTCTCCGGTAAGAAAATAAGTTCCCGAGCTGTAAATGGCCAAGTAGAGGTCCATGGGGAATGCCTTTGCAGGCCAGCAGAAATGGAGATTTCAGCCTGAAGCAATGAAGATTCCTGCAGGACGCAGTTGTCCAATAAAGTTAGGTATGCATCTGTAGAGGGAGTTAGTAAAGTTGTAGTTATCCTTTCAATGTCTTCTCAGTATGGTACCCACGACTTTGGCCTTTATGGTAAGCTGCACAGTCAGGTTTTAATTTCTTGCTTTAAAATAACATAAAATTTATTGTGATGCATATTAAGGGCTCATACACACGGACGTTTTTTACCGCAGCGTTTTTGAGCATTTTTTGCAGCTCTCCATGTTATTCAATGGCCACATACAAACGCTGACGTAGACCGCTGTAGATGGCGTCTGCGTTCTTAAGCTGTAAATCTAACGCAGGACCCGCGCATTTTGAGGCTGTAGCGTTACAGCGTTTTTGACGCTGAGCCGGCAAAACGCTCACGAACGCGCATTAACACCGTAGCAACGCTCACCGGCGTTTTTAGGTTAAAAAATAACAGAGGAATGGTTTTTATAACCAAAAAAACAGACGTAGCGCTGACTCTCATTATGGCGCATTACGCTGATGCAGAACGCCGACGAAATCGCGTTTTTGACGCCGATTTTTTCCTGACGTCGGTCCCGACGTTTTGTTAATACGCCTGTGTGTATGAGGCCTAATAAGTACGGATAGGATTTTCATCAGGGTTGAGGTCATTCAATAAGAGCCTGCCTAAGACCCCTTTCACACTTGTGCGAGTTGTCCTGCGATTTGGGACTGCAAGTCCTTCCCCATTATTTCCAATGAGTACCATTCATATCTGTACGACTTTCAAGTCGTGCCGACTTCAAAGTAGTCCCTGCATTACTTTGGTCCAACTTTGATGCAACTTGAGGTCCATAGACTTCGATGTTAAACCCTCAGTCTCATGCAAATCGCACCTGAATAATATAGATGTGATTTCTGTACTACTTCTGTACAACTTGGTAATTTGTTTTCATTGTGCCAAAGTTGCAATAAAGTCGGACCAAAGTCGTACTGATCCCAAAGCGCGTCAAAATCGTGACAAAACGGTAAAATCAAATCGGGTCGCACAAGTGGTAAAGGGACCTTAATCTGTCGCTACTGCCTAAATAATTCTTATAGCCAGCTCATTCTGCCAAGTCCCACACAGACTGGCATCTGGCAATACACATTCTACTTTACAAACTGGTAGCAATCGAGCTGTATATCAAGGGGTTGTGGGAAATAAATCTATTTTTAAGATATGTGATTGGTTGCTACGACTTACTGCATATTACACATCACCAGTGGTCTAGCCATTAAAGAATGAGGCCCGTTGTATTATTGCTGTTGTTATTAAAAGAACACTAGTTGTACTGACAGCTGTAAAGAAGATTGTATGATGCTATAGTAGCCTTGTTCCCAGTGCATTACCTTCCCTCACATCGCTTCAGCCCTTTCTGGTCCAAGCACTAAGCACAATGATGCTGATGAGCCTCTGAATGCACCCTCCCAGCCCCATCAGAACGGTCTGCAGAGAGGATTAGTGCCTGTCAGATCAGTCTGCTGTCCCAGAATTGCACATCCCCATGCGATTAAAGTGCATGCTTCAGCACATCAAATTATGCTATAAATCTAACATTGAGCTACTGGCACCAAGTTACCAGCTCTGCTGAATGCGCTGTCTGCAGCCAGGCCAGAGAAATTAACCCTTTTCCTGTTGCCCTGGGTCAAACGAGTTCCTCCACCAATAAATATGAAATAAAAACACCTGTATGGCATAAAATGAACTCTGAACAAACCCAAAATTCTCTTTAGATATAGATGGCTTTATTTACGATACCTTTGCCCAAATGTGTTTAAATCCTGGCATAAAAATATTAAATAAAAAAATACTGGTTTGAAACTAAAATCGCATGTAGATGTGAATATTGTGATTTTGCATTACAGTGGAACTATTGGAAAAGTTAAATGTGGCCTATATTGTGCAGCCTGTCACTAGCATTAACACAGCAGTCTTTGTTTTTCTAAGTGCACCCTGTGTTTTTTTTACCTGTTGATTCTATCATTAATTTATTACGTTTCCACTTTCCTTAACCACTTCAGCCCCGGAAGGATTTCCAGCTTTAGGACCGGAGCCCTTTTTGTGATTCGGCACTGCGTCGCTTTAACTGAAAATTGCGCGGTCGTGCGACGTTGTACCCAAACAAAATTTGCGTCCTTTTTTTCCCACAAACAGAGCTTTCTTTTGGTGGTATTTGATCACCTCTGCGTCATTTCTGATCGCCGCTATAAACAAAAGAAGAGCGACAATTTTGCAAAAAAACCCAAATTTCTTACTTTTTGCTAGAATACAAATCCAAAAAAAAAAATATAAAAAAACATTTTTTTTCACCGTTTTTGGCCGATTTATATTCTTCCTCATATTTGCGATAAAAAAAATCGCAATCGGCATTTATTGATTGGTTTGCGCAAAAGTGGTCGCGTTTACGGATGATGAGAATTCATTTTTGGGGTTTTTTTTTTTTTTTACTAGTAATGGCGGCGATCTGCGATTTTTAGCTGTACTGCGATATTTCAGCGGACATGTCGGACTATTTTGACACTTTTTTGGGACCATTGGCATTTATACAGCGATCAGTGCTATAAAAATGCACTGATTACTGTGTAAATGCCATTGGCAGTGAAGGGGTTAACCTGCAGGGGGCGCTCTAAGGGTTAACTATGTTCCCTGGGCGTGTTCTAACTGTAGGGGGACTGCACTATCTGGGGAAGGGAAGTGGTCACAGCCTTCGTATACAGGAAGGCTGTGATCACAGCCCTTCCCCCTTCACACAGAGCGGAGGTCCGTGTTTACTTACACGGACCTCCGTTCCTCCGCTCGGGGGGGGCCATCGCGGGTAGCCGGCGGCAATCGAAGCCGCGCGCACCCGCTCCCTGGCCCTCCCCGAACACAGTGAGCGCGCGCTCACTAAACTCGATCCCACAGCCGCCGTCGTATGATGGCGTTTTGCGGGAACGAGCCACTTTGTCGCCGTCAATTGTCGGCAAGCGGTTAACAAGGTGACAACACTGTTCGTTCTGCAGTGAAATTGTGCAGCAGTGTTCTCACTCTCTGGACAATGTAGCCTTACACGGCCATGTCATTAAAAACAGATTTTCAGTAAGCAACAAAAAAAAAAGCCTAAATACAGTTTGGCTATCACCAGTGTTAATTTCGTCGACTAAAACCGACTAAAACATTTTAGTCGACTAACCTAATACCATTTTAGTCGACTATAATATGGCTAAAACGAAAACAATTGAGATGACTAAAATACGACTAAAACTAAAATGAAATTGAAATTTGACGTCAAAAGTAACACTGGTCTGTAGTGCATGTTCATACCTCAATACCATAAATAATAGCATATTTGATTTTTCACTCCAGTAGTATATGAGTATGGAAATTGTAGAGAAATGCTTAAATAATGCATTACAGTTTAAATACACCCATTCGATTTTACACGACTAAAATGAGTTTTAGTCGGCTAAAATGATTTTAGTTGACTAAGATTTACTGGAGATTTAGTCGACTTTAAATCAGTGATGGTTAACTAGAAAATTATAAAGAGCCTCAAGTGTGGCCTTGGTACCTCCAGAGGGCTGCACAATAGAAACGCATTTTCACACCTCAACGCCCAAAAAATGTTGAACTTGCTGCATTTTTAGTATCATATCCCAATATGTCCCCAACATTGGTGTCAGAGGACACAATATTAACCCCCAGCATTGGTGTCAGAGGACACAATATTAACCCCCAGCATTGGTTTCAGTGGACGCAATAATAACCCCCAGCATTGGTGTCAGTGGACGCAATTATAACCCCCAGCATTGGTGTCAGTGGACACAATAATAACCCCCAACAGGGGTGTCAGTGGATGTAATAATAACCCCCAATATTGGTTTCAGTGGACACCACTAATAATCTTCAGCATTGGTGTCAGTGGATGCAATAATAGCCCCCAGGACTGGTGTCACTACTATTAACCCCCCACATTGGTGCCCCATGGCAGTGAAATTTAATGCCCTCCCAATCTCCGCTGCATTGGTGGTTGGTGGCAGTGATAGGTAATACCCCCATGCCCCCTGCATTGGTGGTCATGTCAGTAAAAGTAACACAGTCACCCTCCTTTTCCTGCATTGGTGGTCATGGCGTTGCATCTTAACTCCCCCTATATTGGTGGTGACTGGCAGCGAAATGTAACCCACCTGCAGAGGTGATCAGTGGCAGTGGAAGTTAACCCCCCCACCTCCTGCTCTGCATTGGTGGTCATGGCAATGAACCCCCCCCCCCTTTAAATGACATTGGTGGACAGTGGTGGTGACAGTTAAAGCCTCCATCATTGGTGGTCAGGGGCAGTGAAATTTAACCCTCCCCCATCTCCTCTGCATTGGTGGTCATGGCAGTGAAAGGAAAGAACGATTGGTAATGTTCACTCATAGATGTGCCAACATCCCTTAATTTGAATACAACAAACTGGACCCCTGGGGTGGGACATTATAGGCACTATAGACAGTATCTAAGTAAAAAATTCTGTTTTTTATTTTCATATATTAAAATGACACATATAAAGAAAGGCATGGCAAAAAATGTTAAAACAACACTGGAAATATGTATACAACAGCCAAGTCTGTGATATCCTCAACCCAACATATTTCGGAGTTGATCTCCTTCTTCAAGGGATTTGAGAGGAATCATGCATAAACATTCCAGTATATGTATGCACTATTTCCATGCCAAAAAATTCCATGCACCTACTGTCCCACTCCTGCAGGAGGCAGTATAAACCAGTCTTCATTAATAAAAGAGATCTGTTTCTGTCAATGAACATAAGAGAAAATATAAGCTATCCGCGTTGTATCCTAGTATAAAGATTGTACATACGGCTTATAGCACATATAATCTTAGAGGAGGTTTTACAATGACATCTTACAGGTGATATGTCAGTAATCAGAGGGATGAGCATGTTGTGATGAGTGTGTTTCTTATGTGCAATATTATTGGGTAAACATCCACAATGTTGAATTCTAAAATGCAATACATCCACAAAGGTGGCGCCGCCTTAAAGGGCTCACATGCAGGTTGTTCGGTGTTCAAGCATCGACACGCTGGCAGCTGGATAACCTGTGTTCCCTAGAAATCTCTACTGTGACCCCCTGAGCCTCCTTTCATTGCCTCTGTGACCCCAGTGTCATCTGTCTCTCCAATGCTATCTGATCCTCGTGAGCCCTGTGATCCTCATGTACTCCAGCCAGGGCTGTTGTTAGAAACCACATACAGCCAACCTGACAGGGCCCCCCACCCAAATAAACACAGTTTACTATGCTTCAGTTATGAATAAACACAGTGAGTGATCGGTACCAATCACTCATTGTGTTCATTTAGGAATTGAAGGGGCTGGTAAATATGATATATTTATCAAACCCTTCCCCCACTCTCCAGCTTAAAGGATCCTATTGTGTGCTTACAGCTGCCAACAGGAAGGAGAGGAGGGAAGCCGGTAGCACCAAAGGGAAGGGGGCACACAGGGGTCCTGGACAGCAGGAGGAAAGGTATGGTTCACAGGGAGAGTGAGCGCTATGGCAGAAAAGACCATTACTGGAACAGATCCCTTGTATGGCTCTCTGCAGTAGCTGAAAGCCGGCGGGGGGGGGGGGGGGGAGG
>BLSH010248765.1:32208-52248 GCA_018402905.1 Glandirana rugosa | reverse complement strand
GGGGTATAGTCTAGCTTTCAGCTGCTTCAGAGAGAGCCATACAGGGAATCAGTTCCAGTAATTGTCCCCCTGCTGTGAGGATCACTTTTGCATTCTCGATTCAACCCCCTCACGATCTTCATCCGGCATTTACATGATTTATTCATGTAAGTGCAGAGCCGTTCTCTACTCTCTGAGCTGTCAAAAAAAAAAAAAAAGCCGGCAAATGTTTATCAACATTGTCGACGCTGGGAGATAACTATACACAAAGTATCTTTTGGTTCTGTTAGATCAAAGGAATGAACTTCGGTCTGTAAATGAGGTCAGTTTAACCACTTAAAGCACTTGTTAACCACTTCAGCCCGGGAAGGATTTGCCCCTTTCTTGACCAGGCCATTTTTTCTGATATGGCACTGTGACGCTTTAACTGACAATTGTGCAGTCGTTGTACCCAAACAAAATTTATGTTCTTTTTTCCCCACAAATAGAGCTTTCTTTTGGTGGTATTTGATCACCTCCGCGGTTTTTATTTTTTGCCCTATAAACAAAAGAGTGACAGTTTTGTAAAAAAAAACATTTTTTTTTTACTTTTTGCTATACAGTAATACATATCCAAAAAAAAAAAATAAAAAAAACACAAATTTATTCATCAGTTTAGGCCGATATATATTCTTCTACATATTTTTGGTAAAAAAAAAAATCGCAATAGGCGTATATTGATTGGTTTGCTACGGGATAGATTTGGAGACTTTTATTTTTTTTATTATTGTTTTTACTGGTAATGGCAGCAGTCTGCGATTTTTAGGGGGACTGCGACACTGCGGCGGACAAATCTGACCCCAAATGACACTTTTTGGGGACCAATGACATTATTATATTGATCAGTGCTATAAAAATGCAGTGATCGATGTAAAAATTACACTGGCAGGAAAGGGGTTAACTCTAGGGGGAAATCAAGGGGTTAACTGTGTTCCCTCTGCGTGTTCTAACTGTAGAGGGGATGGGCTACCTAGGACATGACAGATCTCACTGTTCCCGATGACAGAGAACAGTAGATCTCTATCATGTCATAAGGCTGAACGGGGATTTGCCTGGTTTACATAGGCAGAACCCCAATTTGCTTCTGTACAAGGCGATTGTGGGTCACCGGTGGACATCGAGTCGGCGCGTGCCCACAATATCTCTTGCACAGACCGCCATACAGCTACGGCGATTGGCACGGGAGAGCCGACCTGCCGCCGTCACAATACGGCGGCTGGTCGGCAAGTGGTTAACCCAAAAGAAAAAATGCTGCTCCTCTCCCTTTAATGTGCAATTAGCAGCATGGTGCTTTTGCTTTTTAAATAATCACTATGCATCTCCTACAATACCTGTTTGATAATGCCAGGTCCTGACTTCTCCCCCTGAGTGCAGACTCCCATTATCATGTCTGCTGAGCCTGAGAGATCGTTGTCCGTGCATGTCTGTGTCACTCGCAGCTCTCCTGTTCTCCTCTGTGCCCGTCTTCAGCTCCCCTTTCCTCCCCCTCCCTCTTCCTGTCAACACCTAGCCTCTCTCCTCTCTGACTGTCTGCTCTCATAATTAACATAAAATGCTCCCATCCCCTCTGTATTAGAACAAAATGTTCCCCTGTGTCTGTGTTTTATCATAAATATGCTTGTCTGTACTCATAACATAGCATCTTCCTACGATCATGTGACTCCTCGGCTCTGTCTCTCCTCTCCTCCCCAGCTGACATCAGTGGCAGAGCTCGGCCACACCTGCTGGAACTGTCAGCTGGGCAGAGGAGAGGAGAAAGAAGGCAACTGATAGTTGGAAGATGCTGTGTTATCAGTACAGAAAAGCATATTTATGATATAACACAGACACAGGGGAAGTTATTGTTCTTATACAGAGGGGATGGCAGCATTTTATACAAGTGGCTTAACAACCTCTTTAACCAGTTCCCTACCGAGTCATTGTAAAATTATGTCGGCAGGGAACCTCCGTCGACACGGGAAGATGTCATATGACGACCTCCCCTTCTCGCCACTACTGCCCCCCCTCGATCGGGGTAAAGAGCCAATAAAATTGGCTCTTTACCACGTGACCGGCTGTGTCCAATCACAGCCGGTCACTACCGTCCTCCACGTGCACGCCGCTCGTGCACGCCCCCGGGGGCGTGCAGCGCAGCGATCGGGGCTGAGGCTTGTCCCTCGGACAAAGCCCAGCTCCAATCAGTGTAAAGAGCCAATAAAATTGGCTCTTTACCAAGTGACCGGCTGTGTCAAATCACAGCCGATCACTACCAACCTCCACGTGCACGCTGCTCGTGCGCGCGCAGCTCAGCGATCGGGGCTGAGGCTTGTCCATCGGACAAGGCCCATCTCTGATCAGTGTAAAGAGCCAATAAAATTGGCTCTTTACCATGTGACCGGCTGTGTCAATCACAGCTGGTCATGTGATGTAAACAAACCGCAGTAACAAGCTGTTACCGAGTTCTCCCTGTCACACACCGATCGTGTGTGAGAGGGAAATTGTGGTAACAGCTTGTTACCGCCTACTGTGTACACCAAGCACACTGATCACCCCCCCTAATAAAGAGGACCTGTCACCACCCCATGAATGTACCTGTCACAGCCCATCAGAGTACCTGTCACCTGTCCATCAAAGTACCCGAGTACCTGTCACCTGTCCATCAAAGTACCCGAGTACCTATCACCTGTCCATCAGAGTAGCCGAGTACCTGTCACCTGTCCATTAAAGTACCTGCGTACCTGTCACCTGCCCATCAGAGTACCTGAGTACCTGTCACCTGCCCATACGAGTACTTGTCACCAACCCATCAGAGTACCCGAGTACCTGTCACCAACTTATCAAAGTACCCGAGTACCTGTCACCAGCCCATCAGAGTACACAAGTACCTGTGACCAGCCCATCAGAGTGCCCAAGTACCTGTCACCAACCCATCAGAATACCTGAGTACCTGTCACCTGCCCATCAGAGAACCTGAGTACCTGTCTCCAGTCCAGCAAAGTACCCGAGTACCTGTCACCTGCCCATTAGAGTACCCGAGTACCTGTCACCAGACCATCAGCGTACCCAAGTATCTGTCACCAGACCATCAGTATACCAGAGTACCTGTCACCTGCCCATCTGAGTACCCAAGTACCTGTCACCAGCCCATCAGCGTACCCGAGTACCTGTCACCTGCCCACCTGAGTACCCGAGTACCTGTCACCAGCCCATCAGAGTACCCGAGTACCTGTCACCTGCCCTTCAGATTACCTGAGTACCTGTCACCAACCCATCTGAGTAACCGAGTACCTATCTGCAGCCCATCAGAGTACCCAAGTGCCTTTTACCAGTCCATCAGATTACCCGAGTACCTGTCTCCAGCCCATCAAAGTACCGAGTACCTATCTGCAGCCCATCAGAACACCTGAGTACCTATCTGCAGCCCATCAAAGTACCTGAGTACCTATCTGCAGCCCATGCCTCATAGAATATACCTCGGGTATTTGCTTTCCAAAATGGAGTCATTTTGGGGGTAATTCCACTGTCCTGGTGCTCCAGGGCCTTCAAAAGTGTGATAGGTATGAATGAAATTTTATGTGTAATTTATGCTCCTAGAACACCTGATGGTGCTCCCTGCATGTTCGGCCTCTGTATGTGGCCAGGGTGTGAAAAAAGCTCACACATATGGTATCGCCATACTTGGGACAAGTAGCAGAATATATTTTTGGGGTTAATTTTTGCTATGTACATGCTATGTGTTAGAAATATCTTATAAATTGACCACTTTGTGTAAAAATAAAAGCGTTTTCATTTTCTTTCCATGTTTTTCGAAGACTTGTGAAAAAAATGAACCATTCAAAAGACTCATAATGCCTCATAGAATATACGTTGGGGTCATTTTGTAGGCAAGTCCATTGCCCTGGTGCTCCAGGGCCTTCAAAAATATAATAGGTGGTTAGGAAATTAGATGTGAAATTTCTGCTCCTAGAATGCCTGACGGTGCTCCCTGCATGTTGGACCTCTCTATGTGGCCAGGCTGTGTAAAAGTCTCACACATGTGGTATCGCCATACTCGGGGCGAGTAGCAGAATATATTTTGGGGGAGTAATTTTTGCTATGTACATGCTATGTGTTAGAAATATCTTATAAATTGACCACTTTGTGTAAAAATGAAAGCATTTTCATTTTCTTTCCACGTTTTTCGAAGACTTGTGGAAAAAAATTAACCATTCAAAAGACTCATAATGCCTCATAGATTATACGTTGGGGCGTTTGCTTTCCAAAATGGGGTCATTTTGTGGGTAATTCCATTGTCCTGGTGCTCCAGGGCTTAAAAAGTGTAATAGGTTGTTAGGAAATTAGACGTGAAAATTCTGCTCCTAGAATGCATGACGGTGCTCCCTGCATGTTGGACCTTTCTATGTGGCCAGGCTGTGAAAAAGTCTCACACATGTGGTATCGCCATACTCGGGGCGAGTAGCAGAATGTATTTTGGGGTGTAATTGGAAGTATGCATATGCTGTGTGTGAGAAATAACTTGTTATGACAATTTTGTGCAAAAAAAATAATAATTTCTTAATTTTCCCAAGAATTGTGGGAAAAAAGTATAACTTCAAAAAACTCACCATGCCTCTTATTAACCACTTGCCGACCGCCAACCGCAGGTTGATGGCGACAAGTTGGTTCGTTATCGCAAATCGCCGTCATACGACGGCGGCTGCGATAACGCACACTGTGAGCGCGCGCGCCGCCACCGGAGGCGCACCCGCACGCTCACTGTGTTCGGGGAGGGCCAGGGAGCGGGTGCGGCGGCTTCGATTGCCCCCGCGAGATGCCCCCCCCCGGAGTGAAGGAACGGAGGTCCGTGTATGTAAACACGGACCTCCGTTCTGTGAAGGGGGAAGGGCTGTGATCACAGCCTTCCTGTATACGGAGGCTGTGACCACTTCCCTTCCCCAGCTAGGGCAGTCCCCCCACAGTTAGAACATGCCCAGGGAACACAGTTAACCCTTAGAGCGCCCCCTGCAGGCTAACCCCTTCACTGCCAATGGCATTTACACAGTAATCAGTGCATTTTTATAGCACTGATCGCTGTATAAATGCCAGTGGTCCCAAAAAAGTGTCAAAATGGTCCGACATGTCCGCTGAAATATCGCAGTACCACTAAAAATCGCAGATCGCCGCCATTACTAGTAAAAAAAAAAAAAAAATAAAAACCCCAAAAAATGAATTCTCATCATCCGTAAACGCGACCACTTTTGCGCAAACCAATCAATAAACGCTGATTGCGATTTTTTTATCGCAAATATGAGGAAGAATATAAATCGGCCAAAAATGGTGAAAAAAATGTTTTTTTATATATTTTTTTGGATTTGTATTTTAGCAAAAAGTAAGAAATTTGGGTTTTTTTGCAAAATTGTCGCTCTTCTTTTGTTTATAGCGGCGATCAGAAATGACGCAGAGGGGATCAAATACCACCAAAAGAAAGCTCTGTTTGTGGGAAAAAAAGGACGCAAATTTCGTTTGGGTACAACGTCGCACAACCACGCAATTTTCAGTTAAACGACGCAGCGCCGAATCACTAAAGGGGCTCCGGTCCTAAAGCTGGAAATCCTTCCGGGGCTGAAGTGGTTAAATACCTTGGAATGTCTACTTTTCAAAAGGGGGTGATTTGAGGGTATTTGTACTTTCCTGACATTTCAGGGCCTAAGGGTCCTTTCACACACACGGACCGTTCATCAGTTCATCAGTTCATCCGTTTTTCATCAGTTTTTTTCATCCATTTTTTTCATCCGTTATTTCATCTGTGGTCATCAGTTTTTCATCAGTTTTTTTTACATTCACTACCAATGCAAAAACGGATGAAAAACTGACCGTTCGTCAGTTTACATCCGTTTTTCGTCCGATCCGTTTTTTTGACGGATGAAAAATATGACTTTCATCCGTTCAAAAAAACGGATGCTGACGGAAGCGGATGAAAACGGATGCAAATACATGATAATCAGTTGTCATCCGTTTTTCCATAGAGATGCATTGATGTCCGTTTTTCATCCATCAACGGATGGATGAAAAACGGACAAACGGTCCGTATGTGTGAAAGGGGACTAAAGAAAAAAGTACATCAGGTGTGATCAATTTTCAATGATTGGCACCATAGCTTGTAGACTCTATAACTTTCACACAGACTAAATAATATTGCTAGCGCCCATGCATGCTTCTGCAGGGTCCAAGGGGTTAAAGCAGGTGGTGATAAAGCAACACAACACTGCCTGCTTTAACCCCTTATTTTCTGTACTGCACAAGGTTTCAGGGCACTTGCAGAGTGGCCTCATTCACTAGAATGGGTCATACTAGGCAGGTGCTACACCCACCAACCATGACAGGGCGTATAGCTTCTGCTGTGGTTGCGACATGGCAATAACCCTGGCCACTGCAGCTAAAGGGGGTGCGGTTGGGGCGTGGTGGTAAAAACATGTCTTAACTACCCCCAAACAGCAAATGTAAATGAACCCTTATTGTTCTGAGACTCCTATAAGGCTGCTTTCACACTGATGTGCTGTTGTTTATCTGTACCGTTGGCGCATCACAGTGCATCTGCGACTTTTTTGGGTTAGCTGCATTTTGCTATAGACTTCTATTATATCCTGCTGGTGTGGTGCACATTCTGGAAGCTTACCAAAACTCGTGCATTCAGAAAGCGCACCAAACTTGCAGGATATAACTGAAGTCTATGACTAGGCGCAGCTAACCCACAGGATCTTGTTCCCTACTACAGCTCCAACTTTACAAGTTCTGCACTCTGCTTGATGCTCTGGGATGGCGGTTCAGCAAGCCCGGACTGCGATCTACCAGTCACCTACCCACAATCTACAGGTTGCTGACCTCCGTGCTAGAGTGGCATACTAGTACGCCAACGACATCGCTGGAGCATGCGCAGTTGCTCTGCAGGTCTGCATGCCGCGTCGTGATTGTGACGCCATCATGACCCAGCCATGCCAACGACCAGAGAGCACAAACTTGGAAGGAAGACCAGAGGAAGCACCAGGAGAAGGGCCGTCTTTAAGGCAGGGCAAAAGGGGAAGCTGCCCTGGGCCCCATCATTGTTGTGGGGCCCAAAGCAGCTGCCTCATACTTGCCAACTATCCCAGTTTAAATTTCCTTGTCCCTTGAAGTTTTAGTCCCATGCTTTGACCCAATATCTCAGTGTGAAGTTCTGTTACTAATGCTGCCCAGCTCTGCCCTATTGCTGTGTACAGATGACTCACCTGCAGGCCATATGTTTACATGTAAATACACTGCATTGATATGCAAATAGCGGTGGCATTAATACGTAAATAGCCACAGAACGGCGGCATTGATATGTAAATAGAGGCAGCATTCATATGTATATCATGCCTCCCTGAGGTCATATCCACCATCACTTCTGCTGAATGCTGCTTACAACTGTGGTCATTAAGCCTAACATCACTAACCAATTAGTGAGTGGTAAGGATGTCCACCAACCTCTGGCAACCAATTGCTGCCTGATCTGATTCAGTAAACTGCTATTTCCTGTATGTCTCAGAGCAGGTGGAGAGCGAAATTACATGGAAGGAGAGGGCCCAAAAAATGTTTGCCCAGGGTCCAATCAATATTAAAGACTGCCCTGACCAGGAGGGGTGACAATGCAGCACTGGAGGGCTGCATGCCAGGTAAGTCTGTCATAATGTGCTAGTATGCGGCGCATACTAACACGGTTTGTGCCATAATTTGTTAGCATGCACCGCATAATTTACTATAATTTTTGTCATCTTTCAGTGGGTCATAATAAACGTTGGTGGAGGGATGTCAGCTGACACTAGAGAATTTGGGTGAGAACCAGTGTAGCAATGAATCGTTTACTTGAACACGACTCCCACCTCCTCCTGCACAGAATGGCAGCATCTCAGGGGTTGCTAGGATACAGAAAGAAGGAGGACGCACACGGCGTGATCACTGCACACACGCAGAACAAGGATCAGTACAGCTGCTGCCAACCAGACACACCTATTACTGCCAAGCAAAGGCTTACAGACTGTGCCAGCAAAGCCCAACAGATTTAACACTGATTGGTGTCACCGATGTCACAACTTCTGAGTGGCAGCCAATTTACTTACAGAATTTCAAACACAGCAGAACAGCAAGGGGGAAGCCAGTCCGTGATGACGCTTGCCACACATATTTACAGGAGCATGAATCAGAGAGAGATCTGCAGAACAAAATGAAATTGTAATGTCAAATTTCTAGGCTGAAATTCAAATTTCTGTTACATGCATCTGTTTAACAAACACCTTCGTATCATAAGTAAACAGTGTTATAAATGCTAAAAAATCGAAATCCCCACCCAACTTTATGTTCTCCTTCCTGCCTCTTAAATGTATGATTGTTCTCTGTGTTTAATACGGTTTCTGGGGATTCATCCCACATCTGTCAGTAGCTAAGGAATTTTGCCCAGTAAATACAAATTTAAAGCTGAACTCCAAGTACACAAATATTCATTTAAATATATTCCTCAATAGCCACGCAGGATATAAATCTGCTTTTTTTTGCAAACTGAGATATTACCTTGTAGAAGAAACACTGACATCATCACTTGTGTTACTTATGGCCTATGCAGAGAGCAGAGCTGTGGGAGGGACACAGCAGGCCCCACCCACTACAGGCTGCCAGCAGAAAACTTCAGGAGGGGGCGGAGTCAAGACCAGTCACCAGCACAAGGACAGAGAGAGCAGCAGTGACCGGTCTTTATTACAGGAAGCTCCTGCACAGAGGCAAAGTCTCTCACTGGATTACTGAACAGATCTGGAAGAAATACACAAAGCACTCCAAGATTCAAGGAAGAATACACATGCCTTGTATTCAGGGCTGGTGCAAGGATTTTTGAGACCCTAGGCGAAACCGCCCCTTTGGCTCTGCCCCTGACTCCAGCCCCTTTGCCCTGTCAATTTATATGATGGAGGTGGCAGAGGTAGAGATTTTTTGCAGAGCCTCTCTACCCATTTCTTTAGCCGTGGTCCCCAGGCCCGCACCTGTGCCCCTGGATCCGTCTCATTTTACCACCCTGGGGTGCTGCCAGCAGCGGCTCTCCAGTGACATGAGTGATTGATGTAGAACAGTGACGGATCAACAGCGGGTGGGCGCCCCTGGTGGTAGTGGCGCCCTAGGCGGCCGCCTACTCTGCCTAGTGGTAGAGCCGGCCCTGCTTGTATTTACAAGTCAGCAATATGGAAGCCCTTATCCCACACTACAGCTTTATTCCTTCAGTCTAGTAGTAATATGGAAGTCCTAATCCTCACCCATTTCTATTTCAGGCTTTTCACAGACTACATGTGAACCCCCCTAGGTTGATGAGAGAAATCAATAGATTACCCCATCCTTTCTAAACAGCATGGATGGAGGACTCTCCCTTGCTGGTTTCTGTATTCTGACAGCTGCTGCTCTCTTCACTGTCAGAATATCCAAAAAGTGATTTTCAGATTGTAGTTTGCCAAGCTGTGTGGCACCCACAGGCTCCAGTTTCAGCTGATTAAGCAGGAATTGGCTGTGAGTGACCAGCCTTACTGTTTAATAATCCAAATATCTATTATTGAACTCCTCTAATAAAACAACATTACCACCTTGAGGTTTCATTAATCTCAGTTATTTCATTGTATATCTTTCCTTATCAGCTCTAGGGAAGATGTACCAACTCCTTCCTGAGCTCAATGCTGACAGCAGACGCTTAACCACTTGAGGACCGGAAGGATTTACCCTATTAATGACCAGGCCATTTTTTGCGATATGGCACTGCGTAGTTTTAACTGACAATTGCACGGTCGTGTGACGTTGTACCCAAACAAAATTGATGTCCTTTTTTCCCCAGAAAGAGCTTTCTTTTGGTGGTATTTGATCACCTCTGCGGTTTTTATTTTTTGCACTATAAACAAAAAAAGAGTGACAATTTTGAAAAAAAGAAAAACAATATTTTTTACTTTTTGCTATAATAAATATCCCAAAAAATGCAAAAAAACTAATTTCTTCCTCAGCTTAGGCCGATATATATTCTTCTACATATTTTTGGTAAAAAAATTTCAATAACCAAATATTGTTGCGCAAAAGTTATAGCGTCTACAAAATAGGGAATAGATTTATGGCATTTTAATTATTTATTTATTTTTTACTAGTAATGGTGGCGATCGGCAATAGTGGGACTGCGACATTGCAGCGGACAGATCGGACACTTTTGACACTTTTTTGGGACCAGTGACATTTAGTGATCAGTGCTATAAAAATGCACTGATTACTGTATAAATGACACTGGCAGGGAAGGGGTTAACACTAGTGGTGATCAAGGGATTACATATGTTCCCTGGGAGGTGTTTCTAACTGTATGGGGGATGGGCTGACTGGGGAAACACACAGATCCATCTTCCTGCATAGCAGAAAAACAGGATCTGTGTGATCTCCCCTGTCAGAATGGAGATCTGCCTTGTTTATACAGGCAGATCCCCGTTCTGTCAATGCAGGGAATGATTGTGGGTGGCTAATGGAGTCCGCCCCACCCACTGATTGGATCCCCCACTGGCCAGTGGGCGCGCGCGCATCCGGTGGCGGCGTGCGCACCCACAATACTCATTCCTGTGACCGATGTACAGCTACGGTGATTCGCAGGACTGAGCCGACCTGCTGCAGTAAAATGACGGCTGCTGGTCGGCAAGTGGTTAAAAAAGTACTACGTAACAAAGGTGTTGCAAGGATTACATGAAGGGAAATTGGATTTTTTTAAAACTAATTGCAGACTTTGGGTGTGCTACTCACGCCCAAAGAAACTTTATAGTTGTGCACAGGGTATGTGTAGCACATCCACTCTTTCTGTCCTGCTTCTGGGACCCTCCCCAAATATACTGTAATTGGCTGTGATTAATCAAAGCCAGCATTACAGTATACTCAGAAAGACGTCGGCAGCTCTAGTTGTCAAAAAACCTGAATGAATGATTATAAATAACACTGCTCCAGACTGCGAATATACAAAGATACAAAGGAACATATTGTTACATTTGTATCTTTCTGTTCATTCATCTGCAGATCAAAAGGATGAACTTAGATCTGCAGATGATGTCAGTTAAAGCAACCTCTCAAGTAAAAAATATTTGTTTTTTTTACATAAAATTTTCCTCTGCTTAACCCCTTATTAACCCTTAGTTTACTCTAATCAGCCCTAATTAACTCCTTAGTCTCCTTCTCTCTTCAACTATTATTTTCCTGATTTTTTTTGTGTTTTTTAAAATATTTTATTGATTAATATTTATCAGCTTGCCAACCACCCACAGTACATTCACAGTGGGCAGGCAGCACGGTAAGTAATGCACGGGCAATCCAGGATCCACCCCCGCACCTGATATTTAATCCAGTGGGTAGTCCAAAGTTAGCAGGCTGAGGAAGATGCTCCACTGACAGCAGCCTCCCCCCGCCCCCTTTCTGGTAGCCAAGGCAAGGATCTCAGGTCTCCAGCACCTTCCCAGTCCTGTGACTTCACTGCTTTAGCACCCATATACAAAAATCTTGTGAGTGTATATTTACCTTTTTTTCAATAAACTCTTTTTTGCTTTCTACACTATGGAGTGTGTGCTCATTCCTCATTGTCTCACTTTTGTGATCGTGTGGTACCTTTGTTGGGCCAAAAGTTTTTTGGGAGCAGTGGTACATTTCCCCTAGAGGGGTGAGCACTGTAGTATGACAGGTTCATGTCATGTGGTTCCTGTTTGGAATTTCTATTGGTTCACTCCAGGTATCAGTGATGCCTTGAATATAACTGGCTGCTCATGCTCTGCATATCTTCACAAAGGAGTCTGGGAAATGGGTTTTTTGCCACCTCAGGGTTGATAAAATCTGAACTCTGTGGATAATTCATAGAGCTAAAAGGATTTGGAAGTGAATATACAAGTCAATAAAGAAAAGATTTTAATGTTGATTTCAAATGTGTCTCAATAGGTTGTAGTTCTGGAGGTATAAATACAGATTGAGGTTATTTAGTGTTTAGAGCGGTTGGGAAAGATTACTGACACTGAGGCGAGGATCCCTCTCCGGAAAGTTCAGTGACATTGATACAATGAAAACTTCTCTGAGCATGGTTGGCTCTGAGAGCAATGACCCAAACCCCATTCCATAACACTTGAAAGTTGCTCAATGCAGTCTATAGCGAGTCCAAAGGTTGCATGTGAGGGTTGAGTGCAAGCGCACGTAAAATGCAGGGGGACCCTTTGCTCCCCTCAGAAACTGGAAGACTGCTTACCACTGCTCGCCATGTGGTCTACTAGGCCCTGTGGCCAAGTGGACCTGGGGGGCCAGTGAATGGTCCATGTGACATCTCCTAGAGCACTTTTTTGGTTGACACACTGCACTGCAGGCTCAGGGGAAAAAAAAGAATGGATCATCTTTGATCATGGTGGTTCTGAGAGCAGAGGCTCAGACCCCCTTACATAACTCTTGGAAGTTTCTTACTGCTAGTCTAGCTAGTCTAAAGGACACACGTGAGGGTTGTGTCCACACGTAAAGTGCAGGGGGACTCTGTGCTCCCCTCCGAAACTGGAAGACTACTTACCACTGCTTGTCATGTGATCCGCTAGGCCTTGTGGCTAGGGGGACCTGAGTGTGCCTTGCCCTGGGGAGGCTTAGGGAAGGGTCCATATGACATACCTTAGGGAACCTTTTTGGTTGACACACTGTACTGTAGGCTCAGGGGAAAAAAAAAAGAATGGATCCTCTTTGAGCATGGTGGTATGAGAGCAGAGGCCCAGACCCCCTTACATAACTCTTGGAAGTTGCTTACTGCTAGTCTAGTTAGTCCAAAGGTTGCACGTGAGGGTTGTGTCCACACGTAAAGTGCAGGGGGACTCTGTGCTCCCCTCTGAAACTGATAGACTACTTACCACTGCTTGTCATGTGATCTGCCAGGCTTTGTGGCTAGGGGGACCCGAGTATCCTTGCCCTGGGGAGGTTTAGGGAAGGGTCCATATGACATACCTTTTTTTGGTTGACTTTGGTGCTTTATTTTTGTGCACTGCACTGCATCAGACATGACACATGCCATTTGATGGCTTGAAAGTTTGGTTGAGTGCTAGCATAAGCACATTAGTAACTGTAAGGCCTCATTCACACAGGGCATGCTATACCATACTCCCTACAGAGCTGTGTATACCCACAAAGGGGTGCACTGGTGTTCCATGCAGCCTTGTGCATGTGCAGACAGTCACGTTGATGTCAAGTGCGACACATCGGCTGCATGAATACAGCTGCTGCTCCCAACATGACATCTGTGTGGGTGCAGCTGCATGTCCCCAAATTCACATTGTCTGCATTTGGGGACAAGCACCCACACCCACACAGATATATTGGAACACAGCAGCTGTGTCTGTGCAGCCACCGTGTCCCAACTGACATCAATAGGACTGTCTGCACAGGGATGTGTGGAACACCCGTGCATCTTTGTGCAGGAATGAATGGACATATGGAATAGTACACCCCATGTGAACGAGGCCTAACAGTTATCATTCAAGACATGCCTGAATGGAACTGATTTACAAAACAGTTATATTGGTGGGTTTAATTCCTCTTTAAAGCTGAATTACAGGCAAACAACTAAATACACAGATGGGATACACATATGAGGGCTGTTTTACCAACCAAATGACAGTAAAACCTTGGACTGCGAGCAACGTGGTTAACGAGCATTTCGCAATACGAGCAGTTATTAAAAAAATCCTGACTCGTTTTGCGAGAGCTGTCTTGCAAAACGAGCAGGATTAAGCCTCTCTGCATGCAATACCACATGTGGCCAGAGGTGCGGGGGGCTGGTGAGGCTCGGAGACTCTCGGAAGCCGTTGGAAATACTCAGAATAGTCGGAAATACCGAAAGTATCAACAGTTCCCGAGCATTTCCGATTGTTTCCGAGCGCTTCCGAGCCTCAGCAGCGCCACCACACCTCTGGCCACATATGGTATTGCATACACCAGTGCCCCCGTACCTATGGCCACATACAGTACTGCATAGACAAGCAGTGACTGTGGAACTAATTATCTGAGTTTGCATTGTTTCCTATGAGGAAACTTGCTTTGATATACCAGTGATTTGGATTACAATCATTCTCCTGGAACGGATTATGCTCGTAATCCAAGATTCCACTGTATTAGTATTTCTGTTCACCCAATCCTGAGATTTAGACAGCCAAGACACGCAGCACAGTCCTGTCTGACGGGACAGAAGACCTGTTTTTTTGCCTGCTGCAGTTAAGTAGCACTTACAGGTCTTGTCCTCCTCCAGCCTGTAACTATGTAGTAAAAGGAGAAGCAGCCCCTAGATAAGCTCATCTTCGTTACTCTGCCTGCCCCTCCTTTCAGCATGCTCATTGCACTGCAACACAACAAACTGGCTCCTTGTGTTGCTTCTCTCCTCTTTCAGTACAGGGACTGTAAGAGGCTGATACTAAATCAAAATCAGCACCTTACACTGCTTACATGAAAAAAATATATTGATGATATATTAGTAAGTACAGAGCTGCATTTACGTGCCTTGGGGTCAGCTTAGAACCCAACTCCAGGAATTAAAAAAAATGCACCCTTGCAGTGGGCTCCCTCGCACTGCAAGAGTTAAATGCCCATTCCTATGATACTTATCGCCATCTAGTGGAAAAATGCAGTATTTTCCATATCAAATGAATGAAAAACATTTGACCAGCACAGGATAAATCCTAATAACAATAATTTTTATTGCCCCATTCACTGAAATCAAATGTACATGCACTTTCACTAAGCGAAGTGCTGTGCATTTTGTTTTACAAATACACTGTGAAACAAACTATTAATCCTTTATAATAATAATAACAATAATTAATTACATACGCTGATGCATTTAAAATTAGGTCATAAGTGATTTTTTTTATATATTTCTTACCCAAGTATATCATAAGGTGTATTTATTTTTTTAGACAGTTAAGCAGGTGGGCTTATTCACTTCCCTACATGGACTTCTTATTTTTTGAGGTTTGCCTTTCACTGTTTAACTGTTCGGTGTGACGGCGAACCTTGGCACCCCAGATGTTTTGGACCTACATTTCCCATGATGCTCAACTACACTGCAGAGTGCATGAGCATCATGGGAATCCAATACATCTGGGGTGCCAAGGTTCACCATCACTGGGTTATAGTGACTCCAGCAGGCATCCCACCTGTCTTCATAGGGGTTCTACCATTTACAGATCGCCCTTGGAATCCAGCAAAATATTTAAAAGTGAACAGAGCCAGAGTAACAAAAAGGCTGGGCATACATGAGTCATTTTGTTTAGTTACCCCGCTGGTTGAACAAAAGAAAATGACTCGATTCCCCCATCCACACACTCCCGCTGAGCCTTTGTATTCTGACGGTGGGAAGATTTCCCTGCTGTCAGAATACATTCATCAGCACTATTGGCTATAGCTGGTGGCGCTGATCGAGAGAAAATTTTCCAACAGGCTGCTTGTACAATAGATCGACTTCTGTACAACCACTGTCTCCATATAGCAATTAAAATTTGGCTTGTCCCTGCTGAACTGGCTGAATTTTGGTCCATGTGTGGCTGGCTTAATAAATAATAAAGATAAATCTACCAGAGAAAATGAAGGACACAAAGCAATGTATGCAACTGGCAGCAAATGATGACAAGGAGATTTTGACTTTCAAAAGGGTAAATGAATGCAGGTTTTGTCATATGACAATCAACCTCCATTGCCAATCAGTACCCACTAGTGCGTATACAATGTACAATGTAACTACTCACTCTGTATATGGGCAGCAAGAAAATGGGCTCAGCTACTGGAGTCCTCCTGCTCCTGACAGCATGTGCCGGGTTCAGATGACTGTCCCATGGGGTGATATGATGTACACAAGACTCACCCGTGTCACTGCACTACTGAGGATCTCTCTTGTGATCTGGTAGCAGAGGGAGGACAGATGGATGTTTGCATTAGATAAACCCATTGCCTACTCCACCCACTTCTTTACACCCTTAACAGAATCTTAAAAAGCAAAATCAAGAACTTTAAGAGAAAAGCCATAATATAGATAGCAGGAATGACAGAAGAATGGCCTCACATGGAAAGCAGAAAACACACAGAATAAGCTGGCTATACACTGATCAAAATAGAACTGCCCACTAAGGAGGTGTTCATATTGTATTGTACATTTTTGATATACCTATAATAAAAATGATTAGAGCTTTCTTTTGGTGGTATTTGATCACCTCTGCAGTTTTTATTTTTTGCGCTATAAACAAAGAGCGACAATTTTGAAAAAAAAACACAATATTTACTTTTTGCTATAATACATATCCAAAAAAATATATAAAAAAACAAGTTTATGCATCAGTTTAGGCCGATATATGTTCTTCTTCATATTTTTTGTAAAAAAAAATCGCAATAAGCGTATATTGATTGGTTTCCGCAAATGTTATATCGTTTACAAACGATGAGAGTTCATTTATGGGGTTTTTATTTTTTTTTACTAGTAATGGCGGTGATCTGCGATTTTTAGCAGGACTTCAACATTGCGGTGGACATATCGGACACTTTTGACACTTTTTTGGGGACCATTGACATTTATACAGCGATCAGTGCTATGTAAATGCACTGATTACTGTATAAGTGTCACTGGCAGGGAAGGGGTTAACACTAGGGGCGATCAAAGGGTTAAGTGCGTTCCCTGGCATGTGTTACTAACTGTATGGGGGCTGGGCTGACTGGGGGACGAGAGTGAACGCTGCTCTCATATTCAGGGAACATAAGATCACTCTCCTCTCCCCTGTCAAACGGGGATCCGATGACCGCTTGACATCAAGTCTGCCCCATACGCTCACCAGCTCCCCCACTAGTGTGCGAGCACGCCTCTGGCAGCGCTCGTGCCCCCACAATACTCGCTCATGCGGCCGTCATCAGGTGATGGCAGTTCGCGCAGGGGAGCCCTGTTGCCACCGTCAATCCACGGTAGGCAGTCGGTAACTGGTTAGAAAAGAAGTACGGGATTTAAAAATAATAAACATTTATACTCACCTAGGTGGATGCAGCATTCATCTGATGCTGCATCTGCCCCTGCTGCCTCTACACTGAACTATGAGCAATCAAAGACTGCTGATTGCTCAGTTCTTGGGTCCGCTCTGAGCCCAGAGTGGAGGTAAAAATTAATCAGTGGAGAGGCGCTTGAGAACAATAATCATAACATGTGCCCCAACGGGATAATAAATGGCAAGTAAGATGCAGCAACGTGGTTGTAAAAAAGATTAAAACAAATGTTTATTAAAGTGCTTACAAACAGTAATGTTCCATATGGCTCCCAAAAAGTGGCTGCAGTAGCCCTACTGGTTGTCCAAAAAAGCCTGGGTGCCCCAGATAGAGGGTGGAAACAGCGGTGTGGTGGGAGGCTTGCAGGGTGGTGGATAAGCAGGGGGGGAGAGAGAAGCGAAGGCTCCTAAGTGGGTAACTTCTTGACACGAACCGTGCAGTCAGAGCTCGCACTGACAGGGAGGGGTGGGTGGAGCATCACCCAGGCTTTTTTGGACAACCAGTAGGGCTACTGCAGCCACTTTTTGGGAGCCATATGGAACATTACTGTTTGTAAGTACTTTAATAAACATTTGTTTTAATCTTTTTTACAACCACGTTGCTGCATCTTACTTGCCATTTATTATCCCGTTGGGGCACATGTTATGATTATTGTTCTCAAGCGCCTCTCCACTGATTAATTTTTACCTCCAGTTCGTAGCTCTTCCCCCAGAGCGAATCTTGGCTGCTGAGACATTACCTGTCATTGACAATACACACCCGGACAACCAGCGCCAGATCTATTACTGTTTTCTGAGCCCAGAGTGGTGATTGTCAGTCACCGACTCTCTGCTCTGCCCCTCCAATGCTCACTGGAGGGCTGGGCTGTGGAGGGGGCGGGAGTGGGTGGCCCAGGCTCTCAGAGGCTCGCTAAGAGGCTGAGCCAGCTGCCAGTCAGGGATGTGGGTAGATCCCGGCATTATTGTCTGGATCCTTGCAGAGCCTGGACTGGCTCTGTGAAGTCACCCGGCAGCAGGCTTTAACCATTAGGGCTATGTTAGAGGTAATTTATGCTTAGGAACACTTATGTTTTTAAATTATTTTCAGCTTCAAATCCCCTGCACTAACTAGAAGATTAAAAATACAGATCACATAAACTTTGTGCTTATTTTTTACAAAGCTGGCTCAATCATATAAATCCATATATCAACATTGTATTATGTGTTTCGTTATAAGTGTACACTTTCTTGTTCACACTATTATAATTTTTTATGAAACATGGATGATGGACGATAGACAGAAGGAGAGTGTGACGGGAGTCACTTTGGGCTGGGGGCCCGTGGTACCCAGAATCTCTTGGAGAGATTGGGAAACCCTTGTTTCAGCTCCCCATGCACCTCTTATGTCTAAAACACCCTGTGTCTATTAGGGGCACAGGGTGACTGAGAAAAATGATGGACAGCTGTTCAATGTACAATGAGAAGGTGGTTTGAATTACTTAAAATGAAACAGTAATATTTATCCACAATATCTCCCAGGATATATATAAAGACTATTCCTAGTTTGTTTGATTTTGAACTCAACATGTTAATTGAAAGAGCTGGTCACAGGCCTCTAGAACTGTAGGATCTGAACAGTCTACTCCTGCTATAGTCTGTTGCCTACTAGGCTGAGGAGGGGGGAAATCACTGTTTGTATTTTTAATTGTAATTAAAGAGGAAGTAAATCCTGATGGGTTTTACTTCCTTTTTATTACCCTGCAAGGTAAAAGCATAATGGGCTAGTATGCATTGCATATTAGCCCATTATGTGACACTTACTTGCATTGCAAGCCCGCAATGTCCCGCGATGTCTCCGCTCCAGGAAGCGTCCATCTTCTGCCCCTCTTCCTTCAGGGACCGCGGACTCCGGCTCTGTGATTTGCCGCAGTTGCGTGACGTCACTCCCGTGCATGCACGCGGGAGCCGCCAATCGCGGCACGATCTCAGTGAAGCAACGGCACGGAGGCTGTTTCTTCACTGTGCATGTGCCCGATGATGTGGGCACATGCGAGTACACTGTATATCTCCTAAACCGTGCAGGTTTAGGAGATATGTAGGGAACCTACAGGTAAGCCTTATTATAAGCTAACCTGTAGGTTAAAATGGTTGTCAAGGGTTGACAACCACTTTAAGTCTTCTGGTATTGTTTTAAGGTTTGCTGTGTTTATGCTTATGATAATGTGTATTGTCTGTAGTTAGCTTGGAGTCTGCAAGACTGATCTGCAATGTGACATCTGATTCATCCAGGTGGTTAATTAAAGACCCTCTGTGATGGGATTAGGCAGGAGTCAGCTGTACCGCGTTAGCAAAACCATTTTGTGATGTTTTGGGTAAATATTTGGGTTATTGTGTATGTGGCGACTGACATACTTTTCAAGTGTATAAAAAGCCTGTATCCTCACCAATAAATCATTCCATGTTCTAGCTGTGTAACTGAGCTAATCTTGCCTGGTTCTTGGTTACAATATATGGGCTGTAATATCTGATATCTGATGTTCAGACTGGAGGAGGCTGTATGCTAATGGAAGAACTCAAGCGGAGTGCAACGGAGCTCCATGACAGAGGGCTTTTTGCATTGCAATGCACTGGGAAAAGTCTGGCATTCACCAAGACAAAAACATCATATGACATCCAGGAGCTAACAGGAAACACATTTCATCATTTAGTAATGTGATACTAAACAGAACTCAGATTGTTAAATGTGGTTTACTGCACTTAGAACATTCTCCTTACTGTATAAGCCAGTAAATGTTTTACTGCGTAATTGTTCCTGTAGCCCCCCACCTAACATGACAGTGGGCTGCAGCAGGTGAAGCACTGGGTGGTGGTAAATATATATATATATATATACTCTGCTCGAAAAAAATGAAAGGAACACCTTGAAAACACATCAGATCTCAATGGGGAATAAAAAGGGGTAACTCTAGACTACACAAAAGTTCCACAAGGAAAGTAAAAA
>BLSH010248765.1:0-32198 GCA_018402905.1 Glandirana rugosa | reverse complement strand
AGACAAGTCCTCGAGTCATTACGGAACCAAGTCTATACCCTCCTTTATGGGGTCCTGTGGTAGGCAGTAGAGTCCTAGTCCGGGGCTACAACAGACCGTACGTATGTTCGTACACCCTCGGTACGTTTGATGACTCATGGTAAAAATTCAACGGCGTTACTTTAAAGTCGTTTTACCTGACGTAGTAAATAAGTGAAACAAAAAGCCCCACAGAAACTTAAGTCGGGAACCGTCCAACTAGTAAAAGTAAACGTAGTTTGCTACACCGTAGAAAAGTAATGATTGTGTAATGGGTGAGGTATACTCATATCTATAGGTCGTACTATAAAAAGGGGTAACTCTAGACTACACAAAAGTTCCACAACCTAACATGACAGTGGGCTGCAGCAGGTGAAGCACTGGGTGGTGGTAAATATATATATATATATATATATATATATATATACTCTGCTCGAAAAAATGAAAGGAACACCTTGAAAACACATCAGATCTCAATGGGGAAAAATATCATGCTGGATATCTATACTCATATGGAGTGGGTAATGTGTTAGTAATGAAAAGATGCCACATCGTTTGATGCAAATGAAAATGATCAACCTGCCAAGGGCTGAATTCAAAGACACCCCGAAAAACAAAGTGAATAAATGATGCAGTCCATTTTGCTGAAATTTCATTGCGGCAACTTAAAAATGGTACTCAGTAGTTTGCATGGCTCCCACATGCTTGTATGCATGCCAGACAACATCGGGGCCTGATCCTGAGATGACGGATGGTGTCCTGGGGTATTTCCTCCCATATCTGAACCAAGGCATTACTGAGCTCCTGAACAGAGGTGCAACCTGGTGGCTTCGGATGGACTAAAACATAATGTCCCAGAGGTGTTCTATTAGATTTAGGTCAGGTGAGTGCGGGGGCCATTCAACGGTATCAATTCCTTCATCCTCCAGAAACTGGCTGCATACTCTCGCCACATGAGGCCGGATATTGTCGCGCACCAGAAGGAACTCAGAACCCACTGCGCTAGAGTAGGGTCTGACAATGGGCTCAAGGATTTCATCCCGATACCTAATGTCAGTCAGGGTGCCATTGTCTAGCCTATAGAGGTCTGTGCATCCCTCCATTGATATGCCTCCCCAGGCCATCATTGACCCACCACCATAGCAGTCATGCTGAATGATGTTACAGGCAGCATAACATTCTCCACGGCTTCTCCAGACCCTTTCACGTCTGTCACGTGCTCAGGGTGAACCTGCGATCATCTGTAAAAAGCACAGGACGTTAGCGGCGGACCTGTCAATTCTGGTGTTCAATGGCAAATGCCAATCAAGCTCCACGGTGCCCAACAGTAAGCACAGGGCACACTAGAGGACGTCGGGCCCTCAGGCCACCCTCATGAAGTCTGTTTCTGATTGTTTGGTCAGAGACATTCACACCAATGGCCTGCTGGAGGTCATTTTGTTGGACTCTGGCAGTGCTCATCCTGTTCCTCCTTGCACAAAGGAGCAGATATTGTTCCTGCTGATGGGTTAAGGACCTTCTACAGCCCTGCCCATCTCTTCTAGAGTAACTGCTTTTCTCCTGGAATCTCCATCATGCTCTGGCAATGGCACGTATTGATGTGTCATCCTGGAGGAGTTGGACTGCCTATGCAACCTCTCTAGGGTCCAGGTATTGCCTCATGCTACCAGTAGTGACACTGACCATAGCCAAATGCAAAACTAATGAAAAACAGTCAGAAAAGATGAGTAGGGAAAAAAAATGTCAGCGGCCTCCACCTGTAAAACCATTCCTGTTTTGGAGGCTGTCTCATTGTTGCCCATCTAGTGCACCTGTTGTCAATTTCACTAACACCAAAGCAGCTGAAACTGATTAACAACCCCCTCTGCTACTTAACTGACCAGATCAATATCCCAAGAGTTTAACCACTTCCTTACTGGGCACTTAAACCCCCCTCCTGCCCTGACCAATTTTCAGTTTGCAGCGCTGTCGCTCTTTGAATGACAATTGCGCGGTCATGCGTTGCACCCAAACAAAATTTGCATCCTTTTTTTCCCACAAATAGAGCTTTCTTTTGGTGGTATTTGATCCCCTCTGCGTCATTTATGATCGCCGCTATAAACAAAAAAAGAGGGACAATTTTGAAAAAAAAAAAACAATATTTTTTACTTTTTGCTATAATAAATATCCAAAAAAAAAAAAAATGTATTCATCAGTTTTGGCCGATTTATATTCTTCTACATATTTTTGGTAAAAAAAATCGCAATCGCCGTTTATTGATTGGGTTGCGCAAAAGTTATAGCGCCTACAAACTATGGACATTGATTTATGGCGTTTTTATTATTATTTTTTTTTAACTGGTAATGGCGGCGATCTGCGATTTTTATTGGTACTGCGATATCGGGGCGGACATGTCGGACATTTTTGACACTTTTTTGGGACCAATGACATTTATACAGCCATCAGAAATTTAAATGTCCACCGATTACTGTATAAATGTCATTGGCAGTGAAGGGGTTAACCTGCAGGGGGCAGTGAAGGGGTTAACTATGTTCCCTGGGTGTGTTCTAACTGTGGGGGGGCGGGGTTGACAGGGGCATGACAGATCTAACTGATCCCAGTGACAGGGATCAGTAGATCTGGCATGCCCCCCCTCACAGAACGGGGAACCGCCGTGTTTACTTCGGCGGTTCCCCGTTCCTCCTCTCTGTAAGGAGATTGCGGGTCTCCAGCGGGAGCGCGCCCAGCACGAGCCAAATGGGAGGACGTCTATAGACGTCCTCCCGGCATTTTAGAGCCGCGCTGTAGCCGTCATTCGGCTATGGCGCGGATGGTAGGAGGTTAATTGACCTGATGCCATACTCTGATTAAAAAGTGCTCCTTTAATTTTTTTGAGCAGTGTATATACACAGTATATATATACATATATACACAGTATCTCACAAAAGTGAGTACACCCCTCCCATTTTTGTAAACATTTTATTATATATTTCATGTGACAACACTGAAGAAATGACACTTTGCTACAATGTAAAGTAGTCAGTGTACAGCTTGTATAACAGTGTAAATTTGCTGTCCCCTTAAAATAACTCAACACACAGCCATTAATGTCCAAACCGCTGACAACAAAAGTGAGTACACCCCTAAGTGAAAATGTCCAAATTGGGCCCAAAGTGTCAATACAGTATTTTGTGTGGCCACCATTATTTTACAGCACTGCTTTAACCCTCTTGGGCATGGAGTTCACCAGAACTTCACAGGTTGCCACTGGAGTCCTCTTCCAGTCCTCCAAGATGACATCACGGAGCTGGTGGATGTTAGAGACCTTGCGCTCCTCCACCTTCCATTTGAGGATGCCTAACAGATGTTCAATAGGTTTTAGGTCTGGAGACATGCTTGGCCAGTCCATTACCTTTACCCTCAGCTTCTTTAACAAGGCAGTGGGCGTCTTGGAGCTGTCGTTATCATGTTGGAATACTGCCTTGGGGCCCAGTCTCCAAAGGGAGAGGATCATGCTCTGTTTCAGTATGTCACAGTACATGTAGGCATTCATGGTTGCCTAAATGAGCTGTAGATACCCAGTGCCGGTAGCACTCATGCAGCACCAGACCATGATACTCTCACCACCACGATTGACTGTATGCAAGAGACACTTGTCTTTGTATGCCTCACCGGGTTGCCGCCACACACGCTTGACACGATCTTAACCAAATTAGTTTTTCTTGGTCTCATCAGACCAGAGGACATGGTTCCAGTAATCCATGTCCTTAGGCTGCTTGTCTTCAGCAAACTGTTTGCAGGCTTTCTCGTGCATCATCTTTGGAAGAGGCTTCCTTCTGGGACAACAGCCATGCAAACCAATTTGATGCAGTGTGTGGCGTATGGTCTGAGCACTGACAGGCTGACCCCCCACCCCTTCAGCCTCTGCAGCAATACTGGTAGCACTCATACGTCTATTTCCCAAAGACAACCTCTGGATATGACACTGAGCACGTGCACTCAACTTCTTTGGTCGACCATGGCGAGGCCTGTTCTGAGTGGAACCTGTCCTGCTAAACCACAGCATGGTCTTGGCCACCATGCTGCAGCTCAGTTTCAGAGTCTTGGCAATCTTCTTATAGCCTAGGCCATCTTTATGTAGAGCAGCAATTCTTTTTTTCAGATCCTCAGAGAGTTCTTTGCCATGAGGTGCCATGTAGAACTTCCAGTGACCAGTATGAGAGAGTGAGAGCAATAACACCAAACTTATCACACCTGATCCCCATTCACACCTGAAATCTTGTAACACTAACGAATCACAGGGAGGGAAAAATTGGTACTCACTTTTGTTGCCAGCGGTATAGACATTAATGGCTGTGTGTTGAGTTATTTTGAGGGGACAGCAAATGTACACTGTTATACAAGCTGTACACTCACTACTTTGCATTGTAGCAAAGTGTCATTTTTGTCACATGAAAAGATATGATAAAATATTTACAAAAATGTGAGGCGTGTACTCACTTTTGTGAGATACTGTATATATATATATATACGCACACACACACAATTTTCAATCCCAGTGGACTTAGGTGAAAAATAACTGTCAAAATTTTGTTCGCCTTGTCTTATGCGAGACAATGCATATGTTATACAACTCTGTATTTAAATAAAAATAAAGTTACCGTTTAGCTGTACCAGTTCCTCCATTGCATCATCATTTCAAACCATTCAGGCATTCTTGCAATTAACTGCTATACCCTGCTTTTCAGTACATGCCCTTTCACACACACTGTGATTAATAGTACTGCTATTCACAAATGCTTATACTATAAGGAAACATTGATGATGTGCAGAGTGCACCTGCAAAAAATAATAAATCTACATAGATTTGCAGAAAAAAACGCGCATTTATTATATTTTTGCAAATCAGCCAGCAAGGCATTGCAATTGTAAACAGTGGATTGTGGGTGCAATGCCAGGCTCCGAGGTATGGACTTTCGGTTAGAGAGCTGGAGGAAGTGTCAATGGACTACGAGTTTGGTGATCACAGTACTTGTGTTCCAGTGGGAGCTATACGTCCGTCTGCTGCGGTTATAGTTTATTCATTTACAGCCCTGCACAGTCACACAGATTTAAAATCTGACAGCTGCTGCAGGGGGGAAGAACCCCGGCACACCTTTGCAAGTAGCTTTCCCTCTGCACACTGACCACAAGAGGTCTCTTGCTTGGCCATACCTCCTTTCACAGAACGCCTTGTCATTTTCTAAATGAGTACAGGGCATACTCTGATTGGACAAGGTGGAGAGGAAAAACAATGATGTCAGGATCTCAACCATGTCCAATTAGAGAACCCCTTGCATCCATTGAGGGGAAGCTTCACAGGACTTAGGAGGTAGCAGCTATCGATAGTCTTAGTGATGGTCAGCTTCCTCAGCGGCCTTACAGGTATACAATATGCATACTTACATTGTGTCAAACTGGACCAGTGTAAGTGTGCAATAAAGAGCATGCCTGGAGTTTGGCATTAAATCAGATTGCTAAGGGTTGCCTTACTTCTTCAATTAAGGTGGTGTTATAACTTTAGCTTTTCAGCATATGTGATACTGCAGAGACAACAATGTCATTCATACAATAAATGTGATCTACAATTTAATGTGTTCCATTATACAGATTTGTAAAGTATTCCTGTGACTTCGGGTTCTGAGAGCTAACAGACAACTCTTTTTCCTTTTCATTGCATTTTTTCAAGACCTTATGAAGGAAAGCATAATTTCCTAATGCTGTGACTGCCGCAGTACAGTCTGTTGACACAGCAGTGCTGTGCTGGAGAAGATGCTTTCCTTGGCTCTCAGTGTTAACCAGCAGGTTGCTGCCATATCTTCCCTCCACTCTGCCTTGTGTAATGGTTGATGATAGGAAGTAGTGTGTATATTTTATACTGCATGAGCACACTGACACAAGCGGGAGACCCTGCTTTGTTCAACACAGCCCACCAAAGATCCTAACCTCCTGCAAGATGTATATCCATTCTCCTGGATCTATTGACATTGTTATTTAGATTTTTCTCTTTGTCATCTATACATAGCTCCCAACTGTCCCTGATTTAGAGAGACTGTCCCTGATTTGGAACAATGTCCCTTATTCCTCTTTGTTTGTCCCTCATTTTGGTCTGATGCATATACCTATACATAAAATGCACTATTTATCAAAAAGGGTGTTACAATGCTAAACCTTTATCCAATGTCTAAATTGCTGCATTTGTACATTTAGATGAAGATCCGGGGTGTGCTGGCGAGTATTTACATTGTGTTGTGCATGCTCTGGTATTCAGCTGGTGGTTGCTACAGAAGCCAGTAGTTCCAGGAACACGTGTGATGAGAAAATGGACTGTTAAAAGTACTGATGCCAGGCAACAAGCATGTTTTTAAAAAGAGGCTAGCAATGGTAGCCCCTGTGCTTCTCTCATGACAGGACCACTCCTCTTTTATTTGGTCCATACGCCCTATCAATCTCAATATATACATTTTTGTATGTACTTTTTGCTACAATGTACTGTATAGTTCTACTTGATGAGTTACATTTTTTTATTTGTTCTTATTCTCGTATATTGTTCCATAGATTTTTCTCAACACCCTTCATTACCATAGTCAAAACATTTTCTCTTAACCTCCCTGGTGGTATGATTATGTCAGATTTTTGGCGCTGAAAGCAGTACATTATTTTGCATGGAAATTTGGCGTTTTATATTGTAGGCCTGTAATTCTTAGGAATAACTCACTTAAATCTGTCCAAACAAGAGTCTAGTAGACATCCCGGGTATGAAAAAGTTTGAAACACGAAATCATAAATTATAATATAATAAATAACTATAAATAATTATCAAAAATAATAACATAAACGTAATAAAATTTATTCAATAATGTAATTAAATCAAAAACACTGACATTTTCTCATTTGCAGAATTGTCGCTGTCGTCACTTTCAGTGTCTGATGATAAATTTCCCCAAAAATCAGTATCACTCAATTCTGCAAATGATTCTTATTTACTATTGCTGTTTTCTAGCTGATCAAAAACCCCATTTGACGTAAAGGGACGCTTTTTGGTTGCCATGGACATTCTCATGTTTCCAGGCAGAAAGAATGACATATATAATATAAAAGTGCATGCAGGGCTCTGGGCAAACCACTAGGGACAAAGGGGATGTGAAATGATTTCATACAGTAATGTAATCTTACAGATTACAGTGTAATGTATGTATACTGTGTGTTTCACTTTTTGAATTTGCCGCCAGGCTCCGCCCCCGTGCGACGCGGCGCTTGCAGGGAACGGAGCCCGGCACACAGAGGCATTGGGTGGAAGACACAGCCCGCGGACACAGCGGGGGGACATCGCTGAAACCAGGGGACAAGGTAAATAATGCTGCCTGGATCCAGCGATGTGATCCCGAGTGTGGCTCGGGGTTACCGCTCTTGGTACAGAAAATTCCCCCCAAGCCACACTCAGGAATACCGCCAGGGGGGTTAAAGCAACTTTGTCTTTAGGATATCAAGACTGTGATACAGCCACCCTACAACAAAAAAATGACTAAGGGCCTGTGTCAATAGGCTTCAATGGGCCAAAGCAGTGTGAGATAATTCAGAATTCATTTCAGGGGCAGCTGTTCTGGAGTTGACTTGATTCACCATCGCCTGCAAGCCATAAAAGCCAGATGCTGGCTCTAAGGCCTCATTACAGCAGCTGTTTTTAGCAGCAGACTTTTTTTCTACAGTCAATAAACCCTCCATCATGTTATCCTATGTGTTCATGCACACATAGGTTGTTATCAACTGTTTTTAGCAGTGACGTTGTTGAGCTGTAAAAAACCTAAGACCAGAGGGTTCTGAGAGACATTTTTCAGCTGTAAAAACGTTAAAACGCTGAAAAACGTGCATAAACGTGGCTAAACGTCGATCCCCAACGTTTTCGGACGTTTTAGATCAATTGAGGAAAAAAAGGTAAGCTACTGACGTTTTTTGGATGTTTTTTTTTTTAACGTCCTGTGTGCATGAAGCCTAATACTTATCTTCTAGATAGGCAGTATGTTAAAATGTTCAGTTTGATCAAAAGCTCTGGGCACCGCTAGTATCCAGCACTTCCAGGTATGTCAGATCCTGGGGTTAATTTACTAAAACTGGAGAGTAAGGGTGGGCACGGGCGTGTTTGCAACTCCACGTGCCCGAGTCCGCCAGGAAGTTTACACTGCGCTGTGCTCATCACAGGCAGTGAGACATTCCCCGATCGGCGGCAGCCAATGTGCCTGTGATTAGCGCAACGCAGTGTAAACTTCCTGGCGGGCTCTGGCTTGGGCACGTGGAGTTGCAAACACGCCCAAGCCCATCCTTACTGGAGAGTGCAAAATTTGGTGCAGTTCTGCAAAGAAACCAATCAAATTCCAGGATTTTTTGTGAACTCTTAACCACTTGACCACCGGGCCAATTCTGGCACTTCGCTCCTAGAAATAAAAATCATAATTTTTTGGCTAGAAAATTACTCAGAACCCCCAAAATTTATATGTGTTTTTTAGCAGAGAACCTAGGGAATAAAATGGCAGCCGTTGCAACTTTTTATGTCAGTTTTTATTAGCACAGCAATTTTTTTTGTGGAATTTTTTTTTGGAACGGTTTCATGAATTAAGAAAAAAACAAAACTGTAAAGTTAGCTCAATTTTTGTATAATGTGAAATGTTACGCCGAGTAAATAGATACCCAACATGCCAAACTTTGGTACTTAAATATCTCCATAGGCGATGCTTTAACATTTTTCGCCTGTAGCTGCAGGCATCATTCAGGTATCACAGCTCAAAGTCCAGGACGTATATTTACATAGGCCGGTTGGCATTAAACAAGCTGAAGTTAGGCTCGGTTCACTAAGCTGCTGCTTAGTGAGACCCCCCCAAGTCGCATGATTTTTTAGTCAGTGAGAGCTGTCTTAATTAGCACTACTGAAGTTGCTCCAACTTTAGAAAAGATCCCTGCACTACGTCTATCTGACTTGTGTCCCTAGACTTTAATGGAAGTTGCCTCCAGGTCAGTTCCTCATCTTAATTGATGTGATCTGGATCCAACATTACAGGAAGATTACCCAGGCATACCCTGAAGTTGCTTCAAAGTTTCTTTAGGTTGCTTTGAAGTCCCTTTAAAGCGGTTGCATTCCCTGTAAAAAACAAAACAAAAACAAAACCTTTAAGGCAAAGGCATAATGAGCTAGTATGCACCACATACTAGCTCATTATGAAATACTTACCTTACAACACAGCCACAGCGTTTCTTCTGGGTTCGCAGCTCCGGCGCTGTGAGTGGCTGGAGCCGCGATGACCTCACTCCGTGAATCCACGTCAGCGGCTGCATGCAAGGTGAATATCTCCTAAAACAATACAGGTTTAGGAGATATTCATTTTACCTACAGGTAAGTCTTATTATAGGCTTGCCTGTAGGTAAAAATGTGCAAGCGGGGTATACAACCACTTTAAGTCGCATCAAGTCACCTGGCAAAGTCGCACTATAAGTTGCACGACTTTCAGGTCGAGGCAAGTGTTAACGAAGCATTAGAAACTGATTGGTTTGCACCAGATTTTGCACTCTCTTTAGTAAATCCACCCCATTGTGCCTACTGCTGGGTCCCACTGGCTGTCACATCAGTACTGTATCAGTACCCAGCAGGCCACACCCTAAAATGACCCCTATTTTGAAAGTAGATACCCCAAGATCTATTTTTTCTTCAATTTTTTGGAAATTAAGAAATATGGTATTGAGGGGGTTAGTCAGACATTGAGTCTAGTAATATTGCATTAGATACAGCACATACAGGTCATATACAGAGGAGAAAAGAGGTGAAAGTGTTAATGTATTCTCAGATGGGGTGATAAGGTTAAAACTGCTGCTGCTGCCGTGATTGGTGTACACCAGGAACCAATGAATGACTCATTTATTAATTCCTGCTCTCAGATGTAAACGCAAGTCTGAGAGCATTGTGACTGGTCTTTTCTATAATCAATCACAGCAATCATGTAGTACAGAGCCTCTATTATTGACTCTGTACTCAAAGGCTGTGAATGGAGCCATCCAAGGACAGGTTGGTTCTCAGTCATTACCAAGTGCAATGGGTGCCTGATGCTTGTTGATGCAGCGGCTTTAATAAACAGCGCTGCAGAATAAAGCATCTACCAATCTGCTGTTTAAAAACATACAATGGTACAAAAAGGGGTTCAAGAGGAACTTCTCTCACTCTTTTTTTGCCCTTTTTTGCTGGGTTATCAACAAAAACAAACATGCAAAGTAAATCCAGCAGAGTGTCATCAGGGGTCCTGCTGCAAGAACCAGTAAAAGACATCTAACTCCCTCATGGTGTGCTGCAGGGTATGCACTGTGGAGTACCCCGAGGTCTCCTGGTGGAGTACCCGAGGTCTCCTGGTAGAGTACCCCGAGGTCTCCTGGTAGAGTACCCCAAGGTCTCCTGGTAGAGTACCCCGAGGTCTCCTGGTTGAGTACCCCGAGGTCTCCTGGTAGAGTACCCCGAGGTCTCCTGGTAGAGTACCCCAAGGTCTCCTGGTTGAGTACCCCGAGGTCTCCTGGTGGAGTACCCCGAGGTCTCCTGGTGGAGTACCCGGAGGTCTTCTGGGATGTGTGAAGAAAGTATCACAGGAGGCTGCAGGTAGCTTAATATGTCATTCTTGCCTAGGCAAGAATCCAGGATGTGTTCCCCAATAAAGGTAATAAAAAATAAATACTGATTGTAAGAGTGGAATGACGTAAAGTGGGCGGGGAGGGTGAAGATCCACTTTAAGTAAAACCATATGTTATATCTGTTTTTAATAACGCTTTATAAAGTGCTATCTTCAAAGTGTTGGGAGATTTACTAAAAACTCAGAATCTGGTGAAGCTGTGCATGCTAACCAATCAGCTTCTAACTTCAGCTTGTTCACTAAAACCTGGTTTCTATGCAGAGCTGCATCAGATTTTGCAGTCATAGTACATTTTACCCCTATGATTATACAATTGCTAGTATTGCAGAGCAATGTCTATTCCCTGCTGTTATTCCAGCTTCAAAATCTTTTCTGTGAAAATGTAACTTAAATATTTTAACTCATTAGTTTTCTGAAATTCATGATCTCCTATTTTATTATTCCTTATAATCAGCGGTCTACTTAAGCTGCTTGATGTAATCATATCCAGTTTTCTCTTCATTGATTTCAAGCCCCATCTTTTGACTCCTCTTCTAATTCAAGGGAACCTTCACTTCAGAATAATTCCTGCGTTCTGCTAACTAGCTCTATATAAAGTGCATGTCAGATATAGATGGTACTCATGTTCTAAGTTTTCTTATCATACATGAAAGGACATTTCCCTGCCTCAGTCCACCATTCACTGTCATTTCTTTGACTTTTCATATATGTGTCATCTAATAAGGATTACAAATTCCTGTAGTGTTTTATATAAATGCCTCCTCATCATACATAACAAGTGTGATCTGTGGATGACCTGCTTTTCTGAACGCCACATTGATGGTCTCTCTCAGTGTCTTTCAACACAAGACTTTAATCTCATCAGTAGAATTTGAGATAATACTTTATATGTGACATTTAGCAGGGATAAAACAGGGATGAGCATTTTGAAGATCAGTTAAGGCACCTGTATCTATGGTTCCTCAAAGGGTTGCCACCTTTTCTTCAAGTCAAACTCGAACACTTTAGCGGCGCACAGCAATTTTTATTTTATAGTATAAGCTATAGATATATTTTGCAATTAAATAACATTACTAATCATATGAAGTTAATCACAAGTGTCCCCCTTTACATTGGAGTCCACAGAGTTCCTCTTTTACATCGGAGTCCACAGAGTTCCCCTTTTACACCTGAATCCACAGAGTTCCCCTTTTACACCTGAATCCACAGAGTTCCCCTTTTACTCCTGAATCCACAGAGTTCCCCTTTTACTCCTGAATCCACAAAGTTCCCCTTTTACACCTGAATCCACAGAGTTCCCCTTTTACACCTGAATCCACAGAGTTCCCCTTTTACACCTGAATCCACAGAATTCCCCTTTTACACCTGAATCCACAAAGTTCCCCTTTTACACCTGAATCCACAGAGTTCCCCTTTTACACCTGAATCCACACAGTTCCCCTTTTACATCTGAATCCACAAAGTTCCACCTTTACATCTGCATCCACAGAGTTCCCCTTTTGAACCTGAACCCACACAGTTCCCCTTTTACACCTGAATCCACACAGTTCCCCTTTTACACCTGAATCCACAGAGTTCCCCCTTTACACCTGAATCCACAGAATTCCCCTTTTACACCAGAATCCACAGAGTTCCCCTTTTACACCTGAATCCACAGAATTCCCCTTTTACACCTGAATCCACAGAATTCCCCTTTTACACCCACATCCACAGAGTTCCCCTTTTACACCCGAATCCACACAGTTCCCCTTTTACACCTGAATCCACAGAGTTCCCCTTTTACACCTGAATCCACAGAGTTCCCCCTTTACATCTGAATCCACAGAGTTCCCCTTTTACACCCGAATCCACAGAGTTCCCCTTTTACACCCGAATCCACAGAGTTCCCATTTTACACCTAAATCCACAGAGTTCCCCTTTTACACCTGAATCCACAGAGTTCCCCTTTTACTCCTGAATCTACAAAGTTCCCCTTTTACACCTGAATCCACAGAGTTCCCCTTTTACTCCTGAATCCACAAAGTTCCCCTTTTACACCTGAATCCACAGAGTTCCCCTTTTACACCTGAATCCACAGAGTTCCCCTTTTACACCTGAATCCACAGAGTTCCCGTTTTACACCTGAATCCACAAAGTTCCCCTTTTACACCTGAATCCACAGAGTTCCCCTTTTACACCTGAATCCACACAGTTCCCCTTTTACATCTGAATCCACAAAGTTCCCCCTTTACATCTGCATCCACAGAGTTCCCCTTTTGAACCTGAACCCACACAGTTCCCCTTTTACATCTGAATCCACAAAGTTCCCCTTTTACACCTGAATCCACACAGTTCCCCTTTTACACCTGAATCCACAGAGTTCCCCTTTTACACCTGAATCCACAGAATTCCCCTTTTACACCTGAATCCACAGAGTTCCCCTTTTACACCTGAATCCACAGAATTCCCCTTTTACACCTGAATCCACAGAATTCCCCTTTTACACCCAAATCCACAGAGTTCCCCTTTTACACCCGAATCCACACAGTTCCCCTTTTACACCTGAATCCACAGAGTTCCCCTTTTACACCTGAATCCACAGAGTTCCCCCTTTACATCTGAATCCACAGAGTTCCCCTTTTACACCTAAATCCACAGAGTTCCCCTTTTACACCTGAATCCACAGAGTTCCCCCTTTACACCTGAATCCACAGAGTTCTCCTTTTACACCGGAATCCACAGAGTTCCCCTTTTATATCTGAATCCACAAAGTTCACCTTTTACATCTGAACTTGCAGAGTTCCCTTACATTGTGTGTGTGTGTGTGTGTTTGGGGGGGGGGAGGGACTCTGGGGACTCTAACATAAGGGATGCTCTGGGAACTCTGATTTAAGAGGGAATACTGAGAACTTTGATGTAACGGGGGGGGGCACTGTGGCCTCTGGTTTAAAGGGGAACTCTGATGTAAGTGGTGCTCTGAGAACCCTGATTTACCTTAGTGTACTCACTCAGAGGCAGGAGAGAGTAGGGGGAGACGTCAGTCACAGACGGGGATGGATGGTGAGCTCACTCACCTCTTGGCAGTCAGCACCTCTCATCCAGATGTATCTGAGGCTGCTGGACTTCAAATTTCTGGTCCCCACTCTCCTTTTCTGAGGCACAATGCCAGGGATTGGAGTGCGGGCAGACACAGAGGGATGGGGGTGGGAGGAAGAGGGGGTAGATCTCCTCTCCCATCTGTGTGTTTGGTGGGGGATTGTAAGTGCTGGCTTTGGGCAATGTGAAAGACTTACACAACTGCAGCCAGCAACCCTGCTGGGAAGCCTTAGTCCGGTCTGAATAATGTGTCCGGGTTTCAGGCGGTCTAAAACCTGGATGCATGATTCCAAACCCGAACTATCTGGGTGAATCTCGGACAGGTGGCAACCCTAGTTCCTCATGGTAAAATGCAGACTTCAAGGCCTCTGCACATTGGACGTTTGTACAGCTCCATGCACACATAAGCTTTTAGCAGCATTTAGTGGTAGGAGAGTTTAGCGGCAGGAAAAAAAACCCCACTGCCAGTGCGTCCAGGACAAGGAGAGTTTTGGCTGATAAAATGCTTGAGGCTGCTAAACACACCTAAATGCTGGGTGCGTTTAGCACTTTAGTGTTTATTCATTTGAATAGCCAGAATAAATAAAAAATTCTGGCCTATGAAATAAATGAACGCCCAAACACCAAACTCTGCTAAACTGGTTTGAAAAAATGCAGCTTAGGCGATTTCCTCCTGTAAGGATAAACTGCGTTTACAATAAACCATTACACATGTGCGATATGTGATAACGTTAATGTGTGGTATTCTAACAGATTCTATAAGGAAGCCCATTATTTTTTATATAGGCTACCAAGGCACCAAAATAGACCTAAAAGCAGACAAGGACTCTGACACACCACAAAGCAAAGATAGCTCCTCTATGTGCGTTAATGGCGCTGGAAGTGGTTAATGCACATCGATTTGGAATGGGATGTCCAACAAGCTCATAGAATAGTAAATAAAATAACTGACTGTGGGTTGATTTACTAAAATTAGAAAAATCTGGTGCGGCTGTGCATGGAAACCAATCAGCTTCCAGTTTTTTTTTTGTCAAAGCTTAACCACCCAGAAGGTTTACCCCCCTTCATTAACCAGGCCATTTTTTGCAATACAGCATTGCGTTACTTTAACTGACAATTGCACGGTTCTGCGACGCTGTACACAAATAAAATGTATGTCCTTTTTTTCCCACAGAGTGGTATTTGATCACCTCTGCGTTTTTTATTTTATTTTTTGCACTATAAACAATAAAAAACCAACAATTTTGAAAGAAAATATTTTTTACTTTCTGCTATAAAACCTACCCAATAAAAAAAATGTATTCTGCTACATATTTTTGGTAAAAAAATCCCAATAAGCATATATTGATTGGTATGCGCAAAAGTTATAGTGTCTACAATCTATGGGATATTTTTATGGAATTATTTATGTATTTATTTTTACTAGTAATGGTGGCAATCAGCGACTTGTAGCGGGACTGCGACATTGCAGCGGACAAATCAGACACTAAGTGACACTTTTGACACTTTTTTGGGGACCAGTGACACTAATACCGTGATCAGTAGGCACTGTCACTGTACTAATGGTACTGGCAGAGAAAGGGTTAACATTAGGGGCGCTTAAAGGGTTAAATGTGTCCCTAGGGAGTGCTTGCTAACTGTGTGGGGGATGCTTTAACTGTGGGGAGACAGAGATCCGTGTTCCTGCTTAGCAGAAACACAAGGTCTCTGTATTTCCCTGTCACAGAATGGCGATCTGCCTTGCTTACATAGGCAGACCGCCGTTCTGACTCTCTTGGAAACGATCAGCGAGTCCCAGCCAGGGTGGATTTGATATAAATCACTAGTAAAAAGGTTTGATTTAAATCATAATTTTTAAAAAGCAACTGTCATCTGTGTCCTGTAGCGGCTCCTACTCTGACCCGCTGTTGACTCACTGACAGTCCCACTCACTTTAATGGTGATGCAGCAGTGACACAGCTGGTGATGCGGCAGTGACACAACAAGGTAAGGGATGTGGCGCAGCAGGTAAGCGGATGCCCGCTAACAGGCGCTGCCATGATGGATCTGAAATGACAGGTGCTCTTTAAATGTAAGGACTTATTCTTGCTTGTAGTTAGGATCTTTAATATTTGCAAACAAAATGAAGGTTTCCTATTTGGAATAATAAGCTGTCAGGTTCATAAAACAGCGATATCAGAACTGATTGAATCATACAGCTTGTAGTGTACATAGACGTGCAAAACAATGGGATAAAGGAAAATTCCTGAATTTTTTTTATCTCGTGGTTACTGTGAAATTGTGTGAAAGCATCAATGCAGTGCATGTTATCTCAGCTTGCAGAGCTTGGATTCATTGAATGAGTTTACCAAAAAATGTAAATATTGCAGAATATACAGCCTTATGCTACATAACTAAGCTCCATTTCAAGCTGAATAAACTAAATTATTGATGTATCTTGAATAGGAAACTATCCTTATAGATTGTTTTACTCTAAAAGCATTTTATTAAAATAAATTTAATAGAAATAAAAAAAAAATCCATTCAAATAAAAAAAATCAGATTTAAATGAAAAAAAATCAGATTTTTTTTTTTTTTTTTTAAATCATCGATTTTATATGCACCCTGGTCCCAGCGGACATCGGGTTTGCCGGACCTGCTGATTGGCTCCCACTGTGTCTAATCACAGTGGGAGCTGGTCGACAGCAGACCCGGAAGAGCAAAATCTTGTACAGGTACGTGATTTCATGCAGGAGAGCCACCGCCCGCTGTACAGATACAAGTGGTTAAAGCAGAACTTTAAGCAAAACTTTTCTTTTTTCATTTTGTATAGAGCAAGGAAGGGTTATAACCCCTGTCAGATTTTTTTTCCTCCATCTATGTCACGTTGCTGAGATTTCCCTTCACTTCCTGTCCCATAGCCAAACAGGAAGTGAGAGGAAATCCCTGCAAATTAAAAGAATTCCCTGGGGACCCCCAGGTCACAAGAATTAGTGTCGCCATTGAAAGATTTCCTCTCTATAACTTTTCCCACACCGCTCCTGTGTGGTCACGTGACCCCCCTGTGCTGGCCTGCTGATGTCACAGGGGAATCTCAGCCCCTCCCGTTTCACTCCATGGATCGGGAAAGACGAGCACAGGAGGATCACGTGACCGCACAGGAGGATCACGTGACCGCACAGCCGCGGTGTGAGAAAAGATATTAGGCTTTTTAATTAAAGAAAAAAAACCCCATACACTATCGTTAACGGCAGCATACTCCGGAGGGGACACATGTAAAGTCACATAGTGACTTCACAAACATTTAAAGCTTTAACAAAAAAAAAAACCTGGAAGCTGATTGGTTTCTATACAGAGCCGCACCAGATTTAGCAATCTTCCGTTTCAGTAAATCACCCCCACAGTTATACTATTCTATGAACTTGTTGGACATCCCATTCCAAATCGATGTGCATTAACCACTTCCAGTCTGGGCCCATTCTGAAATTTCTGTCATACATATACAAACCTGAATTTTTTTTTTGCTAGAAATTTACTTAGAACGCTCAAACATTATATATATATGTATAATTATAGACCCTGAAGAATAAAATGGTTGTTGTTGGAATTTTTTTGTTGTGCAATATTTACCCAGCAGTTTATCAAATGCTAACTTTCAGAAAAAAATACACTGTAATGGGTTTTAGTGCATACAAACATAATATAATACCCATGGTTTTGGTAAAATATAACAGAAGATGTTACATTGAGCAGATACCTAACGTAATGCAGGGTTCAGTGGAACCCCAGGGTTCCTCCAGAGGTTGCTAGGGGTTCCTTGAGCAATGGTCAATTTCTACCTCTCAGATAAATTCCCAATGACATCATTGATGTTTTTAGCCATCTGTAATTCTTCCCAATGACCACAAGTGTAAGAAGTATTCTTCCCATTGACCATCACACTGATGTACCATGAGTTGTAAATTTTTAATTTTTAGCAGGGGTTCCCCGAGACCCGAGAATTATTTCAAGGGTTCCTCGGTGTTGAAAAGGTTTGGAAAGGCTGATGTAATTTAAAATTGTGCATGCCCATGGAATGGCAACAAACTATGATACATTAAATTATCCATAGGCAACGCTTTAAGAGCCTTTACAGGTTACCAGTTTAGAGTCAAACAGGAGATCTGGTGCTACAGTTATTGTTCTCATCCTGACATTCGCAGCCACACCTCATATGTGCGATGCAATCACTGTTTACATAAGCGTGCGGGACCTACATGTGCATTTGCACTTGCACATGAGCACAGGGGTGCTTTCGTTTTTTTTCATCATTTATTTATTTTTTTACACTATTTCTTTCATTTTTTGTTTGATTGAACAACATCCCTAGTGATAGCATTGGCTGTGACAAGTCCTCTTTATAGAGGGATCTGGGGTCTATTATACCCAGTAAGGGCTTGTGACCATCAAACTGAAACTGGGAGTGACAACATCCTTGCTGCTTCCACTTTGATGTCTCTCACTCTGTCTAGTGCATCCTATGTGACAAGCAGCATCAGTCCCAAGCTCCCCGGTTGGACAGGAGAGCCTGGGAAAGGCAGAGGGTGACAGCCTGTAAAAGTGATCGAGTGGCTGCATATCCGCTCTGATCACTTTTACTTTGTAGAGAATTGCCAGCTAAAAAAATGATTTCAGTATCATAGCTGCAGCCATAATCTTGATATCACTACTCCCATCCGAGGAGGTACGGGTAAGTCCTAGGGATAAGAAGTGGTTAATATGGATTTGCTTCCCCAACCACCACCGCCACCCCTTATGGCTAGAACAACCTTCACTTTTTCAGAAAGGCTTTATACAAGATTCTGTAGTGTCTGTAGGAGTTTGTGCTCAGTTAGCCAAAATGCATTTTTGAGACCTGGTACGGGTGTCACATCTCCATTGTTCTGTCAAGGCTTTCCCCAAGTTTATGGCATGTGTCTGTGGGAATTGGTGCCCATTCAACCAAAAGAGCATTTGAAACATCTGGTACTGAGAAGAAGACCTGGCTCACTGCCTTCCAATCAACCTCAAAGGTGTTTAATAGGGATGAGGACTCTGAGCAGGTCATGCCAGACCCTCCACACCAAACTGGTCCAGCCATTTCATTCTTCTATGGACCTGGCTGTGTACTTACAAAATTGTGTTTTGAAAATATCATTAGCTGATATGAATGTTAAACTGAAAAACCTTGGGGTCCTATATTTTGAATGAAGTGATAGCAAAGCCCAAAATTAAAGCGGTAGTAAACCCAGCCTAAGAAGAATAATTCAATATATATTTTGAGTCCACTTTACATATTGAAAATAGCAAACATACATATGATAGCTAAAAGCTGTCTTACATGCCAAAAACGAGGATTTATAAACCGGTCCCGGACAGTATAAGGCGCCGCCATTTTAACTGTTGTCTTCTGCGTTTCTCTCTGCATGTATTTCCGCCCTCATTCTGCATACAGGCCGATAATCTTGCGCATGCGCATTATGTACGATAGCCAACCCTCTTTTTAGTTTTATATTACCATGGGAACCCCTATACAACGAATAGGAGAAGATCATGTTTCCAAATATCTCGTTAGGTCGGGGCTGACGCCATCTCCAGAGATGATGCAGCCCCGGCATAGACACTGCACTTTTCTGGCAGCCTTAGCCTGCCGGAAAATGAGAGAATAACTGCGCATGCGCGGGAGACACCATACAGATAAAAATACAAGATTTCACAGAAAGGATGCAGGTAAGGAGACAGCAAAAACAAGGTATGTAATCTTGATACAAGGAGTAAGTTTAGCATTGAAAATGTGGTGCAGGGGTTTACTACTGCTTTAACTGAACGAAAGCAAGGAATGTATTTCATGAGCAACCACTGGAACAACTTCCTTTGTTATGTAAAAATTGTCATATATGCATGATGTCCAAATGAGATTTGTTCCCCCACGCCTTGTACAGATATTGCAATATCTGTACAATTATAACGGACTAAATGAGTTTATTATATGACGGTCCTGCATTCTGCTCAGACAATATCTGCACTGAAGGAATACAAGTAATAAACAAAATAAGGTTATCTTTAACAATTGTAATTAGTCCAATGTGAACTCCCTCCTGTCCGTTTAGCAGAGCGGTAGGGAATGTGGTGCTCTTATGCCTGGGGGTTTGAATATATCATTTAGAGAGTGTAATTAAGGGCTCTGGTAGTGACATTCAATAGCAGAGAGGCAGCAGGAAGGAGAGCAGAAGGCAGTGCAGTCCGTCCATGGCGGATTAGCAGCTGGAACACCCAGGCTGTTGCCAAGACTGAGAAAATTGGCTTCTGCTGTCACTAGGTAGATACAACTCCCCCTGAGAAAGATCCAGGCTTCTCTGAGGATTAATCCACTGCGACTTCACTTATTTTCACACTGGAGCCAGGTACCAAGGCAACTTGTAACAGTCTTACATTCTTAAGTTTATATAAAAGACTCTCGCGCCACAGTTACCATATATCAACCTGATAGCAGCAGCTGTTTTAGCCTTGAAAGGGCGAATAATGTTTTTTCTGTGCACTAGGAGTTGGGTGCCCTGTGCCAACAGCGCTTGCTAGGTTGGATAATAAGCGTGGATCCTCTTAAATACTGTGCAATATATCAATGCAAAGTGAGAATATGCCCCTATAAAGTGCAAATGCTCTATTGCAAATGGGCCCGTAGACTTATGCAATAGGTGATATTAGACCTATAAATCATGTGATGAACCTTATAAACATGTGCAATAGATAAAAATGAGCAATGTGCAATAAATAATAATATTGTAAATCATAAATTAAATTGTACAATGGACAGTGGTGCCCACCATATCAATATTTCTCAAACAAATTAATATTAATGTGCAATAATATTGGTGCTCCCAAATTTAATGTGCAGTCCAGTTCATAATAACTTGCTGTTGTGACCGTGCATGCAGAAACTCCTTAAAAGTGTTTGTGCTTCCAGCGTGCCAACACCATCATATGTGAACAGGGGATTAAGAGAAGTCAAATTACGCTTGTGGTCTGTATCCCGACCCTGGGTCCTGGATATTATGGCTTTTCCTCAGTCAGATGTTGTGGATCTTTCCTCAGTGTATATGGATTGTTCATAGGAAAAGAAGGGACAAACCTCTCACTGCGTCGTATGTTTTAAAATTTCACTGGTTTTATTTGCCAAGTGGTAAAAATAATACAGTGTTTTCCCTCAATATCCAATGGAAGCCTAGACTCTCCGATGTCAGCGTACGTTCCAAATGAGCGTCTCTAGAGGGTGTAGCCCAGTGCACCTTGCGTTCCAACTGACGCGTTTCGTCACTTGTTTCGCAACGTCTGCAAACACACTCCTCCAAGATGACCGGGTCTCATGTCACCCGCGGCCATCTTGGAGGAGTGTGTTTGCATACACAGCAGTCTATGATCGCTTGCACTTGGTTTCAAGTGCTTGTTTTGTGTGTTTTACTTATACTTTTACTGTTATTAATAAATCCATTAGATGGAGAGCACTAGATTCTTTATTTTTTATTTATGGTGGAGTTTGTCCTGTGACAAGAAGTTGGATATCCTCTGATGTGGGTTTGAGCAGTTGGTTGATCCGTCAGGCTCGGATCATTAAGGTGAGAGGCCAGTCTAGCCTTTGGTGGATGGGAGCTGTCACACCTGAGCACCTGTGTGTTTTTCATTTATACTCACTTAACAGAGGATTATCTTTCACTCATGGACTTTACTCATGGACGTTTTCCAGATTCTGTTCAATGAATGATCATGTGCTTTAGATCAGCTGATTATTTATGTATATCTATTATAGAACATTATTTTAGCGCTGCACTTTTTGTTATAATTATTCTATGCAAGGTTTTCTGAATTTTCCTTGAGTGCATAGCTGCTTATGTGTCCTTGAAGGTTATGTTTGTGCTGAATATTTTCATGTTACTCTTGAGTGTATGTGCTTTTTTAAAAGTCTCCTTTTAAATACCTTTTTTCACCTCATCGATCAGCGGTCACATGACCACCCGCCGCTCTCCTTCTCTAATCTATGCACTATAGAGGGAGGAGCTGAGATCTCCCTCAGATGTCTGATGGGTGGTCATGTGACCGCAGATCAGCGAAGTGAAATAAGGCATTTAGGCCTCATACACACGGACGTTTTTTACAGCCGCATTTTTGAGTGTTTTTTGCAGCTCTCCATGTTATGGCCCCATACAAACGTTGACGTTTTTGAGCTGTAGATAATGTCACGTTTGTGAGTTGAAAGCAGAATCCATGGCCAGCACGTTCTGAAGCTGCAGCATTTAACGCCGTAGTGACGTTAACCGGCGTTTTTAGCGCCGGCGTCTTCAGGTTCAAAAAGAGCAGAGGGATGTCTTTTCAAACAAAACGCGATGTATCACTGACGCTCAATAACACACATTAACGCCAATGCAAAACGCAGATGAAATCACATTTTTGACACTGTTTTTTTCCTGACGTCGATCCCGCCGTTACAGTTAGTTTTGTTAATACGCCCGTGTGTAAGAGGCCTTAGAAGAAGAATTTAAAAAAAGCACATACACTGTATGGCGGTCATTGTGAGCAGTAACTTTACTGCCGCTGGGAACAGCGATAGAAGGGGAGGGGCAGCTCACAAACAGGAGCTGAGAGGCAGGGAGGGAGGGGAAGAGAGGAGAGCAGTGGGATAATGAAGGCACATAAACTGACCATGATATCAGGGATCAGCAGCCATGATTGCCATGGTCAGGACACACAGGGGGCACAGAAACTGGCAGGATCAACCAGGCTTTTACAGCTTAGAAAAGGAAAAAATGACACCGCACAAGCACTATGCGGTTTAACATGCTTTAAAGGAACAGGATATATATATATTTTTTTAGGTTTACAACCACTTTAAGGATATGACCCCTGAACAAACAAGATGTTCAATTCACGTATTCCCCTGTGGGGGTCACAGATCCTCCTGTAGCCAATGCCAATCTGGAGTAGTAATTCCTCAGCGGTGAATGCGGTATATGTATAAAGGCAAAGGAAGATACACTCTATTACCAAAAGTATTGGGCCACCTGCCTTTACATGCTCATGAATTTAATGGCATACCAGTCTCAGTCTGTAGGGTTCAATATTGAGTTGGCCCATCCTTTGCAGCTATATCAGCTTCAACTCTTCTGGGAAGGCTGTCCACAAGGTTTAGGAGTGTCTATGGGAATGTTTGACCATTCTTCCAGAAGTGCATTTGTGAGGTCAGGCACTAATGTGGACAAGAAGGCCTGGCTCGCAGTCTCTGCTCTAATTCATCCCAAGGTGTTCTATTGGGTGCAGGCCAGTTCAGTTCCTCCACCACAAACTCACTCATCCATGTCTTTATGGACCTTGCTTTGTGCACTGGTGCGCAGTCATGTTGGAACAGGAAGGGGCCATCCCCAAACTGTTCCCACAAAGTTTATGGACCTTGCTTTGTTGCACTGGTCCAAATCATTTGGTGGAGGGGGGATTATGATGTGGGGTTGTTTTTCAGGGGTTGGGCTTGGCCCCTTAATTCCAACAAAGGGAACTCTTAAGGCATCAGCATACCGAGACAATTTCATACTCCCAACTTTGTGGGAACAGTTTGGGGATGGCCCCTTCCGGTTCCAACATGACTGCGCAGATGATTTCATAAACTGACTGACAGACCAGGAGTCTCCTCCCCTCTCTCAGCAATCCATGCCTGCAATGTACATTAGCACTATGTGAGCGAGTACACAAAGTCATTTAGTGCAAGAAATAAATGCTTAATGTTCCTGCCAACATTCACGCCTATCACTACAACTCCCATCCTTCTCACTCTACAGCCATGCATGATGGGAACTGTAGTTTCTAAGTGCTGTATAGTGAGAAGGCAAGATGTGACACGTCCCTCCTTCTGTCAAGCTGCTATTTATTTGAATTGGAGTGATGACATCACATAGATTGCATTCTAAAATTCTCCTTAACAGTCAGATTTATAAATAAACTACTAAAAGTGTATTAGTTTATATAGGTCAGTGTGCTTATTATAATTTTTTTTTGTGGTATCCAAGATTTCTTTTTGCAGACGTGCACGGCTCTAGAAGGTTTCACCCCCTTCCTCACCAGGCTATTTTTTGCGATATGGCACTGCGTTGCTTTAACTGGCAATTGCGTGGGCGTGCAATACTGTACTCAAATAAAATTGATGTCCTTTTTTCCCACAAACAGAGCTTTCTTCTGGTGTTATTTGATCACCTCTGCAGTTTTTATTTTTTGCGTTATAAACAAAAAAAAGAGCGACAATTTTGAAAAAAAGAAAACAACAATATGTTTTACTTTCTGTTATAAAACATTGAATAAAAAAATGTAAAAAAAAAATAATTTATTCAAAAATTTAGGCGAATATGTATTCTGCAATTTTTTTTTTTTTGGTAAAAAAATCCCAATAATCGTATATTTATTGGGTTGCTCAAAAGTTAAAGCGTCTACAAACTACATATGGGATAGATGTATGGACTTTTTACTTTTTTTTATTGTTTTTATGAGTACATCGATTTTTCGTGGTACTGCGACATTGCAGTGGACAAATCTGACACTAAGTGACACTTTTTGGGGACCAGTGACACCAATACAGTGATCAGTGCCAAAATAATGCTGTATAAATGGCACTGGCAGGGAAGGGGTTAACATCAGGGGCGATCAAAGGGTCAAGTGTGCTCCTAGGGAGTGTTTTCTAACTGTGGGGGGAATGCTTAGCAGAAGCACAAGATCTCCATCTTCCTCCCTCACAGAACGGAGGTCTGCCTTGTTTTGCCTCTCCTGTGAACGATCAGCTGGTCTCAGTGGCCATCGCTGCCCCCGGGCCTGCTGATTGGCTCCTGCTGTGTCCAATCACAGCGGGAGCAGGGCTCCGGTGGTGCGTGTGCCCCGGAGCCAAAGAGAGGAATCACAGGTACGTGATTTTGCACTTAAAGCCACCCTGCTGCAGTATATGTATGTGGGGTGGTCCTTAAGTGGTTAAAGCTGATCTGTACCCACCCCAGTTTTCTGATAGATAGCTATGTTGTGAAATGTATTTATTGCCTGTGATTTCCAAGAATTTCTATTTTACATCACTTGCTCATTCCACCATTGACATTCCTGAATGTACCAACATCACGTTGGTATTATTTATATACTCTGACCTGCATCTTGGCAACAGGACTCTGCCCAAGGCACTGGCAAGGATTTTCATTGCCAATGTAGACTGGTCTAGGATAAATAACGGTGTGGACAAACCAACTAAAGGCAGTTAGTGATATTTATTCAGACAAGGGGGCTATGAATCAAGGGAGCTGTCCCTGGCGCTGAAAGCAGAGGCTATGAGCAGACAAAGGTCACCACACTGAATAAAGGCTTGGCCATTCCACAGACACAGAAAAGACTAATCTTTGCATGGACATAAACCGCTACATGGGGCTGGAAGAAAGCACGCTTGCTGATTAACAAAACCACTAACGAGTTCAAGTTTTTTTTTTTTTTTTACAGAAGACCCCTATTCTAACTGAGATCCTGGATACTATTAAAAAAAATCCATTTACAGTAAATCACTTAAATGTAACCATTTTCGCCTGTTGCATTATGGGTGAAGCTTTCAGTTTTCTTTGTCAAAGCCTTAAAGCGCTTGTCTACTCAATATAACCATCTTCTTCTATATAATTCATGATTGCAAGCAGAATCGTTTCCCATGTTTCTAACACTTCCTACCTTGGTCCTTTCGCTGTAATCAATTCTTTTTTGTAGTGACGTAATCCCTCGACATCTCGCCCAGCAGAGGAGGATTGTTGACAGGATTGTTGACAGGTGGAGGAGAGAGACCAAGAGAGCAGATCCTCATCATGCGCAGGAGCGGAAATTCTTTAGGAGAGCATACAACCGCTTTAATACACACGCTTAGATTTTCAGACGACAGAACGTCCATTTTTTGTTGGATGCTAGTCTCATGTCAAAAGTGAAGAGCGTACTAACAATACAAAAATTTTCATAGGAACGAACTCAACGTCAGAAGTGACGTAATGTTTTGAATATTTTTGCATCCTTTTTTCGTTTCAGAGCATGCGTAGTCTCGGTCGTACGATTCTTTTCGTCCAAAAATTGAACGGAACGAAAATCGGACATTACGTTGTCGCACAACAAAAATTTACTAGTCTGCACATTACTAGCCGCAAAAGCAGCTGTCGAAAAGAGCATACCTACGGTAATAATTTCAGACGACAGGCCGTCGATCGAAAATTCCTGTACGAAATTGTGTGTGTGTGTAAGGGCCTTAACCACTTCAGCCCCAGAAGGATTTACCCCCTTCCTGACCAGACCACTTTTTGCGATACGGCACTGCGTCTATTTAACTGACAATTGTGTGGTCGTGCGACGTTGTACCCAAACAAAATTAACCTCCTTTTTCCCCACAAATAGAGCTTTCTTTTGGTGGTATTTGATCACCTCTGCGGTTTTTATTTTGTGCACAATAAACAAAAAAAGAGCGACAATTTTGAAAAAAAAAAATTATAATTTTACCTTTTGCTATAATACATGCCCAAAGAAATAAAAATAAAAAAACAAATGTATTCATCAGTTTAGGCCAATATGTATTCTTCTACATATTTTTGTTAAATAAAATCGCAAAAAGCGTTTATTGATTAGTTTGCGCAAAAGTTATACTGTCTACAAACTATGAGAATTGATTTATGGCTTTTTTATAATTTTTTTTGTTACTAGTAATAGCAGCAATCTGTGATTTTTATCAGGACTGCGATATTGCGGCGGACATATCGGACACTTTTGACACTTTTTTGGGACCAATGACATTTATACAGCGATCAGAGCTAAAAATAGCCACCGATACGTTTCTGTTAAAAAAAAAAAATAGCCACCGATTACTGTATAAATGTCATTGGCAGGGAAGGGGTTAAGCTGTAGGGGCGATCAAGGGGTTAAGTGTGTTCCCTGTGTGTGTTCTAACTGTGTGGGGGCTGGGCTGGCAGGGGCATGACAGGTCTACCTGTTCCCGATTACATGGATCAGTAGATCACTGTCATGGCGCCTGACAGAACAGGGAACCGCTATGTTTACATCGGTGGTTCCCCGTTCTTCCTCTGTAGTAGGCGATTGCGGGTCGCCAGCAGACATTGAGTCCGCCCGACCCGTGGCCACACTCATGGAGCGTGCGGTGGGCAAACTGCGGCTGCGCAAATCGCCGTTTATACACGCCGATTTGCGCAGTGGAGCCACATTGCCACAGTAAATGTATGCGAGGCGGTCGGCAAGTGGTTAACAATACGAAAATTTTCGTACGACCAAATTCAACGTTAGAAGTGACATATTGTGTTGAATAGTTTTGTATGATTTTTTTCATTTCTGAGCATGCGTAGTCTTGATTGTACAATTTTTTTTTGTACGAAAACCGTACTAATGATACGAAAATCGGACATTGACTTACGAAAAAATGTTACTAGTCTGCACATACAGCTTTTGTTGTCCGAAAAAAGAAAAAAATTGTCAAAAGGAGCATACTAACGGTAAGAATTTTGGATGATCGGTCGCCGTATGAAAATTCCTGTCCAAAATTCACATCGTGTGTATGGGCCTTAAGGCTCCGTTCACCCCTGAGCCATCCTGATCGCTGGCGGAATCGCCGTGATTCTGCCTGCAATTTCAGAATCGTGGCAAAACGCACAACGCGTTTGGGATGCCATTATTCCTTAATGGCACCCCAAATGTGGCCCGATTTTGCCACAATTGTCAAGCAACAAATCATGCTACAATCGCTCCAAAAATTGCAACCACAAATGTTCCTGGCTCTGTGCCAAGATTTTGTATAGGAGATTCTTTGGAGTGAAGGGAGATTCATTCAAACGTATGGTGCTACTCCAAGAATGCTCCACTAAAAAACAAACAAAAATAAAGCTAAAAAAAACAAGCTGCAGCAGCTGTCGCTGCAGATCGCTCAGGTGTGAATGGAGCTGAGATTAGAAGCTGATTGGCTACCATGCACAGCTGCACCAGATTTTGCACTTTCCAGCTTTATTAAATCAACCCCACAGATCTTTTTTTTTTTTTTTAAATAAAAAAAACGCTTGCAAATTAAGACATCATTATCATTGGCTCAATAAAAAAAGGAAATGTTGCAGTGACTATATGCAGAGCAGAATGCAGTGTCCTGAAATAAACAAACTTACTGTACTGGGCCCAAGGCAGTGCAAGATAAATCCCAATTGATCACTGTAGATCATTTTACCCATTGTCTTATGGAATAAGCATACATTTCTAATAAAACTGCACAATGAAAATGAGACATGAAACCAGGTTGCTATGGGCAATGGGCATTGGTTCCAGTTTTTAAAATCAGGTTTGATTTTTTTTTTTTATATACAAATGTAGCCACCCTGCTCTAAACAGGTGTGTTTATTTAAAGCGGTAGTAATCCAAAGCAAAACAAAAAAAAGAAAAATTGATTGCAGTTTAACCACTTCAGCCCCGGAAGGATTTCTCTCTTTAGGACCAGAGCACTTTTTTGCGATTCGGCATTGCGTCGCTTTAACTGACAATTGCACGGTCGTGCAACGTTGTTCCCAAACAAAATTGATGTCCTTTTTCCCCCCCACAAATAGAGCTTTCTTTTGGTGGTATTTGATCACCTCGGCGGTTTTTATTTTTTGCGCTATAAACAAACAAAGAGCGACAATTTTGCAAAAGAAAACAATATTTCTTACTTTTTGCTATAATACATATCCAAAAAAAATATAAAAAAATAAATTTATTCATCAGTTTTGGCCAATATATATTCTTCTACATATTTTTGGTAAAAAAAAAAAAAAAAAACGCAAAAAGTTACCACGTTTACGAACGATGAGAATTAATTTATGGGGTTTTTTATTTATTTATTTATTTTACTAGTAATGGCGGCAATCTGAGATTTTTAGTGGGGCTATGACATTGCGGCAGACATGTCGGACACTTTTGACACTTTTTTGGGACCATTGACATTTATACAGCGATCAGTGCTATGAAAATGCACTGATTACTGTATAAATGTCACTGGCAGGGAAGGGGTTAACACCAGGGGTGATCAAAGGCTTAACTGTGTTCTCTGGGATGTGTTACTAACTGTGTGGGGGCTGGGCTGACTGGGGGAGGGGAGTGATCGCGGCTCCCATATACAGGGAACATATGATCACTCTCCTTCTCCCCTGTCAGAACGAAGATCCCTGTGTTTACATACACGGATCCCATTCTGTCACTGCGGGGGAGCGATCGCGGGTAGCCGGTGGACATAGAGTCGCTCCCTGCCTCTCCCGATACACAGTGGGTGCACTCATGATCCGCGATCTTGCAGCCGCAGTCAGGTGGGCAGGTGAGCGGTCAGCAACTGGTTAAGCTATAATGTGCTAGTATGCACTGCTTACCTGAAAACGGAGCCCTCCGGCGGAGCGCTGTCACCACTGTAGGCACTTCCATCCTCACCTGGTCTTCTTTCCAGGTTCTCAGGCTTCGGCAGTATGAATGGCTGAGCAGAGATGACATCACATGTTTAAGGCACAGGGCTCTGAAAGGTGCTTTCCGAATGCATGGGCCGGTGAAGTCACCGGCTGCTTCTAAAGTAAATATCTCCTAAACGGTACAGGTTTAGGAGATGTTTATTGTACCTATAGGTAAAAATCAACCAAGGGAGTTTACTCCCACTAGTGATACTAAACTGCAGTCAGCTAAGCTGAATTGATAGTTCAGCTTTCCAGGGTTTCAAAAAAGGGGGAGAAGGACAAGCGCTAGCTATGTGTAACAGTTTATAAAGCTTTAATACTTAATAGAAGCATAAATCAGACATGTAACACTATTAGGCTGTGTCCTCACCAACCCAGAGTTCTGAACATGGTCTACCAAATAGATGGAGGCTGTGGTCCAGCTGATCAGTAGCACTGGAGGCTACCAGGGCTTCCTGATTCCTATGGAATGCACGGTTGGGTGGATGTGACGTCACGAGATGTCTCCTAGTTAGTTTCTGTCTGCTGCCAGTAAATATCATTGGTGCCTCTGGCAATAACATGAGAAGCTGCGCTAATCAGAGCTAGGAATATTTCAGTCCCCTTGGCCAACCAGTAGAAGGTTTATTGCCATTCATGCAGGCTGGGAGATGGTGTACATATTTAGGGAAAGACTTTGGTAGCTCACTTCTACCCTGGACCGGGAAGGGATATCTTTGGCTATTAAATTGGTAGCACACTCCCCCTGTTGTCTTGTACCTACAAGAAAAGCCTATGATAAGGCTTATCTGTAGGCATAGTAAACATCTCCTAAACGTGGACTGTTTAGGACAGGGATCCTCAAACTATGGCCCTCCAGCTGTTGCAGAACTACACATCCCATGAGGCATTGTAAAACTCTGACATTCACAGACAAGACTAGGCATGATGGGAATTGTAGTTCCTGAACAACTGGAGGGCCATAGTTTGAGGACCCCTGGTTTAGGAGATAGTTACATGTGTGACATCACTGGCACATGTGTACTGCTGTCCATTGAGAGAGCTGTGCCTAGGCCAAGACTCTCCTGCGTATGCGCAGGAGTGATGTCATCATGGCTCAGCCATTCAAACTGCCAGAGCCTGAGAACGAGGAAGGAAGACCGGGTGATGATGGATTCCTTGTCAACGGGGATGGCGTCCTGCTGAAGGGATCTGTTTTTTAAGTAAGTTTGTCATAATGTGCTAGAATGCAGTGAATACTTGCACATTATGACATGAGTCTGCTGGGGGATCATTTAGTTTTTTTTTTACATGGTTTACTGACACTTTAAATCCTCTCAGGCCTGCTGGCTGAGAAGAGTGACCAAGTGGCTGGACCAATGCCTGAGTATGAGGTCTAGCTTATGTAACCTGGGGGTCAAAGAGCCATGGAAAATGTGGGACATCTTGAGGGGCCAGGTAAATTGGACTTTGAAGCCTGGACCTCACTGGAGTATGGTGACTTCTCCAAAGGGTGTTGGCAGCTGAAAGTGCTCTACAGTCAGATGGTACATTCACAGAGTGCTGGGTCGGCTTTAAGGTTCTCTATCTTTGAAGTTTGTATGTACTTTTGTTCCATACTTTCAGAGTCTGCTGGTTCAAGGGTGTTATTTGCCCTTACCCTCTGCCCCTCCGCAGTATTGAGTGAGAGTCAATAAATTCATACTATTTTGCATCTAAAAGCAACTTGCCCTACTGGCAAGGACTACACCAGAGGTGAAATATTAGCCCACCCTATCCCTGGGAGTCCCACTAGGCTTTGTGGGTCAGGAAAATACTACGCAGAACAAGTACAGCACAGTGTACTAGCAGTGCTGCAGCATAATATTAGGTAAAACAGCATTAGAACCTACCACCTAATCTGCTTACCATATTTGTTCTGTAATCATTACTGGCTCTTACATCTACTCATAGACAATCTTTTGGCATGTGGTTGATGAACACAAAATAAAATTTCCCTCAAATGATTATTTGAGTGCCAGAAACAAGAAGCTTGTTAGACTATGTACAGACATACAATTACGCATTTGGAACTGAATTCCACATCCGGACAAGCCATGATTAACGGAAATGGATGTTTTGTGAAGGAACCAAGTGGTAAATAGAAGTGAAATGAATAATGGAGCGATTGCAGTTCCTGCTGTCCTTGTGCCAACTGAACACTAACAGTAGAGTTAACTCTGTCTTTTCAAGAAAGGCAAATTTCCAGGATTTCAGATTGTCCTGGATATAAAACCTTTATAGAAAAATGTTCACAAGTCATGTACCAATGGCCGCTCTGTGACATTCACATTTCAGTGGAATGCTGTGCTACAATTACACTTATTTCAATATGTGATTGCCACAGCATTCGTCTGCATAGCATGGCAACAGATTACACAGAAAAGAAAAAGTGTGGGGTCTTCTGATGTCATTTGCTATGGGCATACATATATGATGGGCACTCATGAGTCACCTGGAAGGCATGGATTAAGGAAAGGAGCAGGGTGGAGATGAGCATGTCAAGATCTGCAAGAATGCTCAGCCTTTGGAGTTTTGTCCAGGCTCTGCAGCCTATATAGCAAACTAAAAAGGACTACAGGGCACTTTAAGTAATTTCTTTCAGTAGGATGTAAAATACTTTCCCTTCTTTTTGGTGATGGGCACATCCTAAAGTGCTGGTCATGTTGTCTAGTAGAGGAGGAAAACTAATTGGGAAAAGCCAGTGGCTGGGTAACTTTGTCACAAGGTAATGTCACTAAATTTCTACTATAACCTACGCTCCCCAAAATCTATAACCTATTCTTCTCCCCTCACACTCCCAATTGTCTATAACCTACTCTTCTCACCTATGGTTTTGCCTGAACTTACTGGTTAAAAGCAAAGGAGTGGGAATCTTTGAGTGAAACAGCTTTGATTTTGACTGCTGGTGTTTGCT
>BLSH010248764.1:503825-523866 GCA_018402905.1 Glandirana rugosa | reverse complement strand
AGGTAGGTCAAGTTGGTTTTTTTTTGTATATATATATATATATATATATATATATATATGTATGTTTTGGTTTATTAGGGTATATGTTAGGAAGTGGGTGTCAACTAGGTCTCCTTCCGTTTTTTGGGGTCGTTTCGTACCTAGGTTAAACGATATTGCCCCCTTTTTTAAGGAAGGACGGACTAAGGGGCTCTCCGTTAGCCTAAGTGGGACCTAGTTGAAATGGATTTTTACAATCATGGGTCAATATAATAAATGTAATTCCTTTCTTAGGTCCGGAAAAAATTTCGTTAGTTGGCACGACCGGTTTTGGTGGAGACCTCCCTCATTTTTTTTTTATATATATATATATATATATATATATATATATGTTTTTTTTTGGTTGAACTGGATGGACTTGTGTCTTTTTTCAACCTGACTAACTATGTATACTATGTAACTATGGCTCCCAAACATCTATAACCTACTCTTCTCACCTCTGGCTCCCAAACGTCTTTAACCTACACTTCTCACCCCCCTTCCAAATGTACTACTACATACTCTTCTCACCTCTGACTCACAAATGTCTATAACCTACTCTTCTCACCTCTGGCTCCCAAACATCTATAACCTACATTTCTCACCTCCCATTCCAAATGTTCTACTACAAACTCTTCTCACCTCCTACTCCCAAATGTTCTACTACATTCTCTTCTCACCTCTCGCTCCCAAACATCTACTACCTACTCTTCTCTCCTCAGGCTCCCAAACGTCTATAACCTACACTTCTCACCTCCCGTTCCAAATGTTCTACTACATACTCTTCTCTCCTCCTGCTCCCAAACGTCTATAACCTACTCTTCTTACCTTCCGTTCCAAAACGTTCTACTACATACTTTTTTCACCCGCTCCCAAACGTCTTCTACCTACTCTTTTCACCTCCTGCACCCAAACGCCTTTTACCTAATCTTTTCACCTCCCACTCCAAAGACTAATGCCCACTTTTCTCACCTCACAATCCCATATGTCCACTACCTACTTTTCTCACCTCATGCTCCAAAATGTCTACTACATACTCTTCTCATCTCCCACTCCCAAGTTTCTACCATCTACTCTTCTCACCTTCTGCTCCCTAGCGTCTGCTACCTACTGTTCGCAAAGTCTGCTCACAAACGTCTACTATTTATTCTTTTTACTCCCCCCTATAGCTTCCAAATGACCTCTTTAAACCCGTTAATTATGGTGAAGTGTGTTAACATGCCCATTACTGAAACACATACATTTTCATTTAATTTTCAACGGCATCCAGAAGCACTTAAAACACATGTATTGCGGCACCCCTCAACACAGAGCAATGCGGTATGCGCGGTGTTGGGAAAAAAAGGCAGATTTTTTTGTCCATTTTGGTGTGTTAAAAGTCCATTCAAATTAATGGGCTGTTTTAGCCCTGGTTCAGATATGTGCGATCTCAGAGATCGCATTTTAGTCGCACCCGCACTGCAGGTGCCGATCACATGCGATCTCTGAGCAGTGCAAGTTCAGCCATACAGTTGTATGATAAATGTATTGTGTTACTCTCGCGCTTCCACTGTGTGCACTAAAATATTGTGTATTATGACAGCGGCTCATGCTGAATAGTTATCCGTGACTATTTTAATAAAAGTGATTTAGAAGAAGCGTAGCGCTATCATATAAAAGTGAATTCAATTACAATTTAAATCAATTTAAATTATTATTGAATTCACTTTTATATGACAGCGCTATGCTTCTTCTCACTCACATACAGTTGTATGGCTGAATTCGCACTAGATTTGCAAAAAAAAAGGTACATGTAGAATCGCATTGCATGGGTGTTCTCAGCCATGCGATACGATTCCTGTGCCATTTCACAGCACTGCAATCTGTGAACAAAACTGGGGGTGTCATTAACTTTGTAATGACACCCACCAGCGGTTCGCAAAAGGCAGTGTGAACTGCCTGCGGGAGAAGTGCAATTCGGGAACCGGCTCTGTAATCGCGCTGGTTCCCGCATCGCACATATCTGAACCAGGGCTCAATGTAAACAAGCTTTAACACACCACAATGGCCCCTTTATACTTAACCCTAACATACTTTTTTTTTCTATTTTTTTAAAATGAATTCAACTGAAGGACCACTAATCCTAAATCAAAACTGTTACTAAAAATATCCTTCTAAAATTACATTATGCAGAAAAGCTATAAATCGCATCTATAGTTGGTAAAATGATACTTTTACTGCTGTCTGCTTCCTGTGTGGTCACCAGGGCAGGGAATGGAGAAGAAAAGGGTAGTTTCTTTATAGTGGACACAACAAAATAACAATTCCGATTCTGTCTAAAAACAAACATTTTATTTTAAAACCCATTTTAGGAAAAAATAACCCTTTAATATTTTAAATGATATTCAAAATTTATGTACACATACATACACAGATATAGAAAAAGCAAAACTGTTACTGTCCCAAGTAAAATGCTGTAGGCTAGTAATCTGAATATCAAAACATGGTCACAAGATATAAACTGTTGAATCAAAATGTAAGTGGCCATAGAAATACAAACTGGAAGTATGGGTAAGAAAATGATCTGTGTCACTTTTTTTTCAAAAAAGTGGATAGAGCTTCAACAGCCAGCTGGAAACTGTTTCAAAAGTCACAATGTCATCACATGCCTGACGAAGGGGCCCTGTGTGGCTCCGAAACGTTGCACTATTTTGTGATGTGATCATGCAATAAAATATACGTTTGGACACTAGTGCTGGCAAATCTCTACATTGTCACTTTTTTTCATTCTACACAATAAAAACAAAAATTAAAATTGAGTGTCCTTAGAGGCTAGAGCACGTTAACAAGTTTGGAAAATTCCTATTATGGCCATTAATTAATGCAGATGGGAGAGGTTAAAAGCCATCAATTAAGCGGGATGCGTTTGAGCTGTCATCATTTCAAATGTTTCCTTCAAGCTGACAAGTAGAACTCTATTTTTGTAGCTCCGATCTGCTGTAGTGGAGCTGTGTCACTGACATGAATGAAGTGTTCAATACTGAGAACTCTTCTAATCCCTGAAATTCTCAAGAGAATTAGACAGAAAACCACCAAGAGACTGTCACATTGCCCATTCAAGAAAATGTATTTCAATACACATTCAAGAATGTGTATTGACCTGACTCCTTCACTCTATGCATTACTTACTTCTGACCCCTGCAATCTGTGCGTTACTTACTCCTGAGCTCTTTACTCTGTAGGTTACTTATGCTTGACCTCTGTATTCTATGCACTACCTACTCTTGACCCCCTGCACTCTGTGCGTTACTTACTCCTGGCCCTCCTGCACTGTGCGTTACTTACTCCTGACCCTCCTGCACTCTGTGTATTATTTACTCCTGACCCTCCTGCACTCTGTGTATTACTTACTCCTGACCCTCCTGCACACTGTGCGTTACTTACTCCTGACCGTCCTGCACTCTGTGCATTACTAACTCCTGACCCTCCTGCACTCTGCGCATTACTTACTCCTGACCCTCCTGCACTGTGCATTACTTACTCCTGACCCTCCTGCACTGTGCGTTACTTACTCCTGACCCTCCTGCACTCTGCGCATTACTTACTCCTGACCCTCCTGCACTGTGCATTACTCCTGACCCTCCTGCACTCTGCGCATTACTTACTCCTGACCCTCCTGCACTGTATGTACTATTGACTCATGGTCTTGACCCACAGCAGCATAACCTCAGGTTTGATTTAAACATACCCCCCTTAAGCCCCTGGATTTTATTTTCAAAATCTCGTAACCTTACTATAGAGCATCATTATGGATGTATGTGTGGCCCTATAGGGCAGAGTTTCTTGTGTGATTTTTGGTATACAACCTGTTCACAGTGATATACTCACACTTTGTGCTTATACTCGTACCATCTATATTTGTTATACCTTTTATTGTATGCCATTTTAATAAATGATGAAATGTTTTCAAACTCTATGCAGTTTTTGCATTTCTCTCATTAAAACTTCTGACTGGAAGTGGAGAGGTTTGGGTACAAGGAGAACAGCAGCCACTTATAAGGATGGTAGTGGCAGTTCTCTGACAAAAATATTCCCTGGATCTCCTTCACAGGATTAAAAGGAACATTGGACAGGAGACAGCCCAGAGAGAGAGCTGTGAGGGTGTCAAACTCAATTTCATTGTGGGCCACATCAGCATTATGGTTGTCTTCAAAGGGCTGGTTGTATCTGTAAGACTATATAAATTTATGCAGGGCTTTCTCTCTCGGAGAATAGGTGCAGAACCTCAGCCAAGCCCCCCCAACCCACCCAAACAGCATTGAATTGTGGTTGTGGTCAAATTGCAAACAGTGGGAGGACCCTAAAGAGACAATAAATACCAGGAGTGCATTATGTGTGGAGTTCAGAGGTGGGCTGTGTACTGAGTGCAGGCTTCAGAGGTGCGCTATGTACAGAGTGCAGGATTCAGAGGTGCGCTACATACAGAGTGCAGGATTCAGAGGTGCGCTACATACAGAGTGCAGGATTCAGAGGTGCACTACATACCAAGTGCAAGGTTCAGGGGTGTGCTACGTACCGAGTGCAGGCTTCAGAGGTGTGCTACGTACCGAGTGCAGGCTTCAGAGGTGTGCTATGTACCGCGTGCAGGCTTCAGAGGTGCGCTATGTACTGAGTGCAGGCTTCAGAGGTGCGCTACGTACCGAGTGCAGGCTTCAGGGGTGCGCTACGTACCGAGTGCAGGCTTCAGAGGTGTGCTACGTACCGAGTGCAGGCTTCAGGGGTGCCCTACGTACCGAGTGCAGGCTTCAGGGGTGCGCTACGTACCGAGTGCAGGCTTCAGGGGTGCGCTACATACCGAGTGCAGGCTTCAGAGGTGTGCTACGTACCGAGTGCAGGCTTCAGGGGTGCGCTACGTACCGAGTGCAGGGTTCAGGGATGCGCTACGTACCGAGTGCAGGGTTCAGGGATGCGCTACGTACCGAGTGCAGGGTTCAGGGATGCGCTATGTACCGAGTGCAGGCGCTACGTACCGAGTGCAGGGTTCAGGGATGCGCTACGTACCGAGTGCAGGGTTCAGGGATGTGCTACGTAACGAGTGCAGGGTTAAGGGATGCAATACGTACCGAGTGCAGAATGCAGGGATGCAATACGTACCGAGTGCAGGGTTCAGGGATGCAATATGTACCGAGTGCAGAATGCAGGGATGCAATACGTACCGAGTGCAGGGTTCAGGGATGCAATATGTACCGAGTGCAGAATGCAGGGATGCAATACGTACCGAGTGCAGGGTTCAGGGGTGCGCTACTTACCAAGTGCAGGGTTCAAGTATGCATTATATACCGAGTACATGTGCTATGTATTAATATTATACATTATTGCTTTTGAACATGTGACATTGCATAAACTGTTCACTTTTACACAGGTTTAAGTCACTGGACCTGTAAATTTGAAAAGCGATTATAGGTGGGGTGCCTCTAGGATTTTCTCTATACACTGGTGGAAAGAAGCGTTCAGTAGCTGCTAATCTTTTCAATCCTTTTTTAACATATCAAAAAAAACATATTTCTGCCATAAATTGTATGCAAGTGCACGTGTCTTTACGATAATGATTAAAAAATCAACAAAAATAAGGCAGAAGATGAAATGATTCTGACAGTTCTGTACAGAGCTCCTACTATTATCCTGATCTCTTTAGGAATATCAAAATATGGCGGACCAATCATTTTCTGTTCCATTATAAGCTTACTTTCCCCATTGAAAGTCAATGTGATCACCCCCGCAGCATCAACGCGCTCATCGTCAGGGAGAACTGGCAGATTTTTATGCTTACAGCTGCGTGGGAAGATCAGAGGCGTGAACTTAAAATAACTTGTGTGAGTCAGGCTGGGTGGTGATTAATACCTATTTTATATCCCATTCCTACAGGCAATAATACACATGGGATCTCACCATCAGGTGAGACAATGGTGGAACAAGCCTGATTATGTCCACAGGTCACACTGAGCTGCTGGTGGATGAGGAATGCTTGCGTGCTAGATACTAGATCTAGGCACTGCTGAAAGCAGCAGAATTCTTGAAGAACAAAAATACTAAATCCAGATACACAGCTGAATCTGCAATTCAGATACCCATACCAAACGTTTACTGTTTTATCTGCCAAAGAATTTGTATCCTGGTCAGCCAGTCTTGTGATTTACACACCTCTTGCACACTGCACAGCCAGGCTGATGACATCTGTTCACTGGTTTGGCTATGCATGCCACCTTTCCAGCATGATCATTGGACAATAAATCACATCATAGCAAACAGGCAGTAGTCAATGTTTTCCCTGCCTAGGCACATATTCAGGACAATTGAAAGAAAATGTTTAATTACATTGGCTAGTTAAACAATTTGGTTTATTTCACACTTTTCTACTCTGTCCATTCCCCCTTTTTGTAGGTTTTTTTCTTTACAATGAACATTTCAGATTGCATTATAAAATTACACACCAGTAATTAGGGGTCTGTAAGGAGCACACAGGTGTTACCATTGATTTGTAAAAGGACCGTAATGGTTATGAACTCTAGCACCCCATGGATAGAAAGAAAAAAAGCCTCAGGTGTTAAAAGTGAAGTTTGGGGGGAAAACTTCTCTTTTTTTTAAAGAATTATATTTACCTAGGTGGATGCAGCATCTGTCCGATGCTGCATCTGTCCCCCTCCGGCTCTAAGGCTGAGAACGGAGTGCTCAAAGACCACTGATCGCTCAGTTCTCAGTGTCTGCGAGTTACCAGCTCTGTGCTCTGTGCCCTGGCCAGGTGCTGGTCCAGGCATCTGGGTGGATCCCGACCACGTTTGCGATCTTTCCCCAACCTGGACCGGCTTTGTCATGTCAGCCGGCAGCAGGCTTCAGCCCGTTGTCTGCTGAAAATGAGTTACAGGAATGCAGAACGAACTGCACTAATGTGATCCACAGAAGTACAGCCAAACGAGCTTTAGCTGTTACTTCTTCTTGCACGTGGCAGAGTCATCAAAAGCATGCAATAGATATTTATTGGTAACACCAAAGACGCATTTCATGGCTGATACACCACTTCATCAGTTTATACATTGTTTCACAGTTCATTGCCTCCTGCTTGAGTAATCCTTGGCAGGTTTCTGTGTCTCTCTTTTTTTCTGGTGAACATTGCAGAGTTTTTCCCCCACAGCTTCTATGGAGGATTACCGCCCTTCAAATATGATCTCTAGCAGTCTCATATAACATGTCCCCCCAGCTTCTATGGAGGATTACCACCCTTCAAATATGATCTCTAGCAGTCTCATATAACATGTCCCCCCAGTCTTTGCCTTCTGCAGCATATCACCAGACTAATCACTATTGTAATATGTTTGCAGTCTCAGACCATCCACTCAAGGAGGACCAAAGTCTGACAGTACAGTTACAATGCAATTTGATACAAAAGGATTAGGAGGGTCCTGCTTGTGAGAGTTTACAATCTAAAAGGGAGGGTTAAGTTATACAAAAAGGTAATAACTGTGAGTGATGAGCAGATGGAACAGCTAGAAGACATCCCTGAAGAGATGAGTTGTCAAGGGTTGTCCAAAGGTGAACAGAGTAGGAGATAGTTGGACAGATTGAGGTAGGGAGTTCAAGAGGATGGGAGAGGCTCTAGAGAAGTCCCGAAGGAGCATGGAATGAGGTGATGAGAAAGCTAGATATCAGGAGGTCTTGGGAGAAGCAGAGTGGATGGAATGAGTGAGATTTTGAGACAGGGTTGGTGATGTAGCTGAGGGCAGAGTTGCAGATGGATTTCTATGTTAGTATTGTAAATTTGATACACCGGGTAATTGGAAGCTAGTGGAGTGATTAGCAGAGTAGGGCAGCGACCATTGATTGGTTAGTAAGATGGATGTGTCTGGCAGCAGCAACAAGATTAATTGTTAATGAATTTTTGAATAATTGTAGATGCCTTAAAGTGGTAGTAAACCCTCCTATCCTTTTCAGCCAAGGAGGCTGCCATCTTGGCCTCTCTTTAATCTACAACTGCCATGATGCTGCACATGTGATCAGCTATGACACCAGCCATTGGATGGTTTGACAGTTTGGTTTAGAGCACAACCAATGGGAGTGTTACATTTCTGGCACGTGCCGGAAATGTAACTGGTTTTTAAACTGTTAAATTAATGGGTTTTCTACCGCTTTAATGTCCACGTGCAATTAATTTACTTTTATATACTGACTTTGACATATTACATATATGCTATCAGTAGACTTTTTCAGCTGATGTCTCATGTCACGTTACCCTGTATTGTGCAAACTCCAACAACTTGAGTACAGCTGAAAACATATATACATAGGTATATAGACTGCAAGCACATACTGCAGTCATTCAGCAGGCAGGCTGTGTACCATTCCTGAATAATTTGTCTAATACAGGCACATACATTGCATACTGGGTTGGTGTAATCACTTGCCAGGGTTGTCTTTGGAACATAAATGGGGTAAAAACAACTCATGGCAAATCTATCCATGCATCACATAGTACCCAGGATGGTAACAAAGCTCCATGCTGTGAGGAAGCAACTGAACCATGATGATGACCATACTGCACCCCATATACAGTGATACACCCTAGGCAACTTAATGGTAATGGATGTGGACTAACTCTTCCTATTCCATACAGCAACCTAAATCTCTTTTCTGTGTTTCCATACTTATGTTGCACTAGGGACATGAAAATTCGAATCTGATTGGTGGTTGTGGGTAGCAGTAATAGTTTCTTCTGAAAGCTCACAGTCAGATAATGGTTTGTACTTATTTTAATTAACTCTATTGAGATAGATACATAAAAGTTCTCCAAACATCTACTTAACTCCCCATACCGTTACATATAACCATCAGCTCACTTTATCTGGCCATTAGCAGTAAAACCTCTGCTTATACCACCCTTAGCTGATTACACAGTCCCCCCAGGAAACCATTGATCACTCCACACTGCTCTACAGCACTGTGAACCATTTCTCTGCTTCATTTCACTACTGACACCAGGAGCTGACTATTCTCAATTCTCTATTCTCTATTGTATTGTATCACACAGGAACCAATCTGAGATTTGCATTTAGCAAACATGGAAAAATGCTTTCTGTGGATCAAGAGTAGAATAAGCAAAGCCAAGGTAACATTAAAATAGATTCCACTCAAACATAGACTATGACTTTAAAATGAACAGCTGTTGTCATTTTAATATAGAACCAATTAAAGAATTTTCTCCAATTGGAAAAACTAACTTAGAATGTCACATCACTGAGAATTAAAGCACCTTAAACTCCAATCACAGCTTTTTTATTTTATTTATTTTTAGATTGAAAAAAAATTGTCCCCACTTTCTATTTCAGTGACACTCAGTGCTTTTCTTCAGGAATGCGGGGTGAACGCAGTTGTGGCACTTCCATCACTGAATGCATGTAATGGCAAGGGGTGCTTGGATGTGCTGGAGGGTCTATTGATGAAATATACTTATTTAGATTTTATTTTTTCTATATTGATTTTACTACATGTTTTTACTGGACTTTTGCACTTTAATTTGTAATATGTATTAATTCATCAATTTTTCATCAATTGTATTAACTGCATTTTTTCACAAGGTCTTTATTAATTGATTATTTATTTGTTATGGATCTTGTAGGGGTTAGTGCCACATTTCCTTTTTACACCATTTAAATTGTATTGTGGATGGGATCTATTTTTGCATGGCGGTCTCTTGTTGCTTGTGGGGGGGTCTATTGTTGCTGGGATGGGCTTATGTTGCTGGGGAGGTCAACTGTTGCTGGAAGGATCTACTGTTGAGGGAGAGGTCTATTGTCGTTGGGTGCTGGAGAGTCTGTTGATGCTGGCTGCTGGGGATCTATTGTTGCCCAGGTGGTATTTTGTTGTGGGGGGTCCATTGCAGTGGTGACTGGTGCTCACTATTGGGGGGGCAGCACAGCAACACCCCCCCCCCCCAGACACGGATGGCGGTGATCGGCAAGCCCCCCCGCAGGAGACACGGACGGCAGCAATCACCCCCCCCCATGGGAGACAGGATGGCAGCGGTCACCAGAGAGGCTGGCTCACCTTATGCAGCCAGACATGGAGGCAGGGAGAAGGAGGAGCTGGAGCCGGGACTGGAGCATACAGGAGATATTCTCCTTCCAGCCAAACAGAAACAGTAAGTCCTGAGACACGATTGGCCAGGGAGTCATAAGACTCCCTGGCCAATAGGGGCTTCCTGATTGGCTGGGAGGAGGATTAGTGTGGCGATGACGAATATTCATTTGTTATTGTCACACAACTGGGTGGGCTTCGGGTGCAATGATCTGCACCTGGAGCCCACCCTTTTTTGAAGCCTATTAGAGCCTCTGGCTCTAATTACATGCTTAAAAAAAACTCCACAACCCCCCCCCCCCCATTGGAATCCATAGTCTGGCGTCCCTGTATGTAGATCAGGAGGCAGGACAATGGATAGGGGGGGGGTGGCACCCATGTGCCCCATATGGAGCGTCTGCCACTGGTCCATTTTACCATTTTACTGCTTGTTATTACAAAATTCCACCACAAAAAGACACTTGGCTCTGTAACCCCTAAAGGGGCATACTGGGAGGTGGGTAGGGATGGAACCAAGGGACTGTGCTGGGAGGTAGGTAGGGGGTGAAGACAAGAAGTGACCCAGAAAGGAGGGAGATCCTGCATCTATTCAAAAGCCCTGGTGGCACTCATAACAGAGAAATCCCATCAGTGGGGGACCCAGTCATTGACAACACTTTCTTACTCTATCAAAAAAACAACTTCTGCCTGGAGTTGAGCTTTAGGCATTTAATAATAATAAAAGAAAAGAAAAAAATATCTGAAGGAGTTTATGAAAAATTGCAAATTATACTGTACATGCATTACCCATGGAAAAATATTTAAAAATAAAGCCAAAGCACTCTGGATAGGGCAGATCAATACGGTAAAAAATAACACTTCACTTTTATTAAATGAACTTCAACAAAACATTTTTGTGTTCCCTTCAAGGGCAATACACCCTCCAAAAAAGCTAGCAAATGAAGAGGAACAGTGCTTGGTGATTCAAGACAATGCAGAAGGCTGCCGGCCGAATGCTCACCAGAGCCCCTCCAGACAGCTCTACAACCTCGTTCAAACAGGCGCCACCACTGATATATTTTGAGGCTCTGCCTCTTCCTCGGAGTGCTCTTTTTATGGTAATATATTTATTGATCTGCGCTATCCAGTGCACTCCAGCTTTATGTTTATTTACCGGTCACTGGATTGGGTTTCAGATATACACATATGATACCCAGGCCTGTCTCTGCCTGATAGCTTTGAATATAAATTGCAACAGTTGCCTTACAAATCCATAAGAGAATAAATGTATTGCTTACCATATGCATGCAAATCATAGATTGGCACCACATTCCCTGTATCTGTCCTGAACTGGGTGCACAAGCAGCTGCAAGTACACAATGGGATTATTTCAAGCCTTGTAAAGTTAATTATGGACTTGTAAGGAAGCAGGAGATGCTGCACGCAAGTGCCTTCTGTCATAAGAAAACAACTGCTGTGCAGTAACGCATTGGGGTTGATTTACTAAAACTGGAGAGTGCATCTGGGGCAGCTCTGTATATAAATCAATTCGCTTCTAGTTAGAAGCTGATTGGCTACCTTGCACAGCAGCACCAGATTTTGCACTCTTCAGTTTTGGTAAATCAACCCCAATGCATCTTTTCTAGCAGATTCTAGTTCTGAGAGTCATGAACAGAACACACATTGCATGGCTGTACTGGAACTCTTGAGATGCATATTACGTTTGCTTGGCCTCTTAGTGCTAAAGCCAAAGTATGTTGGATATATGGAGTTGCTCATACACCTGCAGTTTGGACAAACTAAGCTTTTACCTCTACACTGTGCAGACCCACCAACAACCAATATTGACCCGCCACTTTCAATAGACATGGGAAGCCCAAGAAGATGTTGGCTGCCCATATGTTGCAGAGGCATACAAGCGATGATGTGTCTAAACAACTGTATTTTCCATCCTGTCTAAATAACATCCAAGCAAATTGCTGTCAAACTATCCCATATATAGTTGATAAAGTCAAAGACAGACTTCATGACAGTTACCCAATGGGGCTCCTTTGGCTTTAACAAATAATAGTCTATGATTATGATTCTCTAGAACCACCATTCTTAAACAAAGTTCTGTGAAACCCTAGGGTTCCTTCAGAGTTTGCTCGGGGTGGCATTCTTATCACAATTGTAAGGGCTACATTTTTCCTACTAACCACCAATGTAAAGGCCATTGGCCCCTGATACATTTTTTAGTAAAGGTTCACCCTAGTTTTGAGGTTCCTTTGGGGTTAAAGTTAGGAAAGGCTGCTCTAGAGTAACAAAATGGATTGGACAGGTTAGTTTTGTCCCTCAGCACCACTCTCATAGGCCTATGGACACCTTTAAGAAGCCTCCTCCCTGCAGGTTATCACACCTTTCTTCTAATCCATGCTATATGGGCAGGGGTACACTGGGCATCTGCTCTGAGATCTGGATTGAAATTTATGCCGGCCATAGACTGTTCAAATTTTGGCTGGTTCAGCAGGGACTGGCTGAGATTCAAAACATGTGTGGGCAGGCTGAATGTACCCAAGTTGATGGATCAATCAACTTGGGTACAACCAGCCTGTCTGATTTTGCATGCAATTATTGCTAGCGGCTATTATAGCTGTGTTCTATAGCGCTGTGTTCTCCTAGTGGGGACCGCTCACCGTGCCCCCCCCCACCAGGAGAACACAATGGCTCTGCAGGGGGGACTCCCCCCATCAACACTGACTGTCTTGATGGGGGAATCAAGCGAATTTCTTTCCTGCATCCCCTGGTTGTAAGAAAGAAAAGTGCTCCATCTATGGCCAGCTTTAGGCAGACATCATGTAGCTGCTTTCCTTTGTTACAGATTAGCCTGCCCATACATGGTTCTTGGTTGGTCCCTGCTGAACTGATTTGAACTGTCCGTGGCCGCCTTAACATAAGAATCAGATATTTACCTGGTAATTTCAATTTTAACAGCCACTTGTTCATCATTGATCATTTCAGTTTTATTCATACCTAAATTTAAAGGTATTTGCAGTGGTAAAACCTAGGAATGAGGAAACCTAGTACATATCTCAAGGATATCCATAATCAGACAGATGAAGATGTTAAGATTCAAACTGAACAAACACAGCCTCGCCTTGATTATAAAAGCACACAGCACTACCTAAATTACTTTTTATCATATCAAAAAATTGAAAGGTGAACCATCGTATTGCTCGCTTCCGGGATGACTTACCAACTGCCCCATAGTGTCTCTCAAACTCCAGCTGAGAGTTGTCTTGTCAACCACACAGTCTCTTTCCTCAAGCTGCAGAAAAGAAGTCACAGATTTCTGAATTCTTTGTAAACATCTAACAAGGAGAGTGATCGCCCCTTGTCCTGGTCACCTTGTACTAGGGTTGCCACCTGTCCGGGATTCACCCGGACAGTTCGGGTTTGGAATCATATGTCTGGGTTTCAGACCTCCTAAAACCCCGGACTCTTTATTCAAACCAGACTATGGCTTCCCAACAGGGTTGCTGGCTGCAGTTGTGTAAGCAAAGAGTGTCTGTTTCACTCTCTTTCACATTGCCCAAAGCCAGCACTAATATCCCCCCTCCCCCCCACACACACAGACGGGAGAGGAGAGAGGGCTCTATCTACTCCTCTTCCTCCCGCCTCTACCCCTCTGTGTTTGCCCACACTCCAGTCCCTGGCGCTGTGCCTCAGAAAAGGAAAGTGGGGGGCGGAAATTAGAAGTCCAGACAACCTCAGATACATCTGGATTAGAGGTGATAACTGCCATGGGGTGAGTGAGCTCACCAGCCATCCCTGTCTGTGACTGAAGTCTTCCCTCTTCTCTCTCCTGCCTCTGAGTGAGTACACTAAGGTAAATCAGGGTTCTCAGAGCACCACTTACATCAGAGTTTCCCTATACACCAGAGGCAACAGTGCCCCCTTACATCAGAGTCCTCCCCATACATCAGAGTTCTCAGTGTTCCCCCCTTAAATCAGGGCTCCCAGAGCATCCCTTATGCTAGAGTCCCCAGAGTTCTCCCTTACATCAGAGTCTGCTGAGTCTTCCTTTACAGCGTACGGGAACTCTGCGAGTTTCAGATTCAGATGTAAAAGGGGAACTCTGATGTAAAGGGGCACTCTTGTGATTAACTTCACATGATTAGAAATGTTATTTATCTGCAAATGTATGTGTAGTTTTTACTATAAAAAAAAATGCTGTGCCCCGCTAAAGTGTTCAGGTTTGACTTGAAGAAAAAGTGGCAACCCTGCCTTGTACAGTGCTGAAAAGTCTAGTAAAGCTCACTGCATTCATACCCAAAAAGGGTGGTGGTTGATTCAGCTCACAATTATACCTCCCATAGCAAAATTCTTTCAAAATGACTGAAGCTTCAAAGCAAAAATACATTCAGGTTGCATCTCCAAAGGATAAACACACCACATACAGTATAAAAGCCTCTACTGACTGGGCTTTTAGCATCTTTCGCTGCAACAGATGACCTCATGCAAGACTGCAGAGAAGATGAATATTTGTGCCCAGAAACGTGAGACACATACTGGAAGCCAAGATGGACTAAAGTCTGCGGATTCAATGCACCAAATCTACCATCCCATAATTTGATGCGCCAAAATCTACCTGCAACATCAGAGCAAGGATTGGTTTGCACAGTTCCCTAAGTTCTGGAAATACATATGCCCTTTACAATATGAAGGTTCAAAACTCTTTTGGCTATCGAAGACAAATGGAAAAATACTGCACATAGTGTTCACTGGTAACCCTCCCAAGAGAGAAATACCGGGGGAGCAATTGTGGACCTAACCTCGAATATACTAACTACTACACATGAGTGAGTCATGCTTGAAAACATTTTTCAGATAATGGAAGTCAGAAGTCTTATCAGCATCATTTTTCTGTGGCTAAATGTATTGAACCACGAGGATCAGCATGACAGCCAGGTGATGTTTAATATTAGGGGTGCAATGGCAGCCTCTCTTATAAGCGGTTTACTGTAAATCTTTTATTCAAACCAAATATAAAAATGTATGTCGCACCTTGCAGTACTTACATGCGGCTGTTGCATTTAATTTTGTGTTTAATTTTAATTTTCCGGACTGTTTCTTTTTTTTTTCACCTGTTGATCCTGTAAAACACTTCCTGTCCTAGGGTGACTTACACACTGTACTGTATCTATAGATGATCTGAGCTGTCACTCTAGGACAGAAAGGGCATTAAGGCAACAGATCACATGTCTTCCTCTCTTCTCCATTGAGTGGGGAGGTAATCTTGGATCCACAGAGAGAACTGGGAACAACACAGCCAGCAGAGAGCACAGGAGGTTCTTAGATTATTATATTTCTTACAGCAGCAAAAGGTAATTTTGTGCCCTTATCATAGGCGTGCACAGGGAGTGTGCCAGGTGTGCCTGGGCACACCCTAATCACTTTGTGCAGCACCAATTCCCCCTGCTGCCCAGGCCCCCCTCCCAATCCCCCCCGCAGCACTGCCGGCTTCCCTTCTTTCCTCTCCCACAGGCTGCTGCAGGGGATGTGTCAGGATGGAGAGTGGAATGGGCTGGTAAATATGTCATTCACCAGCCCCTTCCTTTTCTGAATGAGTACAGCGAGGGATCGGTGCTGATTGCTCCTGTGTCCATTCATAACAGAAGCATAGTAAACTGTGCTTGTGAAGGAACAGGAAGCTGCTTAGCACAGAGCTGTTTAGATCCCTGATATTTCACCAAAAAACATCGTAAAAAAAGAATTAAAAAAATTGTAAAAAATAATAAAAAACTACTGACACTGTCCACTGCTCTACTGACATTGTCCATTTTTTTATTACACGTTAAAATGTTTGTTTGCATTAATTTATAATAGTGTGTATGTATGTAAACTTTGGGGCGCACACCTTAATGCAATAGGCTGCGCACACCTATGGCCCTTATCTAACAGATATAACACCTTTATTCAACAGGCCAAAGTGGGACATTTAAGAGAAGTTCATTCTTACAGGAGAAGTAAAGACAAAGCTAGTTTGGCTGTACTGCTCCTGTGGATCACAGGAGTGCAGTTCGATCTGCACTCCTGTGATCTGTTTTCAGCAGACAGCGGGCTGAAGACCGCTGTCGGCAGACGTAGCAGAGCCGGTGCAGGCTGGCGAAAGATCACAACCATATGGTAGGGATCCACCCAGGAGCCTGGACCAACAGCTGACTCAGCGCTGAGTTCAGATCAGAGAGCGCTGATAGTTCTGCTTGTGGAGCACTGAGAACTGAGTGATCAGGAATGTTTGATTGCTCAGTTCTCAGTCTTAGAGATGACGGGGAGTGATGCTGCATCCACCTAGGTAAGTGTGATTTGTAAAAGAAAATCAAAACCCATACTTCTCTTTTAAGCTGGCCATAGATGGGTCAGGTTTTTTTTTTTTTATTCAACAAGTGGGTTGAATAAAAAAAAAATTGATCTCCCATATACACACTCAAGGTAGATGGGGGAAATCCCTCCCGCTGAGCTATTGAATTCTAACAGGGGGGAGAGTTCCTCGCCATCAGAATATACTGATCAGTGCTGCTGGCTATAGCCAGCAGCACTGATTGAGCGGCATTTATCTAACAGGCTGGTTGTCTAGAAATCGATCAGTAGAAATACAAGCAGAGTGCCCATACATGTATTGAGATTCGCCAGTCCCTGTTGAACCGGACAAATTACGATCCATTTATGGCCACCTTAAAGCGGAGTTTCACCCAAAAGTGGAACTTCCGCTTTAATGGAAGGTGACCCTCCGACATGCCACAATTGGCATGTCTTTTTTTGGGGGGTTGACCAGGGACCCTGTTTTCACAGGGACCCAGGTCCACTTCCTCGCCTGGCGCCGCGGCTCAGTGAAGGAAGTCCACCTTCCCCCCTCCCTCTCAGCGATCTTCTGGGACACCTCATAGGTCCCAGAAGATATGACATACACACGGGCGTATGTTAAAGAATAAGTAAAACGCAAGGCCCGACGTCAGGGAAACAATCTGCGTTTTTTTTCGGCGTGGCGTTAGTGAGCGTTATTGAGCATCGGCGTCAATTGGCGTTTTTTTTAAAAATCCTCTGCTATTTTTCAACCTAAAAACGTTGGCGTCAAAAACGCCGGTTACCATTGGCATGGCATTAGTGAACATTTTGCAGCATCGGCGTCAAAGACGCCAAAATGTTACAGCCTTGTTACGCGCTGGCCGTGGGTTCTACCTTCAGCTCGCTAACGCTGATGCCCTCTACAGCTAAAGAACATTGGTGTTTTTATGGGGCCATTGACTAACATGGAGAGCTGCAAAAAACATCAAAACAAAAAGTGGCGTAAAAAACGTCCATGCGTATGAGGCCTAAAAGTCAGCAGCTACACTTTTTGTAGCTGCTGACTATTACATGGGTGGAACTCCGCTTTAAGCTATACATACACTATGGGGCAGATTTATGATAATCACTGCATGTGAATCTTCCTGGTGTATGGGTTTTAAAAGACGGTGATTGATTCACCACCAGTGAATGCTTAGTGAAAGCCACATTCCCTACTTTGTACATATGCCTCTAAGATTTTGATTAGGCAATTTCATTATGTGAAGGGATCATAGGCAGCATAAGGGGAAAAACAGAGAATACAACCTCTCCTCTAATGGGCCCATGGAGTCAGACGGCCCAAGCAAAACTGCCCCTCCCTTATTCACAAGCACTTTGCTTGCCTTACATTCTGTACAGAATAACACTTCTCGCTTACTTTTTTTTTTTTACATTTCATTACCTGAAATCTCATCCTAGACATGCTGGGACATGTAGTTCCCAGGACAGCTGCACACCCCCATTACAATATTACAGAAACATCAACTATATGGGAAAAGCCACAAGTCCAAGTTTATTGAAATCAACTAGTTTTCCATGCATGTCCGCTGCAAAACAATGAAACCGATAAGAGAACTGATGAGGACAAATACAGCCAATTCCTTGTTTCTAGTAAAATGTTTCCTTTTTTTGTCATTGGATTGTGTTATTTGATTGTGTCCTGTGTGTATTTCCAAAATAAAGAAATAAATTGTGTACACAAGGCATGGAGTATGGCATGGATATGGTTAGTGCAGGGATTTTCCAGGCACAATCTACAATGTGAGATCACTGCTAATACAACTAGGTGTCTATGTAGCTGTATGACACTTATGGATGGGCTCTCCTTGCACACCAATGGTTCTCCTGACTACCCACACACTAATGACTGCTTCTGCATTGCCACCCTCCACACCTTCAGATAAATCAAATGACACCTTAAAATGAATCAGCTCACCCCCTCTCATTGCACTATATAGATCTTATATAAATTAAAAAGACATTTTATTCATTATAGAGAATTCCCTTTCACAGGTCGCCCCCTCCTGGCTGCAGGCGGTACTACAGCAAAGCAAATAATGTCAGCAGGGTGCTTCCTATCTCTGCTCTATTCCATCCATTATGTTCACAGTGAAATGGACACGTCAGGAAAATACATACACCCACCTACCAAGGCACTATAACAGCAAAAGAAAAAGAAAGACCTGTGTGATCACTGCTGATTTCCATCCCTGCACATTTATCTAACAACCCCCCATCATTAAATGACCATCTGCATCATTGCATTTATTTACACATTGCTGCCATCTATAAATAAAGCCTGCCCAAGACTGCTGCTCATTTGCATCATTGCAATCATGGCATCAGGCTGGCATTAATGATCATTTGCCATTCCTGTATAGATCTATGTAGGTGAGAGGGGATGGTGCACACCTACCTTGGATCTGTGCGATGGCAATGTTATCTGCTGCAGGTTGGGGAGCCCATCATGTTATCTCCTGGTGGATGGTGATAGAGCAGAAGCCCAGCCCCTTTCTGGATACAGCAGGCAAACAAAAGGCAGTGACAGTGATGTGGGTGGCCCCTCCCCCACCACACCCACCCTACAGCATCTCTAGGATGCTCTGTGCAGCCTCACCATAATAGACCTGGGAATATCCCTGACAGCTGATGGGAGCAGAGATGGGCAGCATCTGCAGGGTTAAACCATCACTAACCCACAACTGCATGCTCACATCAGGGCTGATGGAAAGCAAATCAGATGGAGAATGATGTCCTTAGGAAGCATAAGCAAGGCAAAGCAAAGCAGGTTATAGCTGCCTGTGCAATCCTAGTAATGTCCCTGAATGTACAGGCTCCTTCCTCTATATAGAATAATACAGGATACATCAGACACAGCTCTGATCACTGGACCCCCCTGCCATCAGCTCACCCCTCTCCCAGAAGCAAATTGTAGAATTATTCTTGCTTACAGGGGATCTGTTACATAAGGAGTACAGTAGAAGCTTTAAACAATGTAGACTTTTTTTCTACTAATCCATGCTGGAATGGCAAACTAATCAGATTACAGTTTTTGCTCCTTTTAGGGCATATTCTTCAGTAAACAAACAAGCATGTTTTTGTGCGGTGTACAGCCGCCCATAGACATACATGGTAGGCGTAAAGCAGCGCATGCACACAGGCGCAAGTCCCTGATCCCAGGATAGCTGCTTTGGAAACTTACATCCGTGTGCAGGGCAGGGCTGGGGCAAGAGGTGGGCACATAGGTGTGCATTAGGGTGTGCACCCCAAAACTGAAACACATATGCGTGTATGTGCATGTGTATATATACTGAGGGTGTCATTAGGGCAGAGAGTGGTGTCAGTAGTTTTTATTTTTTACCACTTTTATTTTATTTTTTTTACAATGTTTTTAGGAGCCCAATTAGGGAGCTTTGGTGAAATATCAGTGGTCTAAACAGGGGGAATCTGCAGCACACTGGGTGATTAGGGTGTGACCAGGGACACAAGGCACACCCTGTGCGCATGCCTATGGGTGGGCAGGGGGGCGGCTGCCCTGGGCACTGTGGTATCATGTGAGGGGGGGGGGGGG
>BLSH010248764.1:462829-473800 GCA_018402905.1 Glandirana rugosa | reverse complement strand
ATATATATATATATATATATATATATATATATATATATATATATATATATGTGTGTCCCTCACGTCTTAATAATCCGTTCAACATAAAAACTCCTTATTAAAATAATAACTTGTTGTTGGTACAAGAGTTACTAAGGTTTTTGAGTAATTATAGTTTCGACTTATAAAAACCTTCATCAAAAATCAAACAAAAATCAACATCGATAAAATCCTCCTATAGACACACACGTCCACTGATAATGACACGTATTAATAATCCGTTGAATTGTTTTTTGTTTATATATGGGTAAAGTTAATAAATAAAAGTCGTCACTTTGGTTATATTGTAGAGTTTTAAGGTTTTTGGAATCATTGAGAACATGGTTGTTGTTCAATAATAAAATTATTCCTCAAAAATACAACTTGCCTAATAATTCTGCACTCCCTGTGTGTATATATATATATATATATATATATATATATATATATATATATATATATATATATATATATATATATATATATATATATACACACACATACATACATACATACATACACATATACACACAGCGTATTGAGTGTACACTATATATCAGTGCATCAGTGCATTCGGCGGTGTACGGTATATAGTACACGTGGTGTATTAAAATATATACAGTCTAGTGTGAATACACATATATATATATATATATATCAGTGCATTCAGTAGTGTACGGTATATAGCACACTACTTGATGCAGTGTCTTAAAATATGTATAGTCTAGTGCAGGCATCCTCAAACTACGGCCCTCCAGCTGTTGCAGAACTACACATCCCATGAGGCATTGTAAAACTCTGACATTCACAGACATGACTAGGCATGATGGGAATTGTAGTTCCTGAACAACTGGAGGGCCATAGTTTGAGGACCCCTGGTCTAGTGTATACAGATATACACACAGCGTATTGAGTGTACACTATATATCAGTGCATTCAGGGGTGTACGGTATATAGTACATTGTAGTGCGGTGTTAAAAAAAATACCCATCATGTTAGGAAGGCCACAAAGGAGAGGCAGACGCTCCCAGGCCACTAAAAGAGGGAAAGCAGCCTCTGTGTCTTCAGTGAAAAGTGGTGGTGGCGGGTGTGGTGCATCCTCTGCAGGCGGGTCACGCTTGTCCTTTTATTCTGCTGTTGGACATGCTATTGAGCCACAACATGCAGAAGAGTGGGTGGAGTGGATAACAAAGCTGTCCTCATCCTCTGTCACCCAGGCTCATACAAGTTTGCCTTCCAACGCATCTGGCAAAGTGGCCTATTCCACTGGATCCTTGTCCACAGTTACTCCTTCTGTAGCCCCACCATCATGCATGGAGGAGTCACCTGAGTTATTCGAACATAGTGTCGGTTACATGCTGATGGAGGATGCGCAGCAGTTTGAAGGCTCCGATGTTGATTCCCAGGTTGAGGAAGGGAGTAGCGTGAGCATAGAGACAGGGGGTGCCACAAAAGGACAAGAAACTAGCAGTCCTGTTCCCCCAGCTGCAGCATACTGCCAAGTTTGCTCCAGTGATGAGGAGGGAGGAGATGATGAGGACACAGACTGTACTTGGGTGCCTGAGAGAAGAGAGGAGGAAAGTGAGGAGGATGCCCAACTCCAACAAGGCAGGATGTCCTCCAGGGGCCATCTTAAGGGCAGCCATCCAATTGCATCAGACCACAGAGCTCCACAGGTGCAGGGAGCTGCTGCCTCCCCGCCGACTTCCAAAATTTCTTTGGTGACGGCATTTTTCAGCACATGTGCAGTAGATCACACTGTTGCCATTTACAATCTATGTCTGAAGCGGGTCAAGCACGGCCAGGACTCCAGCCACTTGGGCACTACTGTCTTGACAAGACATAGGATGACCAGCCATGCAGTCCATTGGCAAGAGTACCTGAAAACCCACACCAGAAAACAAGACTGACTTCTCCTTGCTCCTCCATCTGGGATCTCAACCCCTACTATACCTGCAGTCCTCTCCAAAACCTGCACTGAGAGGAAGGTGTAGCAATGCGTGCCACAACTAGTACTTGCAGCCAATCTGCTAGAAGTACACCACCAGGTAAATTCAGCAGGCAAATATCCCTACCCCAGTTGCTGAACCGTAAAAAGAAATACTGTCCCAGCCATCCACATGCTCAGCATCTTAATGCTAGCTTGGCCAAATTGCTAGCACTCCAACTGCTGCCTTTTCAGCTGGCAGACTCTGCCCCCTTTCGTGAATTTGTGGAATGTGCTGTCCCACAGTGGCAGGTTGACAAGACATTTCTTTTCATGTAAGGCCATTCCAGCTCTCTACCATCATGTGGAAGGCAATGTTTTGGCCTCGTTGGACAGTGCGGTCAGCAGCAGACTTCATATTACTGCTGACTCATGGTCCAGCAGGCACAGTCAGGGACGTTCCCTTTCTTTCATGGCACACTGGGTAACTCTGCTGGCAGCTGGGAAGGATGCAGGACAGGGTTCAGTTCTGGAAATAGTTCTGCCACCACGCCTCCAAGAAGCTGGTGGTGATTTTGCCACACCCCCTCCTCTTCTTCTACCTCTGTGGCCTCTTCTGCAGAATTGTCTTCTGAGCCTGCAGTGCTCCCTAAGCCTTCAAGGGGCTATGCAAGCAGTCAGGCTAAAAGATGGCATGCGGTACTTGAGTTAGTCTGTCTTGGGGACAGAAGCCACCACACAACTCCTGCACTTGGATATATTAACCAATAGTGGTGGCCTGACCAGGAACACAATCCTTTATAAATGTTCCCCTCTCTATGCACTAGATGGTCTTGCTGCCCTCCTCAGGACCATGGGAATCCGAAGAGAACTAAAGAAAAATACAAAAAAGAGAGGGGCGCACCGACCTTGTGCAATACCATAAGACCATTTAATACATATTAAAATGAAGCATAAAATATACTCACAAATGGAGCAATAAAAAAGGCATGCAAGTCATAGACAGTGACTTCAGTCTAACTCCACCACAGCTGGGGGGGATCCAGACGGCATCCTACGCAAGGCTAACGTGTTTCCAGGGTGAACCCTCTTCTTCAGAGCCTAGCGATCAAATGAGCTGTCCTTCTTAAAGCGGTAGTAAACCCGCCTCCTTAAAAAAAAAAAAAACTTGCAAGACAATAGCATAATATGTTAGTATGCATTGCATACTAACATATTATGAAATACTTGCCTTAGGACGAGGCCCCCGATGCCCGAGTCGGTCAGCGCTAAGGACGCCGACATGTTGGTCCTCTTCTTTCTTCCGGGTACGCGGCTCCGGCGCTGAGTGGCCAAAGCCGCGTGACGATAAATCAGTCCTTCATTTCTGTACATAAAGATATGCATATACATACATGTACATGTGCCGCTCCGGACTGCCACCAGCTAGACATCGGGGAAGTATAAGGCACTAATGCATGTCACACCATTGTAGCCAGCAAAGGTCGGCCGAAATCAAAATAAAAACATAAATATAAATACAAATAAATATACATTAATAGCATACCTTTGTAGATAACCGCAAATATTAATGCGGTATGGTGTTTGCCATCCTCGTCAGGTCCAATCACCTGTTCAGGGCAAGAGCAGTGAGTGTGCCTAGGGTAAAAGCTGGCGTCCACACACTTGTGGAACGCAACCCAGCTCAGTGACCCAGAGATGGAAAAGGAGGAGTACTCAAGACTGTCCTCTCCGGTTCATCCCCAGCCTATAGCGGCGGTCCGATGCCATACAGGAGGAGGGGATGACAACGGAGTGACAGGACACACCCCCATCCGAAGCTCAGACCAATAACACTGAGCCGCAAGCTGCCTACATCACGGACCTTTGCTGACACAGGGGAGCCGCGCGGCACACATACATGGATGTGGAAGGATAGCCATTCATATTAAGTCCTAAACAGGACTTCTCACTACATTTTAAAAACATGAAACTCTTACTAGCCATACAGGGAGAGAACACATAATGACCTTATATAATTATATAATATATAAATCATAAAGATAGCAAAGCCTATACATGTGTATGCGCAGGCTTTGTATATCCACCCCAAAGGTGAACAAAAGGTATACATTGTATCATATCATAATGGCCAAAGAACCGTATATGATGATCTCATAATGAACCAAGGAATAAAATACTACCATGAATATTTGGTGACAGAATAAGTAGCCACAATAATCACGTTAAAAAAAAAACAAACATCAAAGGGGCTCATGATGATAGCGAGGCCACATAAACCCATGTATGACAGAGGCTTACAATTCAATAACAGGAATAGAAGCTTTGCTAAACGGGTCTAATACTAAATAACGAGGAGAGCAGACAAGCTATTAAATGGCAAGGATATCTCATAAAAATGGTAAGGCCATACGGGGGCATTAGGCGATGACATCCACTTGACAACAGCAGAGAGGGGTGAGGGGAGGGGAAAAAGAGTACAAGGTCGGGAGCCTGAAGGTGACGTGGACCCTGGACTAGCTATCAGACTTCACCCTCTCCAGGAGAATGGAGACACCGGGGGCTATGTGCAACCATGGGGACGGGTCATTAGACCATTAAAGGACAGAATGCAATTCAATCTCCTCATTCAAGCCCCTAGGACTTATAGAATCAAGCGTGAAAATCCAAAATGCCTCCCTGTTGCACAATCTACGATACTTACTCCCATTATCCATATAATTACTCATAGCCTCAATCCCAAATACTTTCAAACCCGATAGACTGCCCTCATGTTTCTCTGTGAGGGGACGGAATAATTGTCTTTGAGGGTGGAGATACTGCTTCTGTGTTCATTCATTCTTACCCTCAAGGGGCGTGCCAACGTACAACAGACCGCAGGGGCAAAGCAGGCCATAGATGACAAATGGAGTACCACAGTTGATGAACTGCCTGATCTTGAAGGTATTTCCACTCCTAGCTATTATTTCCTTTTTCCAATGAATCATGAAGCAGCAGTTTGCATAATTCGCCACCCCACACCGATAACTACCCTTCTGGTCAAAAAGGGTAGACCAGGGGCTAGTCAACTGCTTCCTCTCCCTTTTCACCCAGCTGGGTGCTAGAATGCTCCTCAGATCTTTTGATTTCCTAAATATTACATTAGGGTGAGGAGGGAGGGTTTTAGCCAAAAATGGGTCCTGTCTCAAGATCTTCCAATTAAGATCTTTTGGATTGATGATGCCTTGTTGTTATACCTGGTACAAAATCTGATGGTCCCCACCCCCCCCCCTGAGGTTCGATTGGCTTATTAGAGGCACCCCTTGCCACAGCTGGTTCTTCATCATACAAAGCCAAATACTTAGAGTAGGCTTGATCCAACAGGTCATCATCATAACCCTTTTCTCTAAACTTATCTTTGGGGGACACGATAAGCTCTTCATAGTAACACTTTCTGGTGCAGGTGCGTTTTAACCTGCAGAATTGCCCAAAGGGTACATTTTTGATCCATCTCGGATGGTGGTGGCTTCTAGCATGCAGATATGAATTCCCTGCTGTGGGTTTTAGGTGAGTCTTGGAGAAAATTTGATTTTCCTTATCCACCCGAAGCTCTAAATCGAGAAACACCAAACACTCATGGTCTATAACGTGAGTGAAAGAGATGCCAAAAGGGTTATTGGAACAATGGAAAAGGAACCCATTCAATTCATCATCAGAGCCATTCCAGATAATAATGATGTCATCTATATATCTGGCATAGAGGACCAGGTTTGCTACGAACGGGTTATTAGTCCAGATGTATTTGGATTCCCAAAAACCCATGAATAGATTTGCATAGCTCAGAGCAAACCTGGCCCCCATGGCTGGGCCCTTTAGCTGTCTAAAAAATTGGCCCAGAAAACTAAAATAATTGTCAGTGAGCATAAATTCTACGCCATCACAAATGAATCGGCCTGGGCATGATGGAAATTCTGACCGGTTATGAGGAAATGCTGAAGTGCCTGCAGTCCAAACTGATGCTCTATTGAAGTGTAGAGAGAGAGAGACCACATCAAGTGATAACCATCTGTAGCCTTCCTGCCAGGAATAGGAGGATAAGACCTCCAGGATATGTCCTGAATCTTTAATAAATGAGGGTAAAGACATCACGATATCTTGCAGAAAGTGATCCACAAAACTTCCCAAATTACTGGTAAGGCTATCAACACCTGTGATGATCGGTCTTCCTGGAGGGTTGATGGGGTCCTTATGGACTTTTGGAATATGGTAAAAATGAGGCACAAGCGGGTGTCTTGAATACAGGAAGAGAAATTCATCTTTAGTAATGACGCCCACCTTTAGTGCCCTTTCCAAAAGAAGTTTGAGATCCTCCATGTAGCTGCTGGTAGGGTCACATGGAAGCCTAGTATAGGTGTGTCTCTATGGCCTATGAGTCTCTCTGCCTCCTGGATGTAAGTTTCTTTGTCTTGGATAACCAGACTCCCCCCTTTAATCGGCCTTCCCGATAATAATCTCAGGTTTGTTTTTCAGAGAAACCAGAGGGCCATTGATTTCCTTATCATGGTGATTTGACTTTCTCTCACTACATAAGGATTTCAGCTCTTCCCATACCAGTTCATAGAAAGTAGGGATAAAATTTTCCTTGGACCAATATGGGTAGAACAACGATTTTGGCCTAAATTTTGTCTGTAGGACCTCGGCCTCGAGGAAGGGGCATGTTGACATGTCTCCATCTTCTCCCATCCCTTCACTGTATAGTTCTTCCAAAATTTTTAGCATATCTGAGTCTATGGAATCCTCAGGTGAAGGGGTCCCCATATCGCCTATCTCATACGGTTCATCCTCCTTCATAGCAAAATACCGTTTTACTGTGAGATTGCGTACAAATTTATTTAAATCCACAAATAACTCAAATGTATTAGGCGGGGTCTCCAGAGCAAAATTAAGTCCTTTTCTAAGGAGGTTTAGTTCCACATCAGAAAATACTGAATTGGAAAGATTAAAAATCTTTATCGTCGAATGGGACTCTTTCTCCCTCTTTTTATGTTTCCTACCTCCCCTCCTACCTCGTCCTGTGGATTTCCCCTCTTCCTTGTAACCAGTGGTGAGGTTCTGGAGGTGGTGCGTTTTCTCACCACTGGCTCTATATTGCCCTTTAGTGGGGCTGCGTTTTTTGCTGCGGGTTCGACTGACCCCGCAGCTCCTGTAACCAAAAAATTCCCGGATAAAGAAGTCTTACCTACATCCTTACTCCCCAAACGCTGATCTGCAGCAACAGTTACTTCCACCTGACCAGCGGTATTGGGGACAGAAGCCACACTGGGGAACAGATTCTTTCAGCTCTGCGGGGGGCAGGCTCAGAGGTGGTTGACGCCACAGCAGCTTGAGCCAGGAATGGTTGTATGCGACAATGGCACCAACCTTCTCTTTGCCCTCCGACTGGGAAAATTGACTCTCTCTCTTTATGCAGAGAGCATTCCTGCAGAGCCACCAAACACACAGGAGGAGGATTGTGTCAGCATGGATGTGAAAAGGTATCAAGGTGGTATCAAGGAGAGGGATCATTACTGGCTGGCAACCCTTCCTGATCCCCGTTACAAGGGTAAAGTTCCAGAACTCCAGAATGTCCTGGTGCTGGTCCTGGACAATGTGTTTCTGAAGCGTCGGTCGTTCAGAGGCAGAGTGATGGAGAAAGTGGCCGGCTGAGCAATGCCTTTAAAAACATTTTCATTCCTCAGCACCCAGGCCTTCAAGCAACCATCATCAGCATCTGCATTATATGGCGCAGCAATATATAGGGGAAAGAGCAGACTTTGAGACCTTTCCAACTGAGCATCCACTTAGTTACTGGGTCTTGAGGATAGACCACTGGCCGGAAATTGCTCAATATGCAATTGAGCTACTGGCCTGTCCTGCATCGAGCATGTTTTCTGAACAGACATTCAGTGCTGCTGGAAGATTCGTAACCGATCGAGTCTGTGAACAGGTGCACTTTGGTCGATAGCTGCTGATTCATTTTTATAAATGTGAGCCTATCAAGCCGCTGATGCAACGGATTAAATTTGGTAGGGATCTAGGATTCCCTGAAGACTGCCACTGCTCCTATTCCTCCTGTCCATAATCTAGAACAATATTTTGTATTTAGGGCACCACCAACACCAAAGGCCAATTTTTCAGCACCTGGTTTACAGGGTCATGCCATCATTTTTTAACGAATTCGAAACAGCAGGCCCTGTTCCTCCGTCCAACAAGAGTAACTGCAAGGGGTTACAGTGTTCTCGCCTGTCCCCCATCCTAACCGACCAGGGCTGCATGCTCGGATAAGGGTCTGGTTTGGATTTTTAAAATTTGATGCAGGATTCCCCTTAATATCCAAACCAGACCGAAGAGCCGGCAATATATCACAGCCGCAATTTTAAACGACAATTTATCCTATGGAAAAGTAATTTTGCTCTTGGTATGTTCTACACCTCACAAAGATGCGCCCTTTTACAGACAGACTAAGGATATTTAAAGGAATTTTTCACTTTAAGCGTTATTAACCACTTCAGCCCCGGAAGGATTTGCTGCTTTAGGACCGGAGCCCTTTTTGCGATTCGGCGATGCGCCGCTTTAACTGACAATTGCGCAGTCGTGCAACGTTGTACCCAAACGAAATTTGTGTCCTTTTTTTCCCACAAACAGAGCTTTCTTTTGGTGGTATTTGATCGCCTCTGCGTCATTTCTGATCACCGCTATAAACAAAAGAGTGACAATTTTGCAAAAAAACCCAAATTTCTTACTTTTTGCTAGAATACAAATCCAAAAAAAAAAAAAATATAAAAAAACTTTTTTCACCGTTTTTGGCCGATTTATATTCTTCCTCATATTTGCGATAAAAAAAAAATCGCAATCGGCGTTTATTGATTGGTTTGCGCAAAAGTGGTCGCGTTTACAGATGAGAATTCATTTTTGGGGTTTTTTTTTTTTTTTTTACTAGTAATGGCGGCGATCTGCGATTTTTTGCGGTACTGCGATATTTCAGCGGACATGTCGGACTATTTTGACACTTTTTTGGGACCATTGGCATTTATACAGCGATCAGTGCTATAAAAATGCACTGATTACTGTGTAAATGCCATTGGCAGTGAAGGGGTTAACCTGCAGGGGGCGCGCTAGGGGTTAACCTGCAGGGGGCGCGCTAAGGGTTAACTATGTTCCCTGGGCGTGTTCTAACTGTAGGGGGGCTTGCCTATCTGGGGAAGGGAAGTGGTCACAGCCTTCACGTAAAGGAAGGCTGTGATCACATCCCTTCCCCCTCACACAGAGCGGAGGTCCGTGTTTACATACACGGACCTCCGCTCTTTCACTCCGGGGGGGGCATCGCGGGTGGCCGGCGGCAATCGAAGCCGCCGCACCCGCTCCCCGGCCCTCCCCGAACACAGTGAGTGCGCGCGCGCTCACTAGGCTCGTGAGCGCGGCCGCCGTCATATGACGGCGATTTGCGCTCACGAGCCACCTTGCCGCCGTCAAATGCCGATCGGCGGTCGGCAAGGGGTTAAAATCACTGCTCCTGAAAAATAACGATCGATTTAAAACCTTTTTTTTTTTTCTTTGATACATGTCCTCTAGGGCAGGACCCGGGTCCCCATACACTTTTTAGGGCAATAACATTGCATACAAGCCTTAAAAATTAGCACTTTTGATTTTTCATGTTCAGGTCCCATAGACTAACGGTGTTCGAATGTTCACGCGTTCTGGTGCGAACCGAACCGGGGGGTATCCGTCTCATCCCTACTACAATGGAATGGTTTGGATCAAAGCATATTCATGTGTTAGAATGGCCCAGTCCAGACCTAAATCCAATTAAGAATTTGTGGCAAGACTTGAAAATTGCTGTTCACAGACGCTCTCCATCCAATCTGACAGAGCTTGAACTATTTTGCATAGAAGAATGGGCAAAAATTTCACTCTAGATGTGCAAAGCTGGTAGAGACATCCCCAAACAGACTTGCAGCTGTAATTGCAGAAAAATGTGGTTCTACAAAGCATTGACTCAGGGAGGCTGAATACAAATGCACGCCACACTTTTCACATATTGATTTCTAAAAAAAAAAAAAAAAAAAAAAAAAAAAAAAAAAAAAAGTTGAAAACCATTTATCATTTTCCTTCCACTTCACAATTATGTGCCACTTGGTGTTAATCTATCACATAAAATCCCAATAAAATAATACATTTATGTTTTTGGTTGTAACATGACATGTGTAAAATTTCAAAAGGTATTAATACTTTTTCAAGGCACTGTAATAGGAGGTGAATGTGTGAACTTTCACTGAGAATTTTGTTATTCATGTGTTTTAAAATATGGATGTAATAAAATTTACTGTTAGGATTTTAAAAAGGTGGTAATCCTTGACCACTGGGTACCAACTAAGTCCAGAGATTTGGGTTTGCCTACATTCCCCCTGTTCAGCTTTATTCAAAAACATTAATGAAAAGTAATGCTCAACATTTTTCATCTTGCAGATCTGATTTTGACAGCATTTTTTATTTGGCAATCAGTTAGAAACCAAACACAGCCATCTTTGTCCTTTGTGGGCTAGCTACCGACCCTTTTGCCACATGCATCTCTCAGTCTTCATCATAAAGCCAACTCTTTAGTCGGGCAATTACTGAGCCAAGGATGCTGTCCAGTTCACAGCAGAGATGTGGGCCTACACAAACAAATAGAACAGAGCTTGCTTGCACAGGTATTTAAATAGTTTTTTCCCATTGTATATAATGAAATCAGAGCTCGGATTCTACTCTTGTACAGTACAGCACTACCATATTGTAATCAACAGCTTCTACTTTTAAAAATATAAAAAGGCCCACATCAGGGGCTTAACTACAGTTTTCACAGGGGCCAAGATTGCAACCAATCCCCATGCTGAAGGGGGTCCGTGTGCCCCCCTCCCCTGTATACCTGGATAGGGGGAACCGATCTCTACATTTTCCTCCTGCAGCTGCTGAATGCCTCCGGAAGGGAGAGAAGGAAAACACTCCTCCTATCCAGATTCTGTTGCGCG
>BLSH010248764.1:439102-454431 GCA_018402905.1 Glandirana rugosa | reverse complement strand
TGGAGTGGTTAAGTATCCAGGGTTTTTCGTACATTAGGTTTTTTCGAGACGTATCACATTTTAGTATACCTAACTTAAATAAATTTTTTATCTTTTGGAATGTAGTGTCATGTTAAGTACTCGAGTATTGTTTACAGGTTCCTAGTGTGTTACAGGACCCATGTCGTATTTGGGCTAAAAATCAAGGCAGAGGGTTCTGCAGTATTCATCACAACTCGCTTGGGCCTGACATTGCAAGCCCAGGCATGGCTTGAAAGCCCACAGGCACCGTGCCTGGGCCTGGGCCTGTAAAGTTTTTAGCAAGCCCAAGCCAACCCGAACGATTTTTGAAATGTCCGGGTCCGGGTCCGTGCCACGGACACCCGAAAGTTCGGTACGGACCCGAACGTTACAGTCCGGGTTCGCTCAACACTACTTATGACGTCTTGGGAGACGGAACTAAAAATCGGGTTTATGCTGTACCCAGGACATTGTGTGATCCTTGGACATTTGTTATGAGCTCATGAATTGTACTGTGATGTAAGGTTTTCTATTTTTTAAATAAATTCAATCCATATGATTTTACACTATGCAGAGCTTTTTTGGATTACATGCTTTTTGGGACCTATGAATTGGTGAGGTGAGGAGTTAATTCTTGGGGAGATATCCATGTGCAATGACAATTGGGGGGGGGGGGGTAAATGGGACTTTATATGAGGCGCAGGGAGAGTCTGCGTCTCCATCCCCAATTTGAAAAAAAAAAAAAAAAAAAAAAAAAAAAAAAAAAAGAAGAAAAGGGGAAGGGGGAAATTGGGACTTTAAATGAGGAATGGAATCAGATACCAGCAAACAAGAACCTGGTTGTGGAGGACATTGTATGTACCAATGGATAAAAATATAAAAAGTACCAAACATGAAATGTCACATGGACTAAAACTGGGCATGTGTCTAAACTAAGTTATAGAGCATGCTGTAGAGATTGTTGACACCTAAACCATGGCGTGAGATAAAATTGGTTAAAAATAATTGGCAATAAAACCATATGTTAGATTCCCTTGGGTAGATAAGTAGCATCAGCATAAATCCTACGCGTTTTGCGGGATCACGCCCACTTAGCAAGGGTAGATGAATCATAGTCCTTATCTCACGGAGAATGGTGTGCGGCAACAGGAATGGGGCCACAAAGATAGTCTGTCCTGGAAGACTCCTGGAAACAGAGTTACTGGTAAGTCTAACTCCGGTTTCTCCCCAGTCTTCCAGGACAGCCCTTGAGAGGATGAACAAGCACTCACTTTTAGGGTGGGACCACGGTTTGGAGGACTTTCCTTCCAAATGCTTGATCTTGGCTACTTGGGTCTAAACGATAATGTCGAATAAATCTAGACATACTTGACCATGTAGCAACTTTACATATCTGCTCCGGAGTAGCACTGACCCTTTCCACCCATGATGTGGCTAATGCCCTTGTGTAATGTGCATTCAGCCCTTGTGGAGGGTCCAGGTGCAATGCCTTGTACCCCTCGGATATGGCCATTTTTATTCATCTAGCTATTGTCCCTTTTGAGGCTTGTTTTCCCTTTCTGTTTCCTGAGAAAAGTATAAACAATGCCTCTGAAGCTCTTTGTAGCTTCCAAGTAGCCTATAAGGCATCTTTTCACATTCAGCAGATGTAACTGTTCTTCCTTACGGGTTGCTGGTCTATTACAGAAAGATGGTATCACTATATCCTGACTCCTGTGAAATGTAGAAGCAACTTTTGGAATAAACGCTTGGTCTGTTTTGAGAATGACGGTCTTCTAGTATTTGTAAACAAGGCTCTCTAAACGGACAGAGCTTGTAATTCGCGGATTCTGTGAGCAGAAGTCATAGCGACCAGAAAAACGTTTTTTAAAGTAATTAATCTTAAGGAGGCTTCTGATAATGGCTCAAAAGGCTCCCTAATAACTGCCTTTAAGTGGACAAATCCCAAGTTGGTATCTTGCGAGAAGGAATTGGTTGAAGCTTTGAAACTGCTTTGCAGAATCTATTTATGAGTGGATCTTGTTGCAGGGAACGTTGCAAATAAATGGAAAAGTGCTGCGATCTGTACCTTAATTGTGCTTAAGGATAAACCTTTATCGATGCCTTTCTGCAAAAAATCTAGAATTGTTGGAGAACTGACTTCTCCTGTTTCGGACAAACAAAAATTTAATTTTTTCCAAAGTTTTTGGTAAATTGCCCTTGTAACCGGTTTGCGGCTTTGTAACAGTTTTAATCACTCTGTCTGAGATACCTTTGGACTTTAGGATCTCGGCTTCAGATACCATGCTGCTAGGTTTAACATGGCTGGGTTGGGGTGTAGGACTGGACCTTGAGATAGTAGTTTGATTGTGCGGCAACATCCAAGGTGGTTGACTAGTTAATGTGAATGGCATTGAAAACCATGCTCTTTGGCCAGTATGGCGCTATGAGGATCAACACTGTTCTGCCCTGAATTTTTTCAGGATTCTGGCATTAAAAAAAAGAGGTGGGAAAACATAGCATAAATTGAATTCCCATTTGGTCTGGAGAGCATCGACTGCCAGGGGCTGATCCCTTGGATTTAGCGAGAAAAAAGTTGCATAGATTGGTATTTGACTTGTTGGCAAATAAGTGTACCTCTGGCAGCCCCCATCTGGTTACTAGCTGTGCGAACACCTCTGGATCTAATGACCATTCTTCCTGAGATACTAATTGCCTGCTCAAGTAAATCGGCTAGATTGTTTTGTGTTCCCTTCAGGTGTATTGCTGAAAGGGATTCTAGATTTCTCTCTGCCCACGAAAAAATTTCTTGAGCCATCTTCATCAAGATGGGACTTTTTGTTCCTCCCTGCTTGTTTAGATAAGCCATCGATGTTACATTGTCGGATCTGACTTGTAAGTGCCAACCCTTGAGCTGCTCTTGAAATGCTGCGATTACTTTCCCCACAGCTTTGAGTTCTCTGTAATTGGATGAGCGTTGGCCTTCTAGTTGTGTACAAAGTTCCTTGTACCCAATGTCCATCCGAAGGGGCCCCCTAACCCCAGCTGCCGGCGTCTGTTGTCAGTATATGGGAAATTGAGAAGGACCATAATACACCCTGATATAGATTTATTTGGTCTCTCCACCACCATAGGGCTTGCTTTATTTTGGCTGGGATGTAAACCCTTTCCTCCAAGTTCTTTCTCCACAGGTTCTGGATGAGAAAAGTGTGCAGTGGTCTCTGGTGAAACCTGGCCCAACTGACTGCTGGGATGGTGGCGGTCATGAGACCCAGAACGGACATTGCTTCTCTCACGGTGACGGAGAGGTTAGACCGAATCCAGCAAAGAACAGCACAAATGCAGACAATTTTTTTCTGATGGTAGATAAATCCTTTGCTCTTTTGAATTGATCCTGTATCCTAAGAAGAGGATAGATTTGATTTATCCACGTTGACACAATCCAACCTAGTTGGGACAACCATTGTTGTGCTATCCTTAAATCCTCCTGTAGCTTTTCTTTTGTTGGCGCTGTGAAGAGCAAGTCGTCCGAGTAAGGTATTACTGTTATGGACTGTAGTCTCAGTGGTGCAAGGGTTTCCACCAAGATCTTGGTAAAGATTCTGGGGGGACAACAAGAGGCCGAAGGGCAACGCTTGACTTTGAAAATTATATATTCCTTCCCTACTCTTACCACTATCCATAAGAACTTTTGGCAACTTTCCCTGATGGGAATGTACAAATAGGCGTCCTTTAAATCTATGGTCGCTGTAATGAACCACGTACTCGAGAGAGTGGAGCCTGACTCTTGTAGGAGGAGACTTCTCATACAGCTCTGACTCAGAGCCCTCTGGCAAACAGCAGGAGACTGGATGCTGGAGTGGAGCTGGTAACACTGGACAACAGACAGCTGGGAAACAGGAACAGCAGCAGCAGACAGCAATCACAGGAGCTGTATGCAGAGCACAGGACAGCAGACAGCTGACTGTTGAAACAGGCAGGAGGATAGCCAGACAAGCCGGGTCAATCACAGATGAACGGAGCAGCAAAAGAATCGGTAGACGAAGAATGGTCAGAGGCAAGCTGGGTTCGGCAACGGGTATCAGGCAGGCAGAAGCAAGCAGGGTCCAAAACAAGCCGGGTCAGAATAGGAGAAGGCAGAGTGGTCCAAACAAGTCGGGTCAATCAGGTAACGGATCAGGTAGCAGATAACAGGCAAGCAGGTACAGGTACTGACAAGCTGCAGATCAGACAGCACTTCAGACAAAGTCTGACTTCCTTACAAAGGCCCATGTGATGTGCTGGCAGAGATGCTTGGTCCTAGAGTCCTCCTGCTATTGGTGCCCTGACAACATCCCTGCGCATGCGTACATGTGCGTGCCTCCGAGCGGTCGTGGGAACCTTCGCTTGAATCCATGCGCACAAGCGTGCATGATTGCAATGCTCGTCTGGATCCTTGACAGTCGCCATAAAGCAGTCTTTCTGGAGCAGGTTTTTGATCTAGTAGATTGACTCCATTCAGAATTTTTTGTACCGAATAGGTTTGTTTAAGGGCTTTAAGTTGAGGATTAGGTGATATTTGCCTGAGGGTTTTTGAACTAAAAACATCTTCTGTGGAACTGGTCTTAGGACCCCTTGGTCCACCATTTCCCCTATCAACTGTGGTAAGGCTTTGGCCTTCTCCCGGTCTTACGGTAATTGAGCGATTAAGTGTCTTGAGTGGGGGGCCTTCTGTTGAACTCTAAGTCATAACCTCGCTCGATCACTCCCCTGACAAATTTGTTGGAGGTTAACTTCTGCCATTGTGGAAGGAATCTCTCCAATCTTCCTCCCACTTGGCCTCTGGCATCACTGTTTAAACCCCTCGACTTTGGGATTTTGGCCAGGAGGGTTAAACACCATGTTTGTCCTTGGCCTCCCTTTTTTGCCGGACCAGTGTTTCTTCGGCCTTCCCCTATCTTGTTTATTCTTACAGTCCTCCTTGTTCTGTCCCTTATAGGGACAAAAACATTTTTTGGGGTAAAATTTCTTTAACTGGAAAGGTCTTTTTCCTGTCTGCCGTGCGTTCCAAATCTTCACCTAATTTGGAGCCGAACAGGAATTTTCCTGAAAAGGGGACACTGCTCTTCTAGCCGCTACTGATAGAAAGGCTGATCTAGCTGATAACTGATTCAGCTGATGCATCTGCAATAAAGCCTACTGCTTTAAAAAAACATAGGCAAGGATTTAAGCAAGTCTTCCCTGGGGGTGCCCTCCGTTAGATGCTCCTGCTGTTGTTTTAACCAGAATTCAAAGTTCCTGGCTATGCAGGTCGTGGCCAAGGCTGGTCTCAGGTTTGCCATAACCATATCCCATGGCCTCTTTAGGATAATGTCGCCTCTTATCCATTGGGTCCCCCAGGTGTCCCATGTCATCAAGGACAAGGTCTGAATGTTTTGACACCTTTGCTAACAGGGCGTCCAGTTTTGGGGACTGGTTCTATACGGCCTCTGGGTTGTCAGCAAAACGGAAACCTTCTCTTTAAGCCGTTTGAGAAAAAGGGTCTCCTTTCTTGTTCTGACCACTCTAAGGACCAGGTCTGTCATGACCTGGTGTACTGGAAATACCTTGGGCTCCTTTTTGTTCAGCCCTTGGTACATTTTGTCATGCCTTGAGAGTGGGGTCTCTTCACTCTTGATTTGTAGGGTATCATGTATTGCTCCCAGCAGTTCATCTACTTCCTCTTGAGAAAGTTTGAACTTCGTGGGTACTGAGGCTTCTTCCTGACCCTCATCTTGTCCTGAAGATTGTGCAGAATCAGGGTCAGTGGTAATGGGGGGGTTCCCTACCCTCCAACAGCTCTCCTGAGCCTGAAACTCTTGGGCTTCCTGCCCGGGTAGGTGAGGTGGGCACCCGTGCTGTGTTCCTACCTGGAACCTGCACCTCTGTAATTAAATTTCCTGAACTATTGAAACGTAGATTGCACCTCATCCTTGAAAGAACAGAGAAATTTTAATATGGATGTGATACATGCAGGAAAATAACGTGTGCAGGAGGGCTAGCACAATTGGAGACAGCTGAGTCTCCCACAGGTTTCCTAGCAGTGGTTAAGCTACATAGCCTTCTCTGTTGACATTCCGATCATGATGCGATTCAGATGATGCACCCAGACGAATTGAATATTAAATAGGATAGTGGTTCTACTGATCACCTTACTGGTATCGAGTCCACATTGCTGCATGGTTGATATAAATGTGATTGTACTCTTTATTTGAATAAATACTGTGTTAAGTAGATCTGACTGGGAGCATCACCTGGATCACACCCGATTGGCAGGTCAACAAAAAAGGCTATGCAATATTGCCACGTGACCGGCGGGGGGGGGCTCAGCTGTCTACAACCAATAGTGCAAGCTCTCCCCCGCATGCACCCATCAGCCCCCATATTATAACCAGGGCTGGGTCATAATAAACTGCCACTGCTGGTGTATAGACAGATGCCAGGCCAGCACTGTCAATAACAGGGGCAAGACAGCAAAAGGAGGCTGGGGACCAGAAACACCAGGGCCCAGTCACAAGTGCAACCTTTGCAACTCTGGTAGTTCTGCCACTACATTGGACCTTTATAGGGAATTCCCTTGTGTGCTGATTACATCTCTCTTGCTTTCTGCCACCAGGGGCCACAAGGCAGTAAGAAGGGGGCCCACAGCAGAACAGATCAGTATGGAGGGCCGCGGGAGCGATGGAGGGGGGTCTTGGGGGGGCCCCTTCAAGGTTTCTTGCACCAGGGCCCTGAAGGTTCTAGTTATGCCCCTGCTTGCTCCATTAGCAATGTTGTTCCTTGTGTTGACTAGAAAATCAGTATCGACATTCAGGCATATCCCTCCCTTTTTTTCGCTTCCCTGTTCCTCCAATAGGAGTACCCCTGGACAGTTGCAAGCCAGTCATGTGACCTGTCAAACCAAGTTTCCACATTAGCTTTATTTAGTATTTGTAAACATAGCATTTAGTTTTGCACGGGTGCATATTCTTTTCAACTTGTTTGTACTGAGGCTGCAATTGGATTCTGCCAACCCATGCACCTTGGCTTAGGTACTCTAGTTACACCAATATTGCCCCTAGTAGCACCCTCTGACCTTCACTTACTGCCAGCTACATCTTCCTCTAAACCCTTTCCCCTCCTCATCTAGTCTAAAATTTCCACCAACTTTTTGGACATTTTCCCTCCCAGCAGAGCTGCATCCTCCCCATTTAGATGCAGCCCGTCCCCGCTATAGAGTGAAAAGTCAGCTTAGTTCTCCATGAACCCAAATCTTTCTGCACATGTCCCTCAGCCACTTGTCAAGTTCCTTAAAGTGATGGTAAACCTCAGACATGAAACATGAACAAAGCATATGCGTCTATAGTGTGTACATGCCTCAATTAGAAGCACAGGGAGGAAGATTTACTAAAGGCAAATATACTGTGCACTACAAGTGCAGTTACTCTATATTGAAGGGGACGCTCTGAAAGGAGGAGAAGCTTTGCAGATTTCTATCATCCAATCATGTGCAAGCAAAAATGCTCCCCTCAGATCTAGAGCAACTGCACTTGCGGTGCATAGACGCGTTGCCTTTAGTAAATCAATCCCCAAGTGTCATTTCTGTCTGTAGCCCCGCTCCTTTGCCATCAGCATGAATCACTTCTGACAAATTTTCCTGACACCAAGAGAAAAATGGTGACAAGGAGGGAGATCCATCTGATCGACAGCCCCAGCTCTGTTCCGGTGTGCTGTTCCGGTGTGCTGTATGGAAGCAGGGGTGTCAATTCCCCCTAATCAACGCTTAGATTTTTCACTGAGCTCTGCAGAGTAACTTCAGCTCTCCGCTCCCTTTTCGGATTTCTCAGACAAGCTTATAAATTCAGCACTTTGACTGGATGTAGTGAAGAGAAGACAGCACGTGGGCAGATACTAATGCTGGAGGATTTTTTTACACCACCTGAGGCCAATCACTTCACTGGGTATATGTGGTTTACAACCACTTTAAGCTCCTGCTGCCTCTGTGGCGTGGCTCAAGGTACAGGCAGTATTCCTGTGAAAAACTGGCTTGCATGTTTTTTTTTTTTTTTTATTATTAAATATAGCCCCTACGTCCCTGAAATAATTTAGGATGTGTCATCTTCTAACTTTATTATTGGTACCAAATGAGTGCTCAGTACACATACTGTTCAGCGATCATGGTCTTTGTAATAGATTCCCCTGTCTGTATTTTCCAAATGCAGAGGCATTGTAGAATACTTTGCATGACATTTGCCCAACTGTTTATAAAAATGCAAAAGTTCAGGAAAATAAAAAATACCCAAAATCTCCATAGGCTACATTTTTTTTTAAATACTTAACTGCTCGTCAGTTTAGAGTTAACCATGAATTATTACGCTCACTCTGATGTTCGCATTGATGCCTCATGTGTGATACAATTACAGTTTACATGCATGTGTACATTCTGTGTTCACGTTTGCAGGACAATGTTTAATTTAAAAAAAAAAAAAAAAAAAAAAAAAAAAAAAAAAAAAAAAAAAAAAAAAAAAAAAGGTATTATTGCCATCACAAGGGGTTAACAAACCTCCATGTAATAACAGTGAGCAGGTGACAGGCACCCTCTATGGACACATTGGGAGTCTATTATACTCCCAATGTCTCCCCTGCCCTCCAAAGCAGCCATTCAAGCACAGATCATGTTTGATTACCTGCTTCTGACTATCAGCCAGGGAATAATGGCCTTGAAACTGAAAATGCACAGACCTGAGCACTTCTGGCTTCCTTCACTGCAGAGGAGATCGAGAAATGGATGTGCCTCATCTTCTCCCACTAGCCATCCTGAAACCATTTCATGTGGTCCCACATAGAGCAGAAGAACCTGGTAACTACTAAAGTGATCGGACAGCTACAGTGCCTTGCAAAAGTATTCGGCCCCCTTGAACTTTGCGACCTTTTGCCACATTTCAGGCTTCAAACATAAAGATATAAAACTGTAATTTGTGAAGAATCAACAAGTGGGACACAATCATGAAGTGGAACGAAATTTATTGGAGATTTCAAACTTTAACAAATAAAAAAACTGAAAAATTGGGCATGCAAAATTATTCAGCCCCCTTAAGTTAATACTTTGTAGCGCCACCTTTTGCTGCGATTACAGCTGTAAGTGGCTTGGGGTATGTCTCTATCAGTTTTGCACATCGAGAGACTGAAATTTTTGCCCATTCCTACTTGCAAAACAGCTCGAGCTCAGTGAGGTTGGATGGAGAGCGTTTGTGAACAGCAGTTTTCAGTTCTTTCCACAGATTCTCGATTGGATTCAGGTCTGGACTTTGACTTGGCCATTCTAACACCTGGATATGTTTATTTGTGAACCATTCCATTGTCTCAGGTCTTTTGCAGACTCCATCAGGTTTCCTTCCAGAATGGTCCTGTATTTGGCTCCATCCATCTTCCCATCAATTTTAACCATCTTCCCTGTCCCTGCTGAAGAAAAGCAGGCCCAAACCATGATGCTGCCACCACCATGTTTGACAGTGGGGATGGTGTGTTCAGGGTGATGAGCTGTGTTGCTTTTACGGCAAACATAACGTTTTGCATTGTTGCCAAAAAGTTTGATTTTGGTTTCATCTGACCAGAGCACCTTCTTCAACATGTTTGGTTTGTCTCCCAGGTGGCTTGTGGCAAACTTTAAACTACACTTTTTATGGATATCTTTAAGAAATGGCTTTCTTCTTGCCACTCTTCCATAAAGGCCAGATTTGTGCAGTATACGACTGATTGTTGTCCTATGGACAGAGTCTCCCACCTCAGCTGTAGATCTCTGCAGTTCATCCAGAGTGATCATGGGCCTCTTGGCTGCATCTCTGATCAGTCTTCTCCTTGTATGAGCTGAAAGTTTAGAGGGACGGGCAGGTCTTGGTAGATTTGCAGTGGTCTGATACTCCTTCCATTTCAATATTATCGCTTGCACAGTGCTCCTTGGGAAGTTTAAAGCTTGGGAAATCTTTTTGTATCCAAATCCGGCTTTAAACTTCTCCACAACAGTATCTCGGACCTGCCTGGTGTGTTCCTTGTTCTTCATGATGCTCTCTGCGCTTTAAAACGGACCTCTGAGACTATCACAGTGCAGGTGCATTTATACGGAGACTTGATTACACACAGGTGGATTCCATTTATCATCATTAGTCATTGAGGTCAACATTGGATCATTCAGAGATCCTCACTGAACTTCTGGAGAGAGTTTGCTGCACTGAAAGTAAAGGGGCTGAATAATTTTGCACGCCCAATTTTTCAGTTTTTTATTTGTTAAAAACGTTTGAAATATCCAATAAATTTCGTTCCACTTCATGATTGTGTCCCACTTGTTGATTCTTCACAAAAAAAATTAGTTTTATATCTAGGTTTGAAGCCTGAAATGTGGCAAAAGGTCGCAAAGTTCAAGGGGGCCAAACACTTTCGCAAGGCACTGTATATAATGACTTTAAAACCCAAGAGCTGGCTGAAGAGAGGGAAAAAAAAAAAAAAAAAAAAAAAAAAGAAAAAAAAAAGAAGAAGTGTACCAGCTCTCAGTTGCTACCACTGCTTGTTTAACCTTTCACTCTCTGAACCTACTACGTAGGTCCAGAAAGCTGGAATAGTTAAATTGTATTTCTACTTCTGCAGTCGAATTTGAGAAACCCCCACCATATGTTTAATTATAATAAATAAAAGATGTAACTTTCTAGTTTTTCCTTTGGAACAGGATTAATAGGACTCCACCCACTCACTGAAATTGTTCAGAATAACGTTAATTATGCAAGAGGACAGGAGGGACAGTTTTTTTTTTTTTTTTAAAAAGGTGCGTTAATGTACAATATACCACCCAAACCCTGGGGTTGTTAAACCTTTGTAAGGAAATCATATTTAAATCTAGTTTACAATAATGTGATCTGCCAGCACAGTACAGACAAGGTTTTATTTTTTCAGAAATTCGGAAATTCAGCAATCGGAACAGCCGAAGATAACAACGAACATTTGAACTAACAATAAATAAATTATAGGTATTGGAATTTCCTTGAAAATATGGCTGTTAGTGATAGATTTCATATTTAAGTTCACTAACAGCCATATTTTCAAGGAAATTCCAATACCTATAATTTAATAGTTATTTATTATTATTTCAAATTTTCTTTCTTATTTCCCAAATTTGGAAATGAGAAACTTTTGAAGTAGTAATAACTTTATTATAATTTTATAAGTTGTAATAAAGAATTAATAACTTATTTCAAATGTTCTTTCTGATTTCAGAAATTCGGAAATAAGAAAGAACATTTGAAATAACAAGTTAATTCATTATTATAACTTACTATAAATTATAATTTATTATTTCAAATGCTCTCTTATTTCAGAAATTGGGAAATAAGAGAACATTTGAAATAATAACTATTAGATTATAGGTATTGGAATTTCCTTGAAAATATGTCTGTTAGTGATAGATTTCATAGTTCACTAACAGCCATATTTTCAAGGAAATTCCAATACCTATAATCTAATAGTTATTATTTCAAATGTTTTCTCTCTGTTCTCGGAAATAAGAAAGAGTACAGTATTGGAATTTCCTTGAAAATTTGGCTGTTAGTGAACTGAAATATGACATCACTAACAGCCATATTTTCAAGGAAATTCCAATATCCAATTTAATAGTGATTATAATTTCAAATATTCTTTATTTCCCAATTCCCGCAAATAGCGCAATTGCCGAATTACCGCAAATTTCCAAATTACGGCAATTGCTGAATTACTGCGATTTGTAAAAATGAAAATTTGGAATTCGTCAGAATTTTACAAAATTCGGTATAAACAAAATTCAGAAGAAAACGAATTACACAAGCCTAAATTATAGTAAACATAACTTCCCAGCCCCATAACATTACATTGAAGGTGAAAGCTATGTAGGATTTTCAAACAAGAAAGGCTCACTGCATGCTGGCCTAAAAATCGCTGCTTCTACAGGGATTTTGTGTTTTGCCTGCAGAAGCAGCTCAGTGTGTGTCCATGCACATTAGGACGATTACAGGCATATTTTGAGCTCAGCATTTACAGAAAAAACCCTTCTGGTTTGCATTTCTGATTGGAACTTTCTGCCAGAAAAAAAAAAAAAAACTGCTAAACGCTCCTAAACTCTGTACAAGAAAAGCTCTATGGAGCATAATTTATTTTTTGCCAAGGGAACTGGCAGAAAAATAACAGCAATTATTTTTTTCAAGTTATGATATATGAATATGGGTTACTCCATTTTGGCTGCAAAAGTGGAAATACACTGTAAACTAAGGACGACGGTTCAGAAAACATAACCAATTAGGAACAATTTACAGACACTAGAGTGACCCCTAACGATTTTTTTTCTTTCCTGAAATATGAAACCAGATTGCTTACCAAGGCCATGTGTCCTCTATGGACTTGGGTCGATTGCTTTGATTTTCTAAGTCAGTCAATCTGGCCATGTTTTAAGAGCAAGAGGAAAAAAGATGTGGCAGACCTTGAGATTGATGGCAAATGGATAAACAGTCACATGATCTGCCATTGGTTTAAGCACATCTGTGAAAGGAGATTGTGCGGTTCTAACTAAGGACACCCGTGAAACAATTCCATCACAAAGGATATAGATTGAGACTTTGTGAAATAAAAACAGGACAGCAAAGATAGTGCACACTACAAAAAAAACAGATAAAACAAATAGACTTTTCTTATGTACAAAAGGTAGCCAATGTGGTTACTACTTACCAGCAGTATGCTTAATGGCCACTTTGAAATGTCTGGTAATGGGAAAAAAAAAAAAAAAAAAAAAAAAAAAAAAAAAAAAAAAGAAAAAAAAAGAAAAAAAAATTACACTTTTCATTAACCACTTCAATACAGGACATTTATGCCCCCTTCCTGTCCAGACCAATTTTCAGCATTCAGTGCTCTCACACTTTGAATGCCACTCAGTCATGCAACACTGTACCCAAACAACATTTTTATATTTTTTTCACACACACGGAGCTTTCTTTTGGTGGTATTTAATCACCTCTGGGTTTTTTATTTTTTGCGACATAAGTGAAAAAAAGAGCAAAAATTTAGAAAAAAATAAAAAACAAAACTTAGTTTCTATGATAAAATTTTGCAAATAAGTCATTTTTGTTCATAAATCTGGGCCAAAACCTATATAGCTACATATTTTTGGTAAAAATAACACAAATAAGTATATAAAATATTTGGTCTGTGTGAAAGTTATAGAGTCTATCGGCCTATCTCATTTCTTGAGGCCCTGAAATGTCAGAAAAGTACAAATACCCCCAAATGACCTCTTTTTGTAAAGTAGACATTCCAAGGTATTTAGTATGAGGCATGGCGAGTTTTTTGAGGTATTTTTTTCTCCCCACAATTCTTGGGAAAATTAAGAATTTTTTTTTTTTTTTGCACAAAATTGTCATAACAAGTTATTTCTCACACACAGCATATGCATACTTCCAATTACACCCCAAAATACATTCTGCTACTCGCCCCGAGAATGGCGATACCACGCATGAGACTTTCAAAGCCTGGCCACATAGAGAGGTTCAACACACAGGGAGCACCGTCAGGCATTCTAGGAGCAGAAATGTCACATCTAATTTCCCAATGACCCATTACAATTTTGAAGGCCCTGGAGCACTAGGACAATGGAATTACCCACAAAATGACCCAGTTTTGGAAAGCAAACACCCCAACGTATATTCTACAAGGCATTATGAGTCTTTTGAATGGTTAATTTTTTTCCATAAGTCTTCGAAAAATGGGGAAAGAAAATGAAAACTCTTATTTTTATACAAAGTGGTCAATTTATGAGACATTTCTAACACATAGTAAGTACATAGCAAAAATTAACCCCCAAAATACACTCTGATACTCGTCCTGAGTATGGCGATACCACATGTGAGACTTTTACACAGCCTGGCCACATAGAGAGGTCCAGCATTGAAGTAGTACCTTCTGGCGTCCTAGGAGCATAAATTACACATAAAATCAAATTAATTTCAATTCAATGTAATTCCTACCTATCACACTTTTGAAGGTCCTGGAGCACCAGGACATTGGAATTACCCACAATATGACCCCATTTTGGAAAGCAAACACCCCAAGATATATTCTATGGAGGCATGGGCTGGTGACAGGTACTCAGTTGGGCTGGCGACAGGTGCTCGGGTACTCTGATGGGCTGTGACAGGTACTTTGATGGAGTGGTAACAGGTCCTCTTTATTACGGGGGCGGGGGGGGGGGAGAAATGTGCTTGGTGTGTACACTAGGAGGTAATGAGCTGTTACCACAATCTCCTTCTCACACACGGTGTGTAAGGAGGAGAACCGGTAACCGCTCGTTACCGCGGTGTACATCATGTGATTGGACACAGCCGGTCACATGGTAAAGAGACAATTTCATTGGCCCTTTACACTGATCAAGGCTGGGCTTTGTCCGAGGGACAAGCCTCAACACCGATCACCACCCCTGCAGTGGGGAAATACCGAGGACGACATGACGCCCGCCCGGAATGGGAGATTCCATCTACGGACGCCATATGACTATAGCCCGGTAGTGAAGTGGTTAATGTCTGCATGATTGGTTATATTGCACACTGATAATTTGAACATCTAAAAGTGATAAACTGTGCTGATCAGTTTGGTGCCAATGTAGAGCGTAGTGCTACCCCAGAGCCGCTTTGTAATTATGCGCCTTGACTCCAAGAACACCCTCAGCCCCTTTGACACACTTGGTTGAATGAAAGTTACTGTAAGCACTTATAAGAACACAAGTATAGATACCTTTAACTCAGCTGTGAATTCGCACCAGGAAATATACACAAGACCATTTAGTGCAGGGATGCAACCATAGGGGTTGCAATTGCAACCGGACTCCATGGTTCAGGGGGCCTGTGTGCCTCCCTTGTACACCTGAATAGGAGGGATGGCGGTGGTGGCATTTAGAGGACCCAATCTCCTCCATTTTCCTCTATCCAGTTTACTTGTCTTCTGCTGTTCCCAGGGTCCCGGTGTGCTTCACTGGTCCGCCCCACAGAGCTGCTGTCTTTCCCCCTCCTCTCTCATGCCAGCTGCTGTAGAAGATGTGCCATGGCAGAGAGATGGGAACCAGTTGGTAAATTTGTCATTTACCGGCTCTTTCCTTTTCTGAATGAACAGTCAGTGATTGGTACAATTTGTTGCATTCATAACTGAAGCACAGTAAACGGTTTTTACTATACTTCAGTTTCTGAATGAATGGGAGGCTCGGTGCACAGCTATTCTTGTCAATTCATTCTGTGCAGCTGAGGCAACACAGATGGAGATTGAGAGCTGAGGTTTGTTTAGACCCCTGATATCTC
>BLSH010248764.1:388492-399618 GCA_018402905.1 Glandirana rugosa | reverse complement strand
TTAGGACGAATCCCTAACCAGTCCCGAGGGATCTTATGAGGTCTACCGAGGTGGGTAGAGGGTCGAGAGACTGGTCTTTGGAAGGGGTCCAAAGCTCTTTCTTCACCCCCAAGACCACTGGAGTAGACAATTCAGGTGGGTTAGGAGGGACTCGGAGAGGAGGGTGTAATGTCAGTCCGGACTAATTTACATGGAGAGGATCGGTTTAGGGACGATTTTTTACGTGGATATGATACCCCCACGATGTCTACGCTGTTTCTTTAATGTACACGTTGTATTAGTTGTTAAATGGGGATAATCAGAATAAACACAGGTGAAAGGAATAGTGATCTCAACTCGCTTGTGGACCTGCAAGCCCAAGACGACCAGGCAGGCTTGAAGCCCTGTTTCAGGCCCAGGCCCAGGCCTGCCTTGGGCTTGCGAGCGTGCCTGTTGCTCGTGCGAGCGTTCGGGTTCCGTCCGGACCCGGACCCGGACTTTGTCCCGAAGTTCGGACGGACCAGCAGAACCCGAACGTCCAGGTGTTCGCTCAACTCTAGTGATAAGGAAAGTGGACACAAATAAGACTAATAGGGGTAAATTGTTGATTATGTTGCACATGTAATTTCTTTGTCGCATCTGTAGCACCCCCATAGTATAGGTGCATTTTTTAGCAGGGATTTGGCTAGGAGAGGTACATTTAATCAGGCCTGACTGTAATGTGGGAGGAGAGGCTCAGGGAGGATTGGGTGGACTTAACAGATGAGGTCACCAGAACCCCCACTTCTTTCTCGAAACCTGGGGAAGGTTTCTGGTCAGAGAGCTGGGAGATGGGTGGAGCCATCTGGAGTATTCTAGGGAGCCCTGACCAATCCCTAAGCAGGATTGGCAGGGAGCAGGCCTCCTTAAATACTCTGAGTCAGCCCAATCTGGGAGGAGTAGTGTTGGGTGGAAGACTGGAAATGTAGCAGAGGCGCTGTGGAGCAAGCCCCTACCTGGGAGGTCGCCCCCGATCTTGGGAGGGTGACCTTGGGGCCTGGGTGTTTGGATGCAGCCAGGAAGGAGAGTGATTCCTGGAACTGCACAGGAAGAACAGGAGAACAGCGGAGGTACTACAGGAGGAGAGAGACTTTAAAGTGTCCACCGGTGCTGTGAGTGACGGTCCCTGGGATTGGAGGAGAAAGTGCTGGAGCAGGCTGGGAGAGGAATGGTGGACAGTCTGTGGGAGCCTTTCAAGGGAAAGGAGAGTCACTACCAGAGAGCAGGTTGACGGGACCTGGAGGAGGATGGGCTGGGAGTTGTAGTCCGTCAAAAGCCCGATTAGCACTAAAGTACTTTGCTGCACATTCAGGGGCCCGTGATCCCTGGTCTGTAATGGGCGTTCCTGAGGTCCTACTGAAACAGGATAGGCCTCACCACGTGCTAACCACGGTGAAGTGAAAGGTATAGAGACGCCTGATAAATTTCCCTTCAGGCTGGAAACTAAGTTCTGAGCTGAAGAGAAGCAAAGAAGTATAAAGCTGTGAGTTCTGTGTAGTGAGAGAACTGTAAGAGAAACGGTCAGCAAGTGAAGTGCTGGTGAGTTGAGAGGAGCAATAGTCTGCAGAGGGAGAGTCTGCAGTGAACTGTGCATATACAGGAGTGTATATGGAATCCTTGTACCATAATTCTCTGGGCATCCCACAGTTACACCTTATCCCCATCCAAGTTATTTCCCCTAAATAAAACAACAAAAACAAGAGCCGGTCTGGTCAGTGTCTACGGATGTGTGATATATGGTGTGATTGAGGTCAGCTATCAGGTGAACCACTACTACCAGCCACTCTCAAGGGAGCTCATGGCTACATTTGGGGGCTCGTTTTCCGGGATTACCTGTGGGGCAGTCAGTCGTCACCCATAGTAACCGCAAGAACTGAGCCAGAGGAATGTTTAAGATGTTTATTGACAATGGGGACTTAACCAGGATAAGAACTGTGTACTTTGCTTTGAACTGTGATAAATAAGTGTGCTGTTGTCCATAGCAACCAGTGGGAGCCACCAACAGATTGCTGCCTGCTTTCCCAGCCGCTCCAAAACAGCACTGGGGACGGACACTTAAAAATACCAATCCTGCAATTCAGTGACTTTGTACCATGTGTCGCTGCCCATGGCAACCATGGCGGGCAAACGTGCCCATGGATTACAAATATGTCCTGTGCCATGAAGGCCGGACATTCCTACCGGATTACAAATATGCCCAGTGTTCTGCTAAAGCTGGGCATTACAAGTGTTTTACCAATGACTGCTCCAATTATTGCAAACAGTAAAGTATGCCTGGGACTGTTTTTGTTGCTAAAGAGAGAGAGCTAACCTGGCTGCCGGGGTGGCAGGAATGGACCCTGGTTGATACGGGGGTTTGGTTGGAGCCAAGCGGGGGAATCGCCATGGGAGTCATCGGACTCCCGGATGCTTGCCATGGACGTCGCTGCCTGGGCCCGGTGTCGCCATTGTGATGCTCCTCTTACCCGGTGGGTATTCACAGAGCAGGATCTATGATACTACTCGGTGGACCTGTAAACAGGGCTCTGTTATCTGCAGCCACGGAAATCCCGGGAGGCCGGATCGGGCCTGATGACATTGCCTCAAGCTGGAGTGGAGTTGCGGCCAAGTGACAACGCGAAGATCAAGGATGAAAGGAAAGGAAAGACTGTCATGACCTGCAGCCTAGTTGGGGACTCAGGAACCCTGAGTACTATTGAGCGGGAACCCGGGCTCCCTGAAATGCGGCTGTGTCGCCACCTGCAAGCACCTCTGTTTGGCTGGAGCCGGTTGTCGAGCGAGTGATGCCCCCTGGGAAGCCGGATGAGGATGCAGAGCAGAGGGCCATAGACTGGGGGTCACCCAGACTGGTAGGAGAATTTGGGTCCCTTGAACACTTAGCTGAGTGGTCGTCTCATAGTGAGGAATTGGCTGGGGAGCTGGAGACAGGAGATTCGTCAGCCCTTTATTTTTCCAATGAGGATAAGAAGGAGTCCTCTCGTGGTGCCAATTCAGCGACAGGAACCCCCAGTCTTCTTTACCAGACTTTCCTAAACCGGCCCTCCACTACCCAGACCAGAGCACCTACATACCGGCAAATGGTAGTGAGATCCCCTGCTACTCAAGTTAAGCCTGGGGAAGGGAACCGACTCAAGTTGCCTAGGCTTTCCCAGTATCAGCGGGAGGTCCAACGCCGGGTTGCTTTGGAGTGGGGCCTGAACTACCCTTACATCCCGCCTCATGTCATGGAGATTGCTGAGAGCTCAAGGGAGGAGTGGGAGGATGAGATGACATGGGACTATCTTCATGTACCTAAGCCCTTGCGGGGTCCTGAATGCAGCTCCTGGGAAAGATTCATGGAATTGAAGAGGGAGGGGAACCTTGGGCGGACTATCAAGGAGGATTGTGTCATGATTGTGAAGCCCAATCAGTCTGCAAGGAGCTATTCTATTTCAGTTTGGGGAGAAGGGGACCGGCGGTTGAGATTGCCAGATCCTCATTATTATGTGTAGGACTGTGGTGTAGCACAGACTATATCCCAGGACTGTTGTGAGGAGTATTCGGTTGTGCACTTTTCCCCCTGAACTGCAGGACAAACTAGCCTGCCACCCTGTGCCCAGTGAAAGAGATTGTTCACTGCAAGGACAATGGGGTGAAGTTTGCCCTCTTTGTTTTTCTTTCTATGAAGCCAACTACCTGGGAGGGGCTCCTCCCACCAGGGACTTTTAGGAACTGTTCATAGTTTTTTCTTTCTGCTTTGTTGCTTTCTTTCTATTAGTAGGCTTGTAACCCCTCCTGATAGGCTGTGTTGTTTAGATAGTTGTGTTTCCCTTATCTTAGGATTCCTGATGGAACAGCTGTTCATCTTTATCTGTCGAGAGTCAAGCCAAACAACAACTGTTGCTAAGTAGGCAGGTGGAGGGCTTCCCTTTAGGGGGAGGTGCTCCGGCCCAGAATGTGTACAGTATGCTGCAGGTAGATGCAGGGATTGTAGATAGGAAATGTGATAAACTGTATATTGTAAATACTGCAAAAATGGAGATGATATAAATCCGTCATTCCTGCACAACTTCATCACGGCTTGCATACTAGTTCTTTAACAGAAGTCAATGCAAGTCGTATTGAAGTTGCAACAAAATTAGCACAGGAAGCTTTTTCTAAATCGGAGCAACTTGAGTCGCACCGATTAGAATGGTTCCATTACAATTAATGGGGCACGATTTGTCATGTGACTTTAAACTCTCAAGTCCCATGACAAGTCGCGGCAGTGTGAACTAGGGCTAAAGTGGAACTTCACTCTCTCAATCACCATTGACTAATTGTAATCCTTATGCTGCTAGCATTAGTAAATAGATGGGAAAGTAAATTATATTTACATGTTTTAAAGTGGTAGTAAACGTTGGGAAAAAAACTCTCCCTGCAAGGGAAAGGCATAATGTGCTAGTATGCATTGTATGCTAGCACATTATGAAAGACTTACCTTGAAACAAAGCCCTCCAGCGGTGCGCTGTCACTGCTGCAGAGGCTTCCATCTTTACCCGATCTTCCTTCCGGGGCTGCGGCTGCTTGAATGGCCGAGCTGCAATGGCGTCACTCCTGTGCATGCATGCGGGAGTCACGGCCATGGCACAGAGCTCTGAAGGAATAGCACGGTTATGCCGTACCTTCAGAGCACATGTGCTGGTGACATCACTGGCTGCTGCTCACAAGACTCAAAAACACATTTAGGAGATATTCATTTAACCCACAGGTAAGCTTTATTATAAGCTTACCTCTATTTAAAAATAACATTTTCGACTTTACTACCACTTTAAGGGATAAGTTCACCTTTTGTAAAAAAAAAGTGGATTTATTATTTTTTTACATTGCAGTCTTTGTTTAAAGCACTGCACCTGAGATCTGCAGATCGTGTGTGCAATGGATCCTGCAGACACTCAGTAAGCTGTCTGCCCGTACCTCTGATACAGGCAGGAAGTTGCTGAATGGCAAGAAGATTCAATGGACTACAAGAGAGCTCACCAGTGCCCTCGCAGTCCATTGAGAACTTCAAGCCGACAGTATTTGTAGTCCAATTCATCAACAGGAAACTGTGAGTGAATGACGCGGCCGTGTGGGCACATGACTGCGCTGTTTTCAAATTGTGACAGCGTGTGCCGGGAGGAGATCCCCTGTCCGCTGTCACAAAATGAGGAGCGATGGCCGCAGGAGATGGGTGACTAGGAGCATGTTAGACCCCCTTTCACACTGGGGCGGTTTTCAGGCGTTTTAGCGCTAAAAATAGCACCTGAGAACTGCCTCCTCTGCAGCCCCAGTGTGAAAGCCCGAGTGATTTCACACTGGGGCAGTGCGCTTGCAGGACGGGAAAAAAAGTCATGCAAGCAGCATCTTTGGGGCGGTTTGGGAGCCCATGCCATTGGAATGCATGGCCAGCGCGTACTACAATACGGGTGCTTTTAACCCCTTTTTAACCCCTTCTGGAACTAGCCGCACTTTACCACTAACGGACCTGCTGCCCCAGTGTCAAAGGGCTCTAGATATGGGTATAACGTAGCCTTATGCCTCATTCACATATAAAGTTGCATGACAAATCACAGACCATGTATTGAAATGGAAATCGCACAAGTTTGGAGTTTCACAAGTGTGAATGGAGTCTTAAACTTTTTTTTTTTTTTTTACATTTCTTGAATTACTTCCTGGTTTTTAGGCCTGGACAAATGATGTCATACATCCCAGCAGTCTTCAGGTGAGGTTTGCTCAGCTAAGCACACCCTCCTGCCTGTATGCCTGAACTAAGGGCAGATGGATTCCAGGAAGTAAATACTACATGAATCATCTGCCCTTACTCAAGATGCCCATGGCCAGAAATGCTAGGGGGTGTTTCTCTGCAAAATAAAGCATGGAGACATGGATGAATGGGCTAGTTTGCTTTGAATATTACAAATTAATTAAGTTGCGTTTTTGGTTTGTGGTGCTCAGATGAAGTGGTGTTCCCCTGGAACTTATATTTGATACTTTTCCATTATGCTCCAAACTTCTCCAAATAGCCTTTCTGTCTGTAGAATTCCAGAACTTCTCAGGAGAGTGTTCCAATAGATTCATATGCAGCTTACAAACGTGTACATGAATCTATGAATGTAAAAAATCCAGTTTGAAAATTCTGACCCAATTAGGCTCCATTTACACGGGACACTATGTTAACCTCCCCTGAACGATCTATTTTGACAACTAGAAGCCGATGTCTAAAACAGCCGTTTTGACACATTTTGCATGCGGCGTTTAGTAGCGTTTAGCAGCGTTTGAGCGTTTTTAAAGAATTTTTTTTTAAATGGAAATGCCTGTAAACTAAACAGTCCTAGATGCGAGTTACCGAATTTAGGCACATTTAACGGCGTTTACAAGCTGTTTGGCATTTCAGATGCCTCTGAACTGGCGTCTGAACCCATTTTTTTGCGTTCCAAAAAAAAGCCTTTAAACTCAACTGCCTGGAAACGACCTTAAAATGTATAAATGTACTGATAAGATAACATAGAGGAAAGTTCAGGGGCAGCTGAAAAAAATGCCCAAATGCCCAAATGCCTCAAAACGTCCGTTTACCAGCAGCAGTGTAAATGAGGCCTTAAACTGCATCCAGCCGCGATTAACCCAGGTAATCGCTTGCTTTGCAAACAGGCACAAATAGCTGTAGCCTTCAACAGCTAGTCACTACAGTACTTGGGCTCAGCAGCTGCTGCTATCTGCATGCAGCTGTCAATCACAGCAGCAGAAATCGGTTGACCTTTGTCTTTAACCCCCCCGTCACACTGGTGAAACTTGTCATGCGATTTGACAGTTTCAAATCGCATGGCGAATCACACCCTATTGTCCGCATTAGAAGCAGTTGCAGTCATTTTGATAGTAGATCCTGTACTACTTTTTGCAAGTTCAGGTGCAACTTGCATAGACATCTGTGCATGAAGTCGCACATACATCTTCAAGTCGCACCTGAAGTAAAACTGAAATGCTACTCTGAAATCATGCTACTTCAAGTGAAGTAACACGATTTCAATGTTGCGATCGGTGTGACCGTGGTGTTAATGGTTAAATTTTTCAGGATTGATGCTTGGGAAAGTTCTGTCAGAGTTGTGACAGATTTATATAAACCTTACTAACACATTCATGACTCTATCACAAGTCCTGCCATTTGTCATGCTACTCTGAGATGGAGTACACTCTATGAATTGCAGGGATTGCATCCACAAGTAAAATGTCTTCCGTGTCCTCGTTCCTTGCATATGCTCACTTGTGGGAATATACAGGGCAATGTTTACACTTCTCTGGGTCTGTGATGGCAGCTCACAAAAACAGAGGTAACAGGTTATGATCACAAAGTTCCTGGGAATTCTTAGATCTGTAAAGACAACTTATGTATTTTGAATGATTTGACAGACACCTCTATCATGTACCAGTCTATGTTAAAGTAAATCATGATTGGTTGCTATGGGTTACTGCCCTGTGAGCTGAGCACTTTGGGCATGTATACAGATGCACATAGAAAGATAAAGTAGGGCTTCATTTATACTGGCGTTACTCTCTGTGCTGTGCTGTGTGGTGATTAGAAAGGCGATACCGCTGCATCCAGTATACTAGAGCTGCACGATTCTGGCCAAAATGAGAATCATGATTTTTTTGCTTAGAATAAAGATCACGATTCTCTCACGATTCTCGTGGCGTAACATCTTACATATACAAAAAAATTGGGCTAACAGCACTGTTTAGTTTTTTTTTTTTTTTTGAAAGGGTAATTTTTCCAAAAAAAATTGCGTTTGAAAGACTGCTGCGCAAATACCGTGTGACATAAAATATTGCACAACCGCCATCTTATTCTCTAGGGTCTCTGCAAAAAAATATATATATAATGTTTTGGGGTTCTAAGTAATTTTCTAGCAAAAAATGCTGGATTTTTATTTGTAAGCAGCAAATGTCAGAAAAGGTTTAGTCTTTAAGTGGTTAAACTAAACATCTTCTATACATAGGAGTTCAAGTAATTACATTGTATCTTTACAGCTTCTTTTATCAGCAGTGACTTCAGAACTTGGCTCTCTGCCCAGACTTGGCAGTCTGCCCAGAGACTCAAGTCGCTCCGACTTAGAAAAGACGTCAGACGACTTGCATTGACTTTTATTACAGTCAAGACGCGCTGAGTCGTCCCACAAGTCGGACTCCATTAACTGCACTGAAAATCACAGTAATGCCTGATGGAGATCGCAGGGGGGGGGGGGGGTGAATCGAGATCGCAATTTTATTACGATTAATTGTGCAGCTCTACTGAATACCTGTTTATTTTTGACAGCCGAATGGGGGTTTTCAGTAGGAATAGCAAATACTAGACTGGCAGTTGCGACACAGTGCCCTTCACTTGAATGAATTTTTTTATTTGGCAGTGGTACTGCACGCCACACACAACAAGGGGTATAATTTTTACTGTGCTGTGAACCAACGCATCGCACCTGCAGCTTGTGTACAGCCATGTCCAGCTGTGTTTGCTGGGTTCATACTTAATATGGATGTGGCTCATAGCAGGGGTCCGGTGTGTCCCTGTTCTCTGTTTCAGGGACGTTTCAGGAACGAATCAGGCCCGAATTCAGGCCTCAAACGGAGCCAAAAACATATGGGACTCCTGTGCAATGCGGCCGCTCCGGAGATGTGGGAACCTCCTCTATTGAGAGCCGGTCACAATCTCCTGTCATGCGAATTGGATGTGGTGAAAAGTTCACCTTACCAAACACCTGTCTGTGCAGGTAAGAGACGCCGGTAAATAACAAAACATAATGTGCAGCTTTGGCTAAAGTTAAATAAATTGAGAGCAATAGTTGTGTCCATGCAGCTGCTGCATCCCATTTGATGGGGGAATGCACAGAACACCTCTGCATCCCCGTGGACACGGCCCTCGCATGGGTGTGCACTGTAGTCCCCCCTGTGAACAAGGCCTAAATGAGTCCTTAACCCTGATTTTGTGGACAGTAAGACCCCTTTCACACTGAGGCAAATTTCAGGCACTTTAGCGCTAAAAATAGAGCATGTAAGCGCCAGAAAACTGCCTCCCAATGCCGTCCGAGTGCTTTTACACTGGGGCGGGGAGCTTGCAGGATGGAAAAAAAAAATGTCCTGTATGCAACACTCCCAACCCTAATGAATGGGCAGCGTTTCCGAAGCGCCTGAAAAGCGCTTCCAAAGAGCCGCAACGCGGGCGTTGTTAACCCCTTCTTGGGGGTTAAAACGGCACGGTAGCGGGTGAAAAGCGCAGCTAAAACAAGCGCCGCTTTACCGCTAATGGACCCCGCCCCAGTGTGAAAGGAGTCCTAATAATATGTAAACATAGCTGGAAAAATAAGCACACGCACCCTAACATGGACAGGTGTGAAGAACATGTTAACTGCAGATATTGAGGAAATACTGAACATTTCACATAGCGGGGGGCCATTTTTAGATGCTAAAAGTGACATTCCACCATTTGTTTCATGAAAAGGATCAAATTATTTCATTGTAAACAGGATGTAAAAGCATCAACATGTTGCTGGACATAGAAGTCCATAACAACACCCCGGCCTTAGTCTCGGTTCACACTAGAGCGCTGTGCTGGAAACCTGTGATCTGTGCACATTTCCCACACCGTGTCCAAAACACACTGCCCTTGTGATCTGCAGCGGGTGTCAGGGCAATGTTAACAACACCCCAAACGCGGGTCGCAAAGCCAGTGCATTCCCAAAAGTAGTGTTTGCACTGCTTTGGTGCGATGTGGTGCGATTTAAGCACATTAAAAATTAATAAGCTCAAATTGCACCGCACTGAATAGCATTTGAATTGCACAGGAATGCGGTGCACATTCGGCAGGCAATTCATTGCGTGAACCTGGCCTTCATTTATTACAAGAATAGGACAGAATAGGCTTGGTGAGGTAAATGCAACGGTAGCTCTGTCACAGGTATGGGAATACTCACACCTCCAGAAGTCTCTAGTAATGAGACCTGCGTGTTCTGTGGTCAGATAGTCCGGGCTGATCAATGTGCTCTGAGCTCTTTGAAAGGGATAGCTCATATAATATTAGGACCACAAAATAAAGACGTGGCCCCATGGGATTGTCACCCTTACACCCACCTCACCCTATTTCTATCAAACTTACCAAACTTTATTTAAATTTAATTTATAAACATCGGGCCACACAGGAAAAAGAGTTGTTTTCCTTTGTGGGTCAGTGTCTGTGCTGTACAGGCTTCCAGGGATGATGTCATGTGTTTTTTAGAGGGTTTTGTTCACCTTTACCAAAAATCTGCCTATGCAAGTTAGGCCGCATTTACACTGCTGCTGGTAAATGCACGTTTAGAGGCATTTTGGCGTTTTTTCAGCTGCCTCTGAACTTTCCTCTATGTTATCTTATCAGTACATTTACACAGGGTAGTTTATGGTGGTTTCCAATCAGTTGAGTTTAGAGGCTTTTTTTGGAACGCAAAAAAAATGGGTTCAGACGCCAGTTCAGAGGCATTTGAAGCGCCAAACAGCTTGTAAACTCCACTAAACACAGTAATCCGCATCTAGGACCGTTTCGTTTTACAGGAGTTTCCATTTAACCACTTCCATACAGGACACTTACACCCTCTTCCTTTCCAGACCAATTTTCAGCTTTCAGTGCTCTCCCACTTTAACCACTTCCTTACCAGGCCATTTCTGACACTCCTCTCCTACATGTAAAAATCATCATCTTTTTGCTAGAAAAATACTCAGAACCCCCAAACATTATATATGTTTTTTTAGCAGGGACTCTAGGGAATAAAATGGCAATCATTGCAACTTTTTATATCACACGATATTTGCGCAGGAATTTTTCAAACGCGTTTTTTTTGGAAAAGAAACAGTTTAGTGAATTAAAAAAATACAAAACAGTAAAGTTAGCCCAATTTTTTTGTATGTTGTAAAAGAGGATGTTACGCCGAGTAAATTGATACCCAACATGTCATGCTTTAACATTGCGAACACTCGTGGAATTGCGCCAAACTTTGGTACTTAAAAATCTCCATAGGCGACGCTTTAAAATTTTTTACAGGTTACATGTTTAGAGTTACAGAGGAGGTCTAATGCTAGAATTATTGCTCTCG
>BLSH010248764.1:358482-376715 GCA_018402905.1 Glandirana rugosa | reverse complement strand
ATGGAAAAGTCCACAATTACATCGAGATCTTGTATAAACTCGTACTACCAGTGATAAACAAGCCCTCTTTCCAACAAGTGGTTTAACCGTAACTATTTCCTAATTGACTCTTGGTTCTACTGGGTACTTTCTGATTCACAAGACACAGATGACCGACAGCTCTCGTCACAGGAGTTCTTCTATGTCAAACTACTCAATCAATTTCTAAAATGTCTATGATTCACGTCCTTCTTTCTGACAAACATTTATAACATCATACTGCGTATTGACATTACATACTGAATGGTTAAGGTTAATGGACAAATTGGTGTTGTCATGGACCGTGCTGTTGCATGACTGAGTAATTGTCATTCAAAGTGTGATAGCGCTGAAAGCTGAAAAATGGCCTGGACAGGAAGGGGGTTTTCGTGCCAGGTACTGTTGTGGTTAAACAGGTAATTGGAATTGGTAAGTCATACATTACAGTTATGCGTCATACTACAATATTTACAAACAGTCTTTCTTCCTGCACTTAGTATCTGTAAAATCTTTAACTAACTCATCAAACTGTATCTTCTTGAGGACACTGCTCTCGACAGCCAGTAGACACAGAACACTTAGTCTTTCATGGGTCATCTTGGTTCTCAGTTAATCCTTTATCAATGCCAATTTGGTGAACAACCTTTCTCCCGAACAAATAGTGACCATCATGCTCAAATATGTTCTAGAGCTACATTAACACCTGAAAAGGTATCAGCAAGCCCTTCACCCTGCTGAGATGGAGTGAGAGATGACCGGAGCATTGGCACAATCTGAAACGGGACAATTTCCTCAACATACACACTACTGAAGTCTAGAGGGAAAGCACTAATATGTTTCTTATGTCTAGTTGACGCTATCCCATGTCTAGCACGCTCAGGAATCGCAGATTTGGAATTTACTAACAGGCTTGTCTTTTATTCATGTAATGTGAGTAGAACCTTTAATAAAAGTTCATATTTTATACCTACGGGCTTCACTATTAGTCTCCCTTCCTCCTCACATGTCATTCATAATTGAGCTATAAGGGGTCAAGCCTGTATGTTTTGGATTTACCGCCATAGTGATTTGTTTGTGTCCGCTGGCTGGAAGAGCCCCTGTGCCCTGAGTGGAATTGGTGTTTACACGCTTGTTTAATCTTTGAGTCTTGTAAGGAGATCTGCTGGACACTGTGGTGCTGTGTGCTCTTCCTGCTTTACACAGAAGGTGGTGCTGGGATCTTTCTCATCATGTTGGCTTTCAATATGGACTTTCACTATAGATGTTTTATAACCTTTTAAGCTGAATTCTTTATAGCGCTGCAATCCAGACTTCAATTATTTGTATATTTTTGATCGGCAATTTTTTGCCAGCTGCTTGCCTACTGATAACTAGTGCGGATAGCCCACACATTTGTTCACAGACTACATAAGTCGACTATTAATTTGAACCTGTCATACACTGATTGGTATGCTGTGCTGTGCTCTTGTAAGGCAACAGACCCAATGTTTTAAATAATAAAACAAATTTTAAAACTATTCATTTTATTTTACAAAGGAAGTTTGGGGCCCCCTCTGGTAAGCAGACCCGGTCCAATTGCCCTTTTTGCCCCCTTATAAATCCAGCGCTGCTCCTATCTCTGGATTACATATACCTTCAGCTGAATGGTCACTTATGCATTGAGTCAAAGGAGCCCACTGCTGGCAGACTTTACGCTGATTATTTCACTAGTCAGTGATTAGATAGGGCCTAAGGATAGCAGATAGGCCTCATAGTTAGCTGTATTCACTACCATTATATTTTCAAGACTATTCACTTTTGTAGTTGTTTTTGATGTCCCAGGGTCATTCCCAGTGGTAGCCCGTCCATTAGGGGCGCACGAGTGCCGCCCCCCCATTGATGCGTCCGGCCCCCTGATCTACAAGCAGGGCGCCGGACATATGGATTCCAATCAGGGTTTTTTTTTTGAAGCACCACAGGCTCTAATATGCTTCAAAAAGGGTGGGCTCAGGGCGCAGAGCACTGCTCCCAAAGTCCATGCAGTTATGTGACAATAGCGAATGAATATTCACTATTGTAATACTGATTATCCTCCCAGCCAATCAGGAAGTGGGTCGTGAGACCTGTCACCTGATTGGCCAAAAGGAGATCCAATCAGATTGACCACCAGGAGGAGGGAGGACACGCAGGGGAAGCAAGGAAGCAGCCTGAGAAAACAGCCTGGAGGGAAGCCGCTCCCGAAGTGCTGCATACGAGATGTGGTAAGTGCAGGGCCGCGACCTACTGACTGACCTGGGGGGGTGCCCGTGACCCCCCCGACTAACTGGGGTGGGTGGTGCTAGCCGTCCCTGACCCGACCGACTGGGGGGGGGGGTGGATCGTTTGCCACCCCCGGCCAAAAAAAAGACACCAGCCACCACTGGTCATTCCCCTCTTATCTACCTAGTGCGTTCTTTGCAGGGCTATTCACAGGTAACTACAGGAAATTATTTCTGTATATCTGATTGTGTCTTTGCATGTTTCAGTGGCTGATAACTGTTAATTCTTCTATTGCTCAGCCTGTTTTTTCAGTTCCTTATCTATAGAGTGTACTTAAGCCTAAATAAAGCCCATGGGTTGGTGAAGTGTCGAGTCAAGATTAGAATGGGTCACCAATGGAAACCCAACATTCTAGCAGCTTCTTTGGAGGTTATTACTACACTACCAAATGGGCCGTTCACAAGACCTTGGGTGTCAAAGTATCAGTGCTAAAAAGTTTCCTCTCAGTTGCCAGTCATATGCTTACTTGTCCCCAGTGGCGGCTGGTAAAATTTTAGGATAGGGGGGCGCCAGACCCCGCCCTTCCCCTTTTGACCCCTCCCACGTCTCATAAGCCCCACCCCTTATAGTTTCCACCCCTTGTGTCAGGAGTGTATAGCCCAGCATCACCAGATAGGGTATACAGCATCATCAGGTAGCAGTATACAGAGCCCCAGATAGCAGTATACAGAATCACCATATATCAGTATACAGGTTCCCAGATAGCAGTATACAGGGGTCCCAGATAGCAGTATACAGGGTCCCAGATAGCAGTATACAGGGTCCCATATAGCAGTATACAGAGGTCCCAGATAGCAGTATACAGGGGTCCCAGATAGGGTATACAGAGCCCCAGGTACCAGTATACGGGGCTCCCAGATAGCAGTATACAGAGCCCCAGGTAGCAGTATATAAGGTGTCAGGTAGCAGTATACAGGGTGCCAGGTAGCAGTATACAGGGTGCAAGGTAGGGTATACAGGGGTCCCAGATAGTAGTATACAGGGGTCCCAGATAGCAGTATAAAGGGTGCCAGGTAGCAGTATATATGGTGCCAGGTAGCAGTATACAGGGTGCCAGGTAGGGTATACAGGGTGCCAAGTAGCAGTATACAGAATGCCAGGTAGGGTATACAGGGTGCCAGGTAGCAGTTTACAGGGTACCAGGTAGGGTATACAGGGTGCCAGGTAGCAGTATACAGGGTGCCAGGTAGGGTATGCAGGGTGCCAGGTAGCAGTATACAGGGTGCCAAGTAGGATATACAGGGTGCCAGGTAGGGTATACAGAGTCCCAGGTAGCAGTATACAGGGTGCCAGGTAGGGTATACAGGGTGCCAGGTAGCAGTATACAGGGTGCCAGGTAGGGTATACAAGGTGCCAGGTAGCAGTATACAGGGTGCCAGGTAGGGTATACAGGGTGCCAGGTAGGGTATACAGGGTGCCAGATAGCAGTATACAGGGCCCCAGGTAGGGTATACAGTCACCAGTTAATGCAATTACAGCGCCAAACCCAGAAATTACATATAATAAAAATTTGAAATGTAGTCCATATATAAAGTGATTAGTGCTTTAAATAAAGTGCAGATCCGTGCTCAGAAAAAACTCCAAGGTGAGGTGACACACAATGATCGGTGACCCCCTTTGTGCCCACACTCACCAGAAAATGTGGACCCACTGCTTTTCAGTCAGTGGGTCAGAAAAACTGAGTTCTGGTGGGGGCTCCAAATCCCGGACGTCACTGTAATCGCAAGTATGTAGATCTTCCCACTGCCGTTTATGACTTAAAATCCAAGGGCACTCAAAGAATAAATATAAAAGAGACCATAGTGTGTACTGTATGTAGCAGGTATTTATTGCGCAAAAAGATCAATCCTACTAACAAGATAGTACTAGGTCTCCAGCATGTAGTATACAAATATCCAGCCTATGACAGTGATGGCGTGCGTTCCACTCCTAACCACCGAAAACCGGAAGTGACGTAGATGGCCGTGACGGACCGGAGGTGACGTCAACGCGTTTCGCTCGTTAAATGAGCGTCATCACGTGCTTACTGGGCACTTAAACCCCCCTCCTGCCTGGACCAATTTTCAGTTTTCAGCGCTGTCACTCTTTGAATGACAATTGCGCAGTCTTGCGACGTTGTACCCAAACAAAATTGACTCCCTTTTTTCCACAAATAGAGCTTTCTTTTGGTGATATTTCTGCGGTTTTTATTTTTTGTGCTATAAACAAAAAAGGAGCGACAATTTTGAAAAAAGAAAATTTTTTTTTACTTTTTGCTATAATACAAATCCAAAAAAAAAAAAAAAAACACATTTATGCCTCAGTTTAGGCCGACATATTCTTCTACATAATTTTGGTAAAAAAAAAACGCAATAAGCTTATTTTGATTGGGTTCCGCAAAAGTTATAGCGCCTGCAAACTATGGAAATTGGCTTAAGGCGTTTTTTTTAATTATTATTTTTTTTTACTGGTAATAGCGGCGATCTGCGATTTTTATCAGGACTGCGATATTGCAGCGGACATGTCTGACATTTTTGACACTTTTTTGGGACCAATGACATTTATACAGCGATCAGATCTAAAAATAGACACTGATTACTGCATAAATGTCATTGGCAGGGAAGGGGCTATCACTAAGGGGAGCAATCAAGGGGTTAAATGTGTTCCCTGTATGTGTTCTAACTGTGTGGGGATGGCGGGGCAGACAGGGACAGATCTAACTGATCCCGATCACAGGGATCAGTAGATCCGTCATGCCCCCCTCACAGAGCGGGGAACCTCCATGTTTACATCAGCAGTTCCCCGTTCTGGTTCTCTGTGAAGGGATCGCGGGTCTCCGGCGGACATCGAGTCCGCCCGAGCCGTGGGCATGCTCACACAGCGCGTGGTGGCGCGTGCAAAGGGGAGGACGTCTATTGACGGCCTCCTGGCAATTCAGATCCGCGCTGTAGCCGTCAATCGGCTATAGCACAGATCTGAAGTGGTTAAAGGAAAACTTTCCTGAGAGAAGCATAAAGACTGCAATTGTTGACTTTTCATTCTGCAAAAACTACTGGCCTGGCAGTCATGTTTCAGTGCTTGAAGTCACCCAGAACAAATATGTAGATAAGGATTAGTTTCTATGCCTTGAATTCTCTGATCTGCATACTTTTTCCAGGTCAGTACTTAGATTATTCTGAAGCCAGAGGTTCGGCCAGGAAACTAGGTAAACAGGTCAGTAATAGTAGACCCCATATTTTTCTTAGGAATGTTTTACTTTAGTTGACATTAGGCCCACATTGCAGAAAAGTTGAATCATTCAATGTGCTGTTTCCATCTGTAATATCACTGAATGACCACAAGATGTCACACGTCTACCGAGGCAGAAAAGGCCAAAAAAAGTGGTCTACTTAAATAATGCCAAACTAAGCCCCGTTCATATTGGAGCAACTTGTCATGCGATTTGACAGTTTGACAAACACTCTGTACAAATTGGTGCGGTGCCACAACGATTTGAAAGAGTAGTTCCTGCACTATTTTTGGTGATTTCGAGTGCGACTTGGATAGATCTCTGTACATGAAGCCGCACAGATGTCTTCCACGTCGCACCCAAAGTCGTACTGACATGTGGCTTTGAAATTGTGCGATTTCAGATGAAGTTGCACAATTGCAAAGCCACAGTCAATATAAACAGGGGCTTAGTGTTGTAGTTTAAGATCACAGAGCAATGAGACTTAGGCTGGGTTCATACTGCCGTGCGGAGCGGCTCCCAGCAGGGGTCCAGGGTCTCCCTGTTCACCATTTCAGGTCCAATTTCGGTCTGAATTTTTAGCTGAATTTGGACCTTAAATGGACCAGAAGACGCACAGGACTCCTGTGCAATTTGCTCCGCAGCCGTCCCAGAGCTGTATGAACCGGCTCCATGGAGAGCTGGTCACAATCTCCTGGCATGCGAATTGGATATGAGGAAACCCACATCCAATTCACAATATCCATATCCAATTCGCAATAGTGTGAACCCAGCCTAAAAAAACAAATATACATACTCACCACCTACTGTCCTACGTCAGCTCTAAAATTCGAAAACTGAGAGATCACATGACTGCTGATCACTCAGTTATTGGTCTTCTCAGAGCAGAAAGCAACTGTCAGTCACTGCTCTGCCCCTCTAGCACTGACTGGAGTATCGGACTGGAGAAGGAAAGGCGCAGCTGGCCCTGATTGTCAGCCGTGCATTGAGAGCTGGAGCCAGCTGTCAATCAGGCAGCTGGATGCATCCCGACAATATCCATATTGTCCAATATCTTTTTTTTTTTTGTCTGAGTATAGCTAAATCAATGTTTGTCCCAAGCATGTTTGAATCCACTTACTGCTGACTGACTCACTACCTCTAAGACCCCTTTCACACTGGGATGCTTTTCAGGCGCTTTAGTGCCAAAAATAGCACCTGTAAAGCGCCTGAAAAACTCCCTCCAATCCACCCCGTGTGAAAGCCCAGTGCGCTTGCAGAACAGAAACAAAGTTCTGCAAGCAGCATCTTTGAAATGAATGGGCAGCATTTCCAAAGCGGCTGAATGCCGCTTCGGAAAGCACCGCACGGCAGCGCTTTTAACCCCTTGTTAACTCCTTCTTAGGGGTTAAAAGCACCCCTCTGCCGCCCGAATAGCAGCGCCAAAGCACCGCTATAACAGGGGTAAAGCCCCGCTAAAACTAACGGCGCTTTACCACTACCACCCTGCTCGCCCAGTGTGAAAGGGCTCTAAAGGAAAAGGCATCAACTACTCTTTCTGTAAGAATATACTTTCTAAGATTAGTTTTGAACATTTCTCCTGTTAGTTTGAGGTTATGTCCCCGTGTTTTTGATCTTGGCTTCATAAAAAAATACTGCCCTCCTGAAGCTTAGACTACTTTCACAATGATTCACCGCAAATGCGCACACGCATTTTTACTGCATTTGCGGTGCATTTTTTAAAGGACGCGTGACTCAAAAACCGCACCAAAAATGCATTGCGGGTGCATTTTTGATGCGTTTTTGCAGCAGTTTCAATGGGGAAATGCATTTTTAGTGCATTTTTTAAAACTGACCAAGCAAGCAGGATTTTTTACACCGCAACGGAAGTCACTCCAGCGTGAACACATACATAGACTTTAAAGGGATGCGTTTTTCTTGAGCTTTTCTGGTATGTTCTGTCCCCACTATACGCCTCCCTGTTTGTAGCTCAACATGCAGCTAAACCCTCCTATTCTGCAGTAAGCCAGACTGAGTGTCATTTTGAAGCTTTATTAACAAAACAGGGTGGGTGAAATAATTAGGAAAGAACAAGAAACATATAATCAATATATAAATATACAGAAATACAATCAACAAGCTAGGCTGTAGATGATGATAAGTAATTCTCGCAGTGATGCTGCATTTAGGGGATGCAAACAAATGCAAGTTTTAGTCCAACGTGTTCTGATAGCTGGTTCCTTCTTCAGTCTCCAAGATGTAGTCTGAGTTTCCAGGATGCTCCTGTTTCTCTTGCTTAGGCTGAAGAATGATGGGAACTTTTGCTAAAGGTGAACAGTTTCTAGTTTCTGCAAAAACAGTAAATTTACCACTGTCTCCATCTTCTGGTCAAATATGATATTGCAGTCAAACAATTAATAGACATCCTGCTGGAGGTAGCGCTTCAAAAACTCCTCAGTGTGAAATCAGCATTATTTCCCCCCTTGATGTATTAAAGGTTTCAATCATGTCTCCCCTTTCCCTTCTTTCCTCCAGACTGTATCATATCTTTTCATGTGACAACATGAAGAAATGACACTTTGCTACAATGTAAAGTAGTGAGTGTACAGCTTGTATAACAGTGTAAATTTGCTGTCCCCTCAAAATAACTCAACACACAGCCATTAATGTCTAAATCGCTGGCAACAAAAGTGAGTACACTTCTAAGTGAAAATGTCCAAATTTGGCCCAAAGTGTCAATATTTTGTGTGGCCACCATTATTTTCCACCACTGCCTTAACCCTCTTGGGCATGGAGTTCACCAGAACTTCACAGGTTGCCACTGGAGTCCTCTTCCACTCCTCCATGACGCCATCACAGAGCTGGTGGATGTTAGAGACCTTGCACTCCTCCACCTTACATTAGAGGATGCCCCACAGATGCTCAATAGGTCTGGAGACATGCTTGGCCCCAGTCCATCACCTTTACCCTCAGCTTCTTTAGCAGGGCAGTGGTTGTCTTGCAGGTGTGTTTGGCGTTGTTATCATGTTGGAATACTGCCCTGTGGCCCAGTCTCTGAAGGGAGGAGATCACGCTCTGCTTCAGTATGTCACAGTACATGTTGGCTTTCATGGTTCCCTCAATGAACTGTAGCTCCCCAGTGACAGCAGCACTCATGCAGCCCCAGACCATGACACTCCCACCAACATACTTGACTGTAGGCAAGACACACTTGTCTTTGTACTCCTCACTTGGTTGCCGCCACACACACTTGACACCATCTGAACCAAATAAGTTTAACTTGGCCTCATCAGACCACAGGATATGGTTCCAGTAATCCATGTCCTTAGTCTGCTTGTCTTCAGCAAACTGTTTGCGGGCTTTATTGTGCATCATCTTTAGAAGAGGCTTCCTTCTGGGATGACAGCCATGCAGACCAATTTGATGCAGTGTGTGGCGTATGGTCTGAGCACTGACAGGCTGACCCCCCACCCCTTCAACCTCTGCAGCAATGCTGGCAGCACTCATACATCTATTTCCCCAAAACAACCTCTGGATATAACACTGAGCACATGCACTCAACTTCTTTGGTTGACCATGGTGAGGCCTGTTCTGAGTGGAACCTGTCCTGTTAAACCACTGTATGGTCTTAGCCACCGTGCTTCAGCTCAGTTTCAGGGTCTTGGTAATCTTCTTATAGCCTAGGCCATCTTTATGTAGAGCAACAGTTCTTTTTTTCAGATCCTCAGAGAGTTCTTTGCCATGAGGTGCCATGCTGAACTTCCAGTGACCAGTATGAGAGAGTGTGAGTGATAACACCAAATTTAAAACACCTGCTCCCCATTCACACCTGAGACCTTGTAACACTAACGAGTCACATGACACCGGGAAGGGAAAATGGCTAATTGGGCCCAATTTGGACATTTTTACTTAGGGGTGTACTCACTTTTGTTGCCAGCAGTTTAGACATTAATGGCTGTGTGTTGAGTTATTTTGAGGGGACAGCAAATTTACACTGTTATACAAGCTGTACACTCACTACTTTACATTGTAGCAAAGTGTCATTTCTTCAGTGTTGTCACATGAAAAGATATAATAAAATATTCACAAAAATGTGAGGGGTGTACTCACTTTTGTGAGATAATGTAATTCTACTTTAACCTCCAGCATGCATGACAATTGATTTTGTGATTATTTCTGAAAATAATTTTCATGTATAGGGGGTGATCTGCTCTGGGTGCCAGATATGCTAGGTACGCCACTGCTTAGAATACTCATATAGATTTGAATTTGACCTCTTTTATATTGAATATATGCACTTACAGTATATTTGATGAATCATAATGCTCTTCATTTTTGCTTGCCCTTATGTATGAATTGTGTGATGTTGTGCACATGGGACAGAGATGCTCGCTCATGCTCAGGAAATCCAATAATTCATCTTTACTGAAAAATCTGGATTTGCCAGATCACAGATTGGTTCATCATTTAGCTGCAATCCAATTCTAATAATTCACTTACAGTGACATCTTGATGTGGCAGTGTTTGCGGTTTGTTACACATTTTGGAGTACAAAAGGATTGAGATGCTATATAACTATTTCCTTTGTGTCTTTCTGTTATACTTTTGGGTCTTATTTAGTGTGGATGGCTGTTGTGGTTGATTGGCACAATTAGTGCAAAAAGGGTAAACCCAAATACTTTCTGTGGGCAAAACAACTGTTTCTTCAGATATTTTAGTGTCCAAGTAAATAAAAAGAGCACCAATCTGTTGTACGTATGTGTATGTTCAATATGATTAAATGTGACTAGTATGTAAGGAACTGAATTTGTCTTCTTATCAGACTACCTTAATTCACATTGCAGCAGAACACAGACTGGGAGCAGGAGGATAAGCACTGGGAGCCAATCAATCTTTACATCGCACATGTGTGCCAGTGAATATTCTTACTGGAGGAGAAAGCAGCGTAAGTGTGAATTTGCTGGTTTTCCATCACTGTCCCATCAATAGGTTGCCAATGTGCTCTTGACTGATCTGTGCTGATTCCACAGAGGAGGTCCAATACCTGGCTATGCTTGTTTGCAGGGGTGTCTGTATCACAAGATTGGCTGTCTAAAATTACAAATCCTTTGGCAGGTAAAATAATATCTATATATGTAGTTTAAAGGCTTGAGTTCCACTGCTACTTGCTGTAACAGATTTGAAAAGCCTAATGCAGTTATTTAAAAGTAGTTAGAGTTGAGCTAGCATCTGATATATTCCTTCATATTTTTTTAATATTTTATTTACACTTGCAATGTAATTTGTAAGAGTAACACTATTGAATACCTATCATGTATTGTATATATCACAGTATTCCCTGAGACCATGAATTTATCTGCTTTTTCTCTTGAAGGCACCATGTTTATGTAGGCATCATCCATGGTTAACATCTACTTCCTGGGCTTCCAGAGACGACACAAGTCTGTGACTCACGGTGCCTGGACAGTTCTTGGTTACATCCACAACTCTACTGCAAGTTCTCAATTTGAGACTTAATCCAAAATGTATTTGTTGCAGCCAAACAACTTGGAAGAAGAAGTCTAGGTTCACGCATATGTGGATTGGGGAATGGATGCCAATCAGATGTTATCCTTCCACACTGCTCTTCTGCAGATGTGCAGGGGTGCATCTACATGCATTAGAAAACATGGCATGTTTTTTGGTGCATGAAACTGCATGATGCCGCAGCACCACGCGGTTCCATGTTGCCACATTTTAAAAGAAGAGTCAGGGATTTTTTTCCCTGCATTTCCTGCAGGTACAGCAGCCCATTTAAATACGTTGGCCCACACAAATGTAGCAAGCTGGACCTGCACAAGATGCAAACCTACCCTTAGAAAGCACTATCTGATTGAAGTATGTAGGTTCTCTACTGTGGACTTTATTGTGGTGCCCCCATTTTTTGTCTCCAACCAGGGACCATAAAAATAGGCCAATCTTCCATCATGATAGTGTGAGGGACATGAATTTGTCAGCTCCTTTGGGATCAGAACCTGACATGTATGGTTCATTGTGTGCTGTGTAGATGAGTAAAACATTTTGAAGCAGACCTTTTATGAAAATGGAAGGTCCTCTTAAATGACATCACCTGTATAAAAGGTGCATGAAACAGTTCGCAAAAATACGTTTTAAGAAAGTTTTAGCTTCTAAGAGGTGTGAGTGACATCACTGTGCCTTTCTGCTACATATTAGGAGAGCTGGGTGTGATTTGCATGGGAAACTACATGCTGGGGTTTTAATACTTACTCAGGTGCTTGCATTCTGATAACCTATATTGTGTGAGTAAAGCAGGATACACACACTATCCAGTTTTCCTTCAGATTTACCAACACCATATAATATGAGGTCAAACCATAGGAGTTTCAATTTGTATGCAATCAGGCAGGCCCTTGCACTACATAGTTTTGGTAAATCTGAAGGAAATCTGACAACAAAAGTTGGATAGTGTGAATGGGGTCTTATGCCTCGTACACACAGGACAACGATCGTACGTACGATCGTCGCAAATCGTATGTTGCATAATGTAACTTGCATACTGACTGCACTACACGATCGTACGACCACAGAAGAAAGTTCAGGTGCATGTAATTAGCATCCGGCCGTTCCTGACTTTCAGAGCATGCGTGTTTTGCACAATACAACTTGTTGTACCAACTGCTCTGTACACACGATACAACGGTCGTATGAGCGCTTGTTGGTACGACCAAGTTTTCTAGTCTGCTCATACAACTCCCTTGTACGACCGTCGTATGTTCGACTGTTCTAATCGCGCATACAAACGATCGATATCGCATACAACGGTCGTAAGTACAACCTGTTGTATATGATCGTTGTCCCGTGTGTACGAGGCTTTAGACCCCATACACCCAATTAGATTTTCTGCAGGTTTTTGTCTTCAGATTTACCAAAACCATGTAGTTCAAGGGCCTGCCTGATTACATATAAATTGAAACGCTCATATGTTTTTGGCAAATCTGAAGACAAAAATCTGCAGAATGGGGTTTTAGTGCCCTTCATGGATGAAGGCCAAACTATTATGACAGCCCACACTGGAAGGATAACATCCTTTTTCCCACCAGTGACACTGGCTATGAAGTTATTTTGGGGGAAATAGTGTGAAATGCTTATTTTCCTCCACCAGTTCTCCACAAACATTATACTCTAAATTTTACTTCAGCCCAGAGAGGAGGGAAACTGCTCTATGCTTTGAGAGGCCTAGCACACCTGTGGCCTAGGCCCAGTCCAAAGTAAAGTTCTGCTATGCAGTGGGCCCTGACCTGGGTCCCTGCTGCTTAGACGGTTAGACCACTCAGCCACCAATTTACTCCTTTTACAAGCACTCCGTCACCGGCCACCACCACCACCGTTTCTCCCGAACTGGCTGCTTGCCCTTCCTTTTACTTGTCACGCTCCATACCCAGAAGGTTAAAATATAGGTATACACTTTGTTCCCTGCTCGCATGCACTGCAGGATTTCACTTTCATTCTGTGCTGCTAGTAAATCTGATCAGACAATTCACTTAACCAGCAACTCTCAGGAGCCTGGGAAGCATCTCCATGTGGGGATAAACCACTATCACCATTTAAACAGATTCAAACTTGGACCTTTGTACTAGTGGATGATTTAGCCACATCTATTTTGGTGTATTCCATCTCCCCAGGCATTCCTACCACCTGGGATTGTCCCCTCCTTCTGTCTCTGGCCCTTGGTTCTATTTGGGTGTAATCTCTCGGAGCTAGGGTGGATTTGATTTAAATCAAGTCGATCTAATTCACGATTTAAATCACTAGTAAAAAGGCTTGATTTAAATCATAATTTTTAAAGAGCAGCTGTCATCTCTGTCCCGCAGCGGCTCCTCCTCTGACCCGCTGTTCACTCACCGACATTCCCATTCACTTTACAGCTGGTGATGTGGCAGTGACATAACAAGGTGAGGGACGTGGCGGCAGCAGGTGAATGGATGCCCACTAACAGGCGCTGCCATGATAGATCTGAAATGGCAGGTGCTCTTTAAATGTAAGGACTTATTCTTGTTGGTAGTTGGAATCTTTAATAATTGTAAACAAAATAAAAGTTTCCTATTTAGAATAATAAGCTGCCAGGTTAGTAAAACAGTGATATCAGAGCTGATTTTAATCATACAGTTTGTAGTGTACATTTGGCAAATTGGCAAAACAATGGGTTAAAGGTATATTCCTGAACTTTGTTTTATGTTATGGTTACTGTGAAATTGTGTTAAAGCATCGATGCAGTGCATGTTATCTCAGCTTGCAGAGCTTAGATTCATTGACTGAGTTTACCAAAAATGTAAATATTGCAGAATATACATCCTCAAGCTACATAACTAAGCTCCATTTCATGCTGAATAAACTAAATTATTAATGTATCCTAAATAGAAATCTATCTTTAGATAGATTTTTACTCCAAAAGCATTTTATTAAAATAAATTTGATAAAAATCAAAAAAATTGATTTAAATAATAAAAAAAAAAATAAAAAAAAATTTTATCCACCCTGCTGGGAGCCCTCTTTTACTGTAGCACTTTAATACTTCCTGAAGAAGCCAATTTGGCGAAACATGTAGAAAACAAAAGTGCGCTTGGGACTCCGTTTAATATAATAATAATATGTAATATTGTACAAATGTATATATAGTATGTATATTATCTATATGTATAAATAAAATATATGTGTTTCAATACTTACCTTTTTGGTGGATTTAGATGGCACCTGAAAAACCCATCCTATCTTTGTCAAACTTTAACCAGCAACTCTGTATACTGAATTATTGGCATAATCAAACAACTTCAGAGGCTTTAAAGCTATGCTGTGGTGTCTCATACCTTTGGCTTGTAACAGTTCCCATATATCGGTGGTTTGCTCACTGGCAGTCCCAGTGGTCGTCCTGGTGAGGCGATGACGCACTTTGGTGCAACACGACATTTCTCTGTATATGGTCCTCCTCTGCCCCATGATTAATCTCCAAAGAGCCTCGCAGGATCCACCTTCTCCCCTTAAATATCCTGACTATGGGTGCTTCACAGGCCAAATGGCAGACACACCTTACAAGTAAACCCCAACATAACCAAATAGCAACTCACAAATACAGTAATCAAACAGTACATTTGGCACCTACATAGGTGCTTGAAATCCCATGAGAATATGTTCCTGTACTGAGCACCTCTGATACTTCTGGCGATGAGGCCCAGTGATGTCACCGATGACTCCTGGAATTATCTGAAGCTGGGTTCCAAGGTAAGTATTTTTTATTTTAAGAAAAAAAAACACAAAAAAAACCCATAATTTTGCAACAGATTTTTTACTTTTAACAGGAGTTATAGAGCTGTCATCCAAGCCAACCTTCTATTTTCATGTAAAATAATGAGGCTGCTCTCGATTCACAGACTGTGTGAGTCCAGCTGCTGGAAGAGGATATCCATGGCTGGCAGGTCATACTGCAGTTATTGATATCTCTGCCAAGTGGAAACCTATTGACCTCATTTAGTGCAGCTACAATTAGCTCTGAGATTCTGACCTTGAAGCCATGTGATTTGCAACAACCATAAATTCAGAAATAACACCAGAGAGTAAGAGGGGACATATATCCATGAACTGTTCTCTTTATTGTTATGCTATCGGTGTAAGAGGGAATAATGGTATATATTTTTCTTACAGTTGTACCTGTTTATTGAAGTCCAGACATATATAAAAGACAAAGATTAGTGCAGATCTGTATTCAATAATATATCAATACATTCATTTTTTAAATACAAGCAGTTTAAGCACCTGAACCTGGCGTGGTAGCAGCTTCTTGCAGTCCCTGCACAGCAGAGCTCAGACTGTGAGAGGGTGAAACAGGACAAGGAGCCAATCAGGTGTACTGCAGTGCGCATGTGCTAAAAGGGATAGAAGGAGAAATCATTTATTTTCTATATGCAGATTTGGTAAGTACCTGAGTTTGACCTGGTAATAGCATCCTGCAGTCCACTGCAGAGAGAAGCTGAGATTATGCAGGCAAAAGAGAAGCACAAAGAGCCAGTCAGTAGGGCTCATATCACACCAATAGGAGGAGAATGACAGATAGGTGAACTCTACCATCTGATGCTTTTCTATTTAGTGTCCAGTCACAGGCTGGGGGAGGGACATGATCTGTAAGTTTTACTTAACCACTTCAGCCCAGGAAGGATTTCCCACGTTAGGACCAGAGCACTTTTTGCGATTCGGTACTGTTTCGCTTTAACTAATAATTGCGCGGTCGTTCGACGTTGTACCGAAACTGGCGTCCTTTTTTCCCCACAAATAGAGCTTTCTTTTGGTGGTATTTGATCACCTCTGCGTCATTTCTGATCGCCACTATAAACAAAAAAAAGAGCGCCAATTTTGCAAAAAAAAAAACAATATTTCTTACTTTTTGCTAAAATACCAATCTAAAAATCTACAAAAAATGTATAAAAAAACAAATGAATTCATCAGTTTTGGCCGATATATATTCTTCCTCATATTTTTGGTAAAAAAACGCAATCTACATTTATTGATTGGTTTGTGCAAATGTTGCCGCGTTTACAAACCATGAGAATTCATTTCTAGCGGTTTTAAATTTTTTTTTTTACTGGTAATGGCGGCGATCTGCAATTTTTATCGGGACTTTGATATTGGGGCGGACATGTCGGACACTTTTTTGGGACCAATGACATTTATACAGCGATCAGAAATTTAAATATCCACTGATTACTGTGTAAATGTCATTGGCAGTGAATGGGTTAACCTGGGGGAGAGGCGCTGTAGGGGTTAACTGTGTTCCCTAGGCGTGTTCTAACTGTGAGGGGGCTGGGCTGCCAGGGGCATAAGAGATCTAACTGATCCCAGTGACAGGGATCAGTAGATCTCTTAGAAGCTGCCTGGCAGCACAGGGAACCGCCGTGTTTATTTCAGCGGTTCCCCGTTTTCTTCTGTGGGAAGCAATCGTGGCTCGCTGCCGGACATTGGGTCCGCCCGAGCCACGGGCACACTCCTACATAGTGCGGCGGGCACGAGAGCGCGCCACCTACTAGCCACGCGTGCGAGAGCCTCCGTTTAAAGGACGCTGCCACTCTGCAGCAGTAAAAGTACGCATGCCAGTCGGGAACTGGTTAAAGCGGAGCTCTACCCAAAAACTCTTGACAACCACTTTAACCTACAGGTAAGCCTATAATAAGGCTTACCTGTAGGTTCCCTGCATATCTCCTAAACCTGCACGGTTTAGGCGATATACAGTGTAGATGCATGTGCCAACGTTATCAGCACATGCGCACTGAAGAATCGGCCCCAGGGTGCCGTTTCTTCAGTTACTGTGCTGTAACCGACAGCTCCTGCACGCATGCACAGTAGTGACGTCAGCGCGGCTCTGGCCAATCACAGTGCTGGAGTCCGCGCTGTGATTGGCTGGAGCCCGCGATCCTGGAAGAAGACAGTCAACATGACGCCGGTCACAGCGGTGCTCGGGGGCCGCTGCAACAGCGGCGATCTAAGGTTAGTATTTCATAATGAGCTAGTATGGGATACTTACTAGCTCATTATGCCTTTGTCTTGCAGGTGTTTTTTTCTGCATTGACAACCACTTTAAGGCCTTCTCCCCACTTCTATTTGTGAAATTGAGCTTTTGGGGAGGGGGGGGGGGCTGGTACCCGATTTTGACAGGTACCAGCTCCCACTTCTGCTCCGACCGCTAGGTGAGTGTAAATGGAAGTTCTCCTTCCTCCACTTCCTTCTGCAATTTTCTGGGAAACGTCACAGGTTCCAGGAGACTCCCAGACCATTCTGCTTGTGCATGCGCAATGGGCACCCGGTTGTGAAGCCACAAGCTGTCACAGCCAGGTGCCCATAGTTAAGATGCCGGGGAGAGAGACACACAGGGTGAAAACAGCTGGGCCGGGCGATGGCTGAGTGGCTGCAGTTTTTGTAGCAGGCGGTTGAACTGCATTTTGCCACCCCCTGACCGACCAGTTAAATAGGAGCATGCAGCTGCTCAGGGCTGTACACATGCAACAGCTGCAATTTTTTGCTTTGTGGCCGCTGCAAAAATGAAATCAAATATTGCATTCAGTGGGCAGTAATGCTGCCAAATGCGACCCATTTCAGTGCATTGGGCTGTGCTGCAACTGCATGCAATACAAGCACCATTGTACAGGCTCTTTTCCTGTACTGGAACTACTTACTCTGATTTCATTGCACACTGTGAGCTTCTCATAATGTACATTAGAAGCTACAGGAAGTTAGTTAGAGCCTGATTTATTTCCTGGCTGGAGGATGTCCAGCTTCATCAATTGCTTTCCCCACCAGACGGACTGTCCCTGGCCTGCCTCTTTTATTTACTGGATTTAAGTTATTTCAATCATTTAGGCTCAGCATCACATGTGGGCATTACCTAGGGCAGCCTGCAGGCAAATTCAGCCTGCTTAGGAACATCCATCCGTGCCAGACTGATGCCCTTACATAAAGGCATTTTGATATTTTTTTTTTTAACAGAAAAGTTTTTATTGTTTTCAAAATCAAACAAGAGCATAGGTAGCATACAAGTAAGAGTCGCTCAACGAGCGATTACAAATACAAATAATCCAGTAATTCGCAGTAATATTAGGCAGATAGAATTATATGAATAGCAGTCAACATAAGTGGCAGTGTCAAACACATTTATCATACAAAAAGACTGCATTAGTTACAAATACATCTT
>BLSH010248764.1:324633-335381 GCA_018402905.1 Glandirana rugosa | reverse complement strand
TGTAGTGTCTACACGCGGGAAAATGTACGTCTGATTCCCCTGTGGGGTCCGTACTATAAATTTCCTTATAAAGTAAACGAAATTTTTGAAAGGGGGGATCCCGTCCTGGGCCCAGGGGTATGTGAAAAATACCGTTATTGAACGTATATGCGGAAATTTTACTCGTGAAAATTAAAAAGTACAAACTCAGGGTAACTGAAATTACCGCAAGCGGACAAGCGTGTTTACAAAACGGACAAGCGTTCAAGACCCCGCTTGGCTTGGGGGGGGGGGGGGGGCAGTTTTTTTTTCCAGCTTTTTTTTGTTTTTTTTATATTCAGCTGTAGAGGTGGGCCGAACACGGTTCGGTTCGCCCCAGAACTTGCGAACAGGCAAAACATTTGTGCGAACAGGCGAACGCCATTAAAGTCAATGGGACTCAAACATGAAAAATTAAAAGTGCTCATTTTAAAGGCGTATATGCAAGTTATTGCCATAAAAAGTGTATGGGGACCCGGGTCCTGCCCTAGGGGGGAAAGTTTTTAAAGCAAATGAAATATTCCTTTAAATATCATGCCTGGGGTGTCCCCTTAGTCTGCATGTAAAAGGGCGCACATCTGTGATGTTTAGAACATAGCCAGAGCAAAATGACATTTCCAAAGGAAAAATTGTCATCTATTATCGTGGCTGTAATGTATTGCCGGTTCCTGGCAATATAGAAAAAAACACTGAAAAAGCATTGCGTTGCCCCCCCAGGCCCCTCAGGTCTGGTATGGATTTTAAGGGGAACCCCGCTCCGAAATGAAAAAAAAAAAATGCGTAGGGTTCCCCTACAAAGTCCGTAACAGACCCTTCAGGTCTGGTATGTATTTTAAGGGGAACCTCGTCCAAAAAAAAAAAAAAAATTGCGTAGGGGTCCCCCCCAAAATCTGTACCATGCCCTTCAGGTCTGGTATGGATTTTAAGGGGAACCCCGCGCCAAATATTTTTAAAAAATGGCGTGGGGTCCCCCAAAATCCAAACCAGATCTGTACCCGAGCATGCAGCCCAGGCATGGCAGGAAGGGGTGGGGACGAGCGAGCGCCCCCCCCGAACCATACCAGGCCACATGCCCTCAACATGGGGAGGATGCTTTGAAGTCACCCCCAAAGCACCTTGTCCCCATGTTGATGGGGAGAAGGGCCTCATCCCCACAACCCTTGCCTGTGGTTGTGGGGGGGTCTGCGGATGGGGGGGCTTATCGGAATCTGGAACCCCCTTTAATAAGTGCAAAGTGATAAGCTCCCCCGCCCGCAGACCCCCACAGCCACCGGCAAGGGTTGTGGGGATGAGGCCCTTTTCCCCATCAACATGGGGACAAGCTGCTTTGGGGGCAACCTCAAAACATCCTCCCCATGTTGAGGGTTTGTGGCCTGGTATGGTTCGGAGGGGGGGGGGCGCTCGCTCGTCCCCACCCCCTCCTGCCATGCCAGGTCTGCATGCTCAGATAAGGGCATGGTTTGGATTTTGGGGGGACCCCCACGTCATTTTTTCTCTGAATGATGTCATCTGTCCCATCGCATCATCATAGGAAGTTTGTTTCTTTAATCTTCAACGGGTCAGCCGCGGGATCGGCAGCGAAGCAAGAAGGAGAAGACCAGAGGAGGAAACGGGGAAGGAGAAGATGGAGGAAGACTGGAGGAAGACCGAAGGAAGAAGCAGGGAAGAAGAAAAGATTTTTAATAAAGGACTTGTCAAAAATTAACTACTGTCTTTTGTCAAACTACACTACTTTTTTTGGTGAATGGGTAGGAGTACAATGTACCCCATACTCATTCACATAGGGGGGGGCAGGATCTGGGGGCCCCCTTGTTAAAGGGTGCTTCCAGATTCCGATAAGCCCCTCACCCGCAGACCCCGATAATCAACAGCTACCCCAAAGCACCCTCCCCATGTTGAGGGCATGTGACCTGGTACGGTTCAGGAGGGGGGTGCGCTTGCCCTTCCCCCCCCCCCCCTTTTCCTGACCTCCAGGCTGCATGCTTGGATTAGGGTCTGGTGTGGATTTTGGGGGGAACCCCACTCCATTTTTTTGAATTTTGGCGCATTTTTTAATTTTTTTTTTTTACATCTATAATGCCAGGAACCAGCAATACATTACAGCCACAAGCAAGTTTGAATGACACTTTTTCCTTTAGCAATTATTATTGCTGCAGCATTTTCTACACATCGCACAGATGCGCCACTTTACAGGCTGACTAAGGGGACCCCCCAAGAATGATATTTAACCGGTTCCCGACCGGCTCACATACATTTACTGCTGCAGAGTGGCGCTGTAGCGCGAATCGCCATTTATAAACGGCGGCTCACTCCTGTGTGGCTATTGGGCGGGAGCACGCCGCCGGTGGTGCACTCTTGTGCCCGCCGCCGGTGGCCTGCTCTTGTGTCCACCGCACTCTGCAGCAGTGTGGCCGCGGGTCCGGCGGACTCGATGTCCGCCGGCTACCCACGATAACTTGGCAGAGAAGAGATACATACTGTACGTGTTTACATCTTAGTTAGATCTCTTATGCTCCTGGCAGCCCAGCCCCCTCACAGATAGAACACGCCTAGGGAACACAGTTAACCCCTAGATCGCCCCCTGCAGGTTAACCGATTCACTGCCAATGAGATTTACACAGTAATCAGTGGATATTTAAATTTCTGATCGCTGTATAAATGTTATTGGTCCCAAAAAAGTGTCAAAATGTCCGACATGTCCGCTGCAATATCACAGTCCCGATATAAATCGCAGATCGCCGCCTTTACTAATAAAAAAAAAAAATTGTAAAAACGCCATAAATGAATTCTCATGGTTTGTAAACGCGGCAACTTTTGCGCAAACCAGTCAATAAACGCCAATCACAATTTTTTTTACCACAAATATGAGGAAGTATATATAACGGCCAAAACTGATGAATATTTTTTTTTTATATTTTTTTTTGGATATGTATTATAGCAAAAAGCTATTTTTTCGCTAATAGAGGTGATCAGAAGTGACGCAGAGGGGATCAAATACCACCAAAAGAAAGCTCTATTTGTGGGAAAAAAGGGAGTCAATTTCGTTTGGGTACAATATCGCACGACCGTGCAATTGTTAGTTAAAGAGATGCATTGCTGAATCGCAAAAAGTGCTCTGGTCCTAATGTGGGAAATCCTTCCGGTCCTTAAGTGTTTAAAGGAATTTTTGATTTTTATTGTTTCACTTTAAGCATCATTAACATTACTGCTCCTTTAAAAATGATAATTTTAAAAACTTTTTTTTCTATTTATACATGTCCCCCAGGGCAATACCCGGGTCCCCATATACTTTTTATGGCCAATAACTTGCATGCAAGCCTTCAATAAGGACTTTGGATGGCAATACATTACTGCCGCAAGCAAGTTTAAATGACAATTTTTCGTTTAGAAAAGTCATTATTGTTGCGGTATTTTCTAAACATCACACAGATGCGCCACTTTACAAGCAGACTAAGCCCCCCCCCCCCCCCAGCACGATATTTAAAGGAATTTTTCATTTTTATTCTTTCACTTTAAGCATTATTAAAATCACTGCCCCTTCAAAAACAACTGTTTTAAAATCTTTTTTTTCTATCGATACATGTCCCCCAGGGCAGTACCCCGGTCCCCATACACTTTTGCTGATCCTGTTACTCCATATCCACTAGCACAAATCCTGTGAGTCAGATACTGAAAAACTCAGGGTTGGCAGTGGACAGCCCAATGTGTTGAACAGGCTGATGAATCTGCTCCATCTCCCCTGATCCATCCTTCCTATCACTGCTGTGTCAGCCCCGGGAACCCTGCCCATACTCCACCACCTGATGTGCACACATCTTTCTATTTGTGCAGTGCAGGTGCCAAGTTGGAGTACACAAGGACAACTGTAGTGCTTAGCAGTAGATCCTAGCTGGATAATTTATGAGTGCAGGCCTACTTGACACCCTCCTGCTTCTCGACATTTGCACATGTCTTTGCTGCTCTAAGTGTCTGACTGAAAAAAAGGGATTTTATTATAACTTACCGTAAAATCCTTTTCTCTGAGTTCATTGACAGACGCAGCCTTCTTATGACACGTGGGGTTATGCTCATATCACTAGGCAAAAACAAACAAAAGCATAGGTTGGCCCCTCCCAGGGGGCCGTCCTCACCTTAGCATATAATCCCCCTGCTCTGCATAGCACATCAGTTCGTAACAAGCCGTACAAACTCAATGCAGAGGGGTGGGTGCTGCGTCTGTCAGTGAACTCAGAGAAAAGGATTTTACGGTAAGTTATAATAAAATCCCTTTTACTCTTCCGTTCACTGACAGACGCAGCCTTCTTATGACACGTGGGGACGTCCCAAAGCTGTGCCAATCAAGAGAGGTGGGCAAACTATAACAACTGTACCCAACAGAAAAAACGCCCTCTCAGGCGGTGCTAACCGCGCCTATACTGCCGATTGTAATACTTTGCGGCCAAAAGCAGCATCCGAAGATGCTGAAACATCAATTTTGTAAAACTTAGTAAACGTGTGCACTGAGGCCCAAGTAGCCGCTTTGCACACCTGAGACACCGAGGCTTGGTGTCTAAACGCCCAGTAAGTACTAACTGCCCTGGTGGAATGAGCCGTGACTGGAAACGGGGGAAACTTTCCCCGAATCTCATATGCATGAGTCACGGTCTTCCTTATCCAACAAGAAATGGTAGCTGACGAGGCCGCCATGCCTTTGCGCGACCCTTCCGTCAGCACAAATAAAGAATCAGACTTCCGAAAAGAAGCTGTAGAAAACAAATACACCCACAAAGCCCTCACCACATCCAAAGAATGCGGTTCAACTTCTTTGGGATGCGACGGGTGCGGGCACAATGAGGGAAGAACAATATCCTCCTTTAAATGAAAAGAAGAAACCACCTTCGGAAGAAACAAAGGGGAAGGTCGCAAAACCGCCTTGTCCTTATGAAGGACCAAGTAAGGTGACTTGCAGGATAATGCTGCCAACTCAGACACCCGCCTAGCGGATGTGACAGCCACCAGAAAAGCCACTTTCTGCAACAACAGTCGCAAGGGAATATGCCTGATCTTCTCATATGGTAGTTTCTGCAGCACAGAAAGCACTAGATTCAAATCCCATGGTGCCAGAGGCGACCGTATCCGAGGAGCCACATGATGTACCCCCTGTACAAATGTACGGATCAATGAATGAGATGCCAAGGGCCGTTGAAAAAGAACCGCCAGGGCCGAAATCTGACCCTTAAGCGTACTTAACGCCAGGTTCTTGTCCAGTCCTTGCTGCAAAAAAGTCAGTACTCTGGACACCATATAAGAGCGGGGGTTCCAACCCCCTGCCTCGCACCAGGCAATATAAGCCTTCCAGGTCCTATGATAAATCTTACGTGAGGTACCTTTAGGTGCTTCAATCATAGTAGGGATCACGGAGTCCATGACACCACTATCCCCAAACACCTGGGACTCAATAGCCAAGCCGTCAAAGCCAGCGAGGGTAAAGCAGGGTGCAAGATGGGCCCCTGAGACAGTAGGTCTTCGCGAAGTGGAAGACGCCACGGAACATCTGTCACCATCCGTACTACGTCGGCGTACCAAGGACGCCGAGGCCAATCCGGCGCTACCAGGATTGTCGGGATTCCCTCTGCTTCTATCCTGCGCAGAACCCGCGGTAGAAGCTTTAGAGGAGGAAAGATGTACAGTAGCCGATACCGACCCCAGGGCGCTACCAGAGCGTCCGAGGCGACCGCCAGCGGATCTTTTGCTCTGCACACAAAGGTCTGTACCTTGTGATTGAACCTGGAGGCAATGAGGTCCACCTCTGGTGTGCCCCACTTGAGGCAAATCTGGCGGAACACTTCTGAATGTAGGGACCATTCCCCTTGATCCAGAGTCCAGCGGCTGAGAAAGTCCGCCTGCCAATTTTCCACGCCTGGGATGTAGATTGCAGAGAGAGCTGGAACATGAAGTTCTGCCCACCGAAGGATCAGAGCCGCCTCCGCGGCTGCTGCTGAGCTTCTTGTTCCGCCCTGATGGTTCACATATGCCACGGCCGTGGCATTGTCCGACTGAACCCGGACAGGTAGGCCTCGCAGCCTTTCTGACCAACGGGACAGACAAAGCCTGAAAGGGAAGATCTGCAAAAGCTTTCTTTGAAGCCTGGTCACCCGACCAAGAGCGGAGCCACAGCACCCGTCTGATAACAATTGCAAAAACAGACATTTTTGACAATATGGGAAGAAGGTCCAAGGCAGCATGGCAAATGTAGCGGATACCCTCTTCCAAATGTTGCACCCGCTGCACCTCAGCCTGTGCACACTCACAAGTTAAACCAGTGTGCAGTGTGGCAGCGTGCTTGTGAAGAGATTGTGCCGCCATCGCAGTCGCTAGCGCCGGCCGCATGGCTCACCCAGCCAACAAGAACAGTGCCTTAGACAGTGCCTCCATGAGGCGATCGGCCGCCTCCCTAAAAGACGGCGACCCCTCCAAGGGAATGGTCGTTGCCTTATTCAGACGGGCCACTGGGGGGTCCACCGTTGGGGACGCCCATCTCTTAGTAAAGCTATCCTCAAAGGGGTAGCAAACAGCAAAGCTCTTAGGAAAAGCAAAGGAATTTGGTGGCCGTAGCCATTCCTTGAACACCGCCTGTTCAAACACCTGATCATTAGGGTTGCCACATCAACCCTTTAATCCAGGACACATATTAATTACACAGGTTCTGTGGCTGATTAAGGTGGTAATTAAACTCACTTGGTGCCTTGTCTGCATTAAATTGGCCTCACAACCTGTGTAATTCATATGTGCCCTGGATTAAAGGGATGATGTGGCAACCCTACTGATCATACGGGTAAGCCCTAGGGGACCTAGGGGGTTTAAGTGGTCCACAAACATATGTGGACTCATGCGACTCCCCTGTTTGGTCAAGCCACATGGAGTTGAGGATATCAGTGATCAGGGCGTCCACTATCGCCTTATCACGCGAAAAAGGAGCCTCCTGATCACATTCACCGTCTGAGGGCAGTTCACCCTCTGATAGGACCACAGGTGTGACCACCGAGGTGCTTTCTGGATCCGAATCCTCCCCTGAGGACTGAGGGGGGGTGGGCGTTTCTTGGGGCCCCCCAGAACCAGGTCCCCCGCCCGGGGAAAGAATTCCCCAAATACCGCCCTCAGCTGTTCCAAGGACACCAAGGTTCCTGGAGTGGGTTGTTGATCCGCAGGTACCCCTGCCATAGCATTGCCAGCCTCTGACATCCCAGCCTTCCGGCACCCCCACTGTGTGACCACCACCTCTACCCCACCAATCAGCCAGGGAGACCCGGGAGGATTGCACCCACCACTACCAGCACCCAGGGAGAGCCAGCTACACTTGCTGTTTTAGATGCCTCAGCACTGTGACCGGAATGAGCAATGCCAAACAACCCACTGCACTTCAAGAGCCTGCATCACCGAGCGTCAGCCACGTTGTCCAAGTGAAACCGGAAGTAAAACTTCAGTTTTTTTAAAACACTTCCTATGACACGTGTGTAGTACCAAAACGACCACTGGGGGCTGCCAGAGGACAGGCTGAAAACCAAAATGAATGCTGCCATTTAACACAAGCAGAGCTTTACAGGAAAATGGTGCGGTCGGCGGCAAATGAGCGGTGATCCACCGAATGGCGGCGCACCGCTTAATGCAGTGCTCCGAACGGTCAGTGCAAGGCACGGTGATCCACACCGAATGGCGGCGAACCGCTTAACGCAATGCTCCGAACGGTCAATGCAAGGTGTGGTACTGCAGGGGGGAGGGTGAGTGGGGGGAAGGGGGGGGGGGCGGGACGGGAGATCATCCTCGAAGGGGTACCACCCAGTGTGTCCCCCTAACAGACCCCCACCGGCCGGCTACCCCAGAAGCTGCCCAGGTGCCCACTCTCCGCGCCCCTAGGGCAGAAGAGGGGTCCATTCACCAGTCCGATGGGCGCAGCGGGTAGCCACCCGGAGCAGACTTACCTTCCCATAGAGAGGCATGCTGCTGGCCAGGCCTCTGGACAGGCGAACCAGTCACTGGGCTCTAGTGGGTTTTAGCCACTGGCCACCTGCACGGAACAGGCGCTATGTGGCGGGCCCCCGCTAACGGTAGCTCGCATAGTGTCAGCCGGACTGGGGAAAGTTTTGGATTCAAGATATCCTCTATACCACCAGCCAGCTTCTTGATAGCAGTTTTCATCAGAAAAACTCTTCAGGAGACCGCAGATCCCATAGGGAACCAGGTCTACTGCTTGCACTAGGCAATTAAAAACTGATGTGCTATGCAGAGCAGGGGGATTATATGCTAAGGTGAGGACGGCCCCTGGGAGGGGCCAACCTATGCTTTTGTTTGTTTTTGCCTAGTCTACTCCTAGTGATATGAGCATAACCCCACGTGTCATAAGAAGGCTGCGTCTGTCAGTGAACGGAAGAGTAAGACTGCCACTCCTTTGAAGAGCAATCTGCACACAGATTTCCTTTCAGAGGCTTTTGGTGGGCAATGAGGAGGTGATATGTCACTTGCTGACCACCTGTTTTAAGCTGCATCACCCCACCACAACCACATACATTGCACGCTGTTGTGGGGAGGTTGCAGTGTGGACCCTTTGCCCGCCAAATGAAACTGGGAGTATAATTCTTGCCATAGTCACGACTCACAACACAAACCAAATGAAGCAAAGATCAGTGTGTGGGAGGAAGAAATAAATGGAACCAATCTTCTGTGTGGCTCTCACTACAGCAGCTGAAAGCTAGGAGAGTCACAAAAGATTTGTTCCAGTAATTTCTCCCTCCTCTGTCCACATGCAATTTCCCTGCTGCCTGGGTCTCCTGTGTGCCCCCACCCTCCCCCCTCACAAAGCTGCCGACCCCCTCCTCTCCCATCAGCTGCTGCGGGAGATCTTCAGGATGGAAAGAATGGTAAAGACACTGGTAAATATGTCATTTACTGGCCACTTCCTTTTCTAAATGAACACAGTGAGCAATCGGTACCGATCGTTCACTGTGTTCATTCATAACTGAATCATAATAAACTGTGTTTATTATCCTTCAATTTGTGAATGAAAAGAAGCCTCTGTCTCCTGATTATTCATCTGTAGTGCAGCTGAGGCTGCAGAAAGGAACTAGGCAATGTGTTTCCTCAGTCCCTTTCTCCATCTCAAAAAGACCCCTCTCCCCAACAGCATTGTGAAAAAACACACAAACATACAAACAACAAAAAGCATACACATATGTGGTTTTGCTGCGGTCGTCAAGAGAATGTATCTTGGGTTGTTCTTTCGTGGTAGGTTATGGCAATAACAAGAAGTATACAGCTATATTTACAAAAATGTTTTTGTTTTTTTTTTAGAATTTTGACGATTAAAAAAATCAGGAGATATCCATAACCATTTACCATCAAATGAAAGCCCAATTTCTCCTGAAAAAAAATGGTATTTTTTACCTGGTTGCACAAAGCAGTTGTGGGGATTTGTACTGTGCATGTATTGCATAGTTGTACAAAATATAGTTTTTTTATGTCTGCCCCATTGATCTGCCCACAACTGTGATCTTCTGGTGCTGCAGGGATTGATATTAGTGGCTTCAACTGTCACAGACACACAAGTTCCCACCATGCCTGCCTTTTCCATCCCATGCTCCATTCATAAGAGCTGGATTACCAGTTCCTGCAGTGAAAAGCGCTCGATGAATGGAAGGTATGCCTCTTCCAACAGGGAACTGGCAACAATAAAAAGCTAACAGAGGATCTAGCATTCCCCTACTTAAAGAATATGTATTGTAAGCCCAACTTTTCACATTCCTAATATGTGCCTGCTGCACCATGTACTTGTATGCAAAAGTATCCCATTCTCTTTGTATTGCTTCCTTTGTGGGAAATCCCTGGTGTACCCGCCAGTCCCACTGCTTTCCTATAAAAAAAAACTGACCACACAAACATGAGAGCATAGTGTAGCCAGTTTTCTGGCTGTGCTGAGAACTCAGCCTCCTCCTGTCCAATGATCAGACTGGAGCTGACATTCACCCAACCCCTCCCCCCCACACAGCCATTCACTGGGAAGACTAGTGTGCTGCTGTTTCTCCTCATCTCCTCCCCCGGCTCGCTAAGATCCTTATGCAACTGAGAACAGAGGGTATGTGATCACTTATAAAAAAGAAAAAAAAAAAAACAAAACATTTTTTTATAATATTTCTTATATGTATACACAAATGTTTTGCCTTTCATTTATATTTTAAACTGAATGAGTTGTTTTACAAGGTGAGGGTTTACATATACTTTAACTTTAAAGCCTTTTAAATCTTTTTTTTTTCTTTCTGTGATTCCCCTCACTCATTTTTACCTGACCGAAACAGAAAGAATCTCTCCAGTGGATCCTTTGATGGCAGTTCTAATCCTTTCCCACTCTTCTATATATTTTAATTGTGTATTAGTTGCATAGACGTGTGCAGCCTGTTACATTAGGGTGTGCACCCCAAAGCTCAAACACACACATGTATGTGTATATATATTATAGCCTAGGCCATCTTTATGTAGAGCAACAATTCTTTTTTCAGATCCTCAGAGAGTTCTTTGCCATGAGATGTCATCTTGAACCTCCAGTGACCAGTATGAGAGAGTGAGAGCGATAACACCAAATTTAGCACACCTGCTCCCAATTCACACTTGAGACCTTGTAACACTAATGAGCCAGGTGGCTAATTGGCCCCAATTTGGACATTTTCACTTAGGGGTGTACTCACTTTTGTTGCCAGTGGTTT
>BLSH010248764.1:300065-317468 GCA_018402905.1 Glandirana rugosa | reverse complement strand
CTAAGGACACTGCAGTCGTCTGTCACCTGAAGTCGGGCGAGAGACGACTTTTGCCCAGTGTCCTCGTGTCTTGACCAACGTGAGGACACTAGGTGTCCTCTTCATGTCGGGTCACAACGGTTGGAGGGCGTAACAAAAAATGACCGTTTAGTACCTTTTAGAATGACCGTCTCGTGTAAAAAATGACCGTTGGACTTTTGTATTGACTTGAGGATAATTTTTGTTAACTATAAACTTGTGTTGTACCTTTGTGACTGTTATGGGTATAGTTCATCAAACGGGTCAAATGTGAGCATGCGCAGTGGAGGACGTCCATGGACGTCCTCCGGGCATTTCAGATCCGCGCTGGAGCCGTACTTTGGCTATAGCGCGGATCTGAAGTGGTTAAAGGAGAAGTCCAGTCAAAGCTTATTTGGCTGTACCAGTGTTGCCAACCGCCAGTAAATTTACTGACAGTTTGAAAAAATCAGTGATTTTTAGAACTGTCTATAAATATCAGGGTCTGATAATTTGTCATGCTGTGCTGACTTTTTAAGTGTAAACTGGGCAAACTACTTGATATGGGTATTGTCAGTGTTTCCATGTTGTGTTCAAATATCAATTGTTTTTAATAGGAGTTCAGTTATGTTTTCAGGTTGCCAGTAAAAAATGTGCTCTGCCAGTAAGATTTTCCATGATTTGCCAGTAAAAAACAATGCGGGAGGTTGGCAACACTGGGCTGTACTTCTCCTGTGGATCACAGGAGTGCAACCAGTTCTGTGCTCCTGTGACCCGTTTTCAGCAGAGAGCGGGCTGAAGTCCACTGTCTGCTGACGTCACAGGAATCAGTCCAGGCAAAGCGTCATCACGACCACGGAGTCTGGATCTGCCAGGTGCCTGGACTGACACCTGGCTCTGCCTCTCAGTGAGTCGCTGAGAGCTTGAGCTGCAGGCTCCCTGTCCCCTCCACAGCCCAGCGCTCTAATGAGCAAGGAGGAGCAGAGCGGAGAGCCTCTGACAGTCAGCAGCTCTCTGCTTAGGGAGCTGTGAGAACTGAGCGATCGGTGGCGTTCATTCGCACGGTTTTCAGTGTAGAGGCGCCGGGTGACAGATGCAGCATCCAGCTAGGTAAGTATGATGGAGGAAACCCCCCCAAACCCATACTTCTCTTTTAAGAGAAGCTGATTTAATGATTGGCTTACAGGTATACATTGAAATTTAGCCAGTCCCTGCTGAACTGGACAAATCTCACTCTGTGTAGCCAGCTTTACTTTTTCCAGCAGGCATCCTCCACGTCTGTGATTTGTCCCCTTCTATGTAAATTACTGCCTGACCTGTGGTCACACTCCAGCTTCTCCATCATACCATACAGGGCTAATGTCCCTGTATGGTATGTGAGGGCAAGGCTTTGGGTGAAGGAAGAGAGCTTGGAATCAGGTAAGTGAAAGAGGATACCCCCCCTCCGCCCACACTGCATAGATGGACTTTCACTTTCCTGAAGTTGGCCTGTATTATAAAATCACATTCCTTCCCGGATAGCAAGGACAATTTGCCAAAAATTTGTGGCAGTGTTGAATTGTAAGTCTGTTAACTTGCTGCACATTTTCACCGATACGTTGTGCACTTGCAGAACACTTGAAGCACAAATTTGAGTTGACACTTTTCCAATTTGTAGCAGATTTGCATGGCAAGTCTCTAGTAAGAGCAAAGTTGCAGCGGTGAGTCTACAACAAGAGCTCTGCAAGTCTACAGCATGAAAATTCAGCCACAGTGACCCCTGTGGTGGGATGACTGTTGCACAACATAACTGAAAGAGAACTTGCAGCAGACTTGCAGAATGCTTGCAAAGAAAATTGATCTGGAGTCATGCAATGCGGACTTGCTGAAGCAAACTTGTGCAGCCTGGCCAGCCTAGCAATAGCTTAGCAAGTCATTTTTAAACTTGCAGCACACTTTCTCGCTATCTGGGTTGCTGTTTATGCTAATATTTTTTTATAGGTTACGAATTACTGGGACTTCCGAGGTGCTACATAGATGTATTCTACATATATACTATAGCTTATTAAAAAAGAATGATTTTAATTATAATGTTTATGTTGAATACATCCATGCAACAGAAGTCCCAGTAATTCTTATTCTATTCAAGAAAGTTATTTTCTCTTTCAGTAAATTGTCTCCGCAAGGTGCAGGGCAGGTTTTACAGCACACTGAGCACAGCATTGTATAGAAGGCAGAGAAGGTCGGGACTAACATGTGGAGAAGATGCAGGGTGCCGTCCATCCTCTGAGATCTTCACTTTGCTGTGTGCTGGGCAGGAAGCAGTGATCAGGGCTGCACTAGGATGATCTCTTCCTGCTCCATCCACCTGTACTGGAGCTGTGAAAGCCACTGTTTCGACACAATCGGAGACCCGACAACTCTTGTAATGGAAGTGTTCTGTCGCCGCCATCTTGCTATACTCAGCACTCGCCCACAGTAAGGATAGAGTGAGAAGGCGGGAAGCGGACATCTTTTTACACCCACCACAGTTTATGATTTCACATTTATTTCTAACAGTAATCTAAACGTATATAGCAAAATACAGTATTTTGAAATCCATCTCAATGTTTTGATGTTCAATTTTAAAAGCAGCGGTGTTCTGTGACATTAGCAAAGTTGTCAGATTGCCAGGCTTGCCGCTGCTTGTAAAATTCAACATCAAAACAGTGCCACGTATTTCAAAATCCTGTATTTCAGTATGTAAGATCCGTTTACTGTTAAAAATAAGCGTGAAATTAAAAACTCTGGTGGGTGTACAAAGATGTCCGCTTGCCGCCTTCTGACTGTATCTTTACTGCAGATGAGTGTGGGGTGTAGGATGGTGGCGGCGATGGAACGTCGCTTCTGTGACAAGATTTGTTGGGTCGCCAATTGTGTTGCCACACCCCGACTCACAACACAAAGCATAGGATGGTGGGCTCTGGTAACCACTTACTCCTGTCAGTATTGCAGCCACCAGCTGTGTATTAAGCATTCAGGAGTTATCCCATCCTGCCTCTTAAGTCCCGGCTACAGCATCTCTGACAGCAGGCGGCGGAGTGATATTCAGCTGTTAGGGATGCTGTAGCTGGAACTACAGAGGCAATATCGGAAAATGTGGCTGCCTGCCTGCTTACTCCGCAGCCAGTCGCTGCAGTTCTCCCAGGAATTTGGCATCCAACTGAAAATTAGTCCCATTCACAGCACTACAAATTAGCAGGGGTGCCGAAATGGAGTTATGACAAACACATTTTGACCCTAGGGTGTGCCCAGGCACACCCGGCATACCCTGTGTGCATGCCTATGATTAGTTGTAAGCCTGGAGCTCAGCTTTGAACCATATGAATCCAAGTAATTATCACAAACAATTTTCACTGCTTTTCACTTTCAATTCTGTTGGTTACAATAGGCTGCCTTGATCTGTTCCTTCCTTTTTGCAGTCAACAGCTGGAAAATTATGGATTAAAACTGTTTAAAGAGACCCTGTCTGCAACTTAAAAATTGCTGAAAAAAAGCACAGAAAAATCAAAAATGTAAAGTTGTACTAAAATCTAGTGTATCTAACCTATAATGTCTGTATACGTTAGATCAGCATATTTCAGTAAATTATGTTCAGCAAAATCTAAAATATCATCTGCGTCCGCCTATTTCCTCAGGTCCTTTTACCCGTAGTTCTGGTTGTTGAGTGTGCTCTCACATCATCATCAATAGTCAGCTGATAATACTCCTTAGGACTATGTGTTCCATCATTCACATGCATGCCCCTCATTGAATAAATTGTGGAAGATGTGAGGGAAAGGAGAAACCTGCAACCAGGATAGTGGGGACATTGATTATGTAACCGGTGAAACCACAAAGAAAGGCAAGCTCTAAAATTGGAGAATAGGTGTCTAATGTAAGTGTGAACCTCTTCTGCTGTAATGTAAAAAACTGGGTTTAAAATCACATCACAATCCTTCTTTCAATCAACTGATAGTTCCTGCGATCAATTGACCGTTCCTTCCTGTGATTGATTGACCGATCCTTCCTCACTTTGATCCTTCCTGCGATCAACCAACCAATTCTTTCCGCGACTGACAAACCGATCCTTCCTTCAACCAAGCCCTCCTTGGATAGATTGATCCTTCCTTCCTTGCTTGTTTCCATCGATCCTTCCGTCCTATCTTTGATCCTTCCTTTGATCGATCCTTACTATCTTTGATCCTTCCATCCTTCTTTATTTTTGTACTATTACTTTTTTTCACTGTTATATATCCTTTTCCATATAGTATAATACCTGGTTGATCCTGCCTGTTCCTGTGTTTCTGTCAGTAAACTGACTTTCCATCATCTTGCTATCTCTGCAGCATCTGTATCTCCTTCTCTCCCCCTCCCTTCCTGTCATTTCTGTGGTCTGTGTGAAACCGATCCTCTCCCCGCCCCTCCCCTTCCCTCCTGAAACTAAACCAGCAGATATATTATATTATTATATTGCTGAAAAATCACACATTCATTACTATTGCCCCATAAGAGAACCTATCATGGAAGCTTATTGTGGAGACTTTATAACCACTTTAACGACTTACTTGCAGCATTTTATTAATTTAAAAAATATATTTCTTCATTTACAATGTACCTGTGAATTTGCTTGAAAATCTGACTTCTTCCAGAAAGTAGATTCCCTAGGACAGCCCCCTCTCTCTTTGCACATGCCTTCTCATTTTCTGTCTGTGCTGGCCTAGCTCCTCCACCTCTCCCTACACAAACTTAATGTATCTTCTCTGGAGGAAACAAAGGGGGCAACTTGAGTGAGAGCTTTTGACAGTTGTGAAGAGGGCAACTTAAGTGACAGCTCTGAGTCTGCTGGAGCTGCTGACATTGCATCCAGGGCCTTTGAATGCCTACAAAAGGAAGGCTTTTACATGTAAATAGCGCATGTTAAATGCACATATCATCCACTATGAATATTGTTATTGAAATAAATGGTGTGGTGTCAGGGTCTCTTTAGATGTTACCATGGGTATGGCCAGCATTAGCAGTCCCTGAGAAATGGTCTGGGAAACATTGGATGTAGTACTTTGCAAATGAGATTTTGTTTAAGGACCACTCTGCGTACATATACTGCGGCAGGGCGGCCCTGAAACGCAAAATCACGTACCAGTGCATTTTTTTTAGCACTGATCACTGTTAGTGTCACTGGTCCCCAAAAATCGTCAAGTGGTGTCAGATTTGTCCACCGCAATGTTGCAGTCCCGCTAAAAATCACTGATCGCCACCATTAATAGCAAAAAATTTTTTTTTAAAAAGTCCAAAAATATACCCCATCGTTTGTGGAAGCTATACCTTTTGCACAAACCAATCAATATACGCTTATTGGGATTTTTTTTAACAAAAACATGTAGCAGAATACATATTGGCCTTAATTGATGAAGAAATTAAATTTTTCATTGGATTTTTTTTATAGCAGAAAATAAATAATATTGTTTTTTTTTTATAGCGCAAAAATAAAAACCGCAGGGGTGCTCAAATGCCACCAAAAGAAAGTTCTATTTATGTGAAAAAAAGGACATCAATGTTATTTTGGTACAGTGTCGCACGGCCGTGCAATTGTCAGTTAAAACAACGCACTGCAGTATCACATAAAATGGCCTGGTCAGGAAGGGCGGTAATCATTCTGGGGCTGAAGTGGTTAAAACATGATCCTCTATAGCAGGGATATGCAATTAGCGGACCTCCAGCTGTTGCAGAACTACAAGTCCCATGAGGCGTAGCAAGACTCTGACAGCCACAAGCTTGACACCCAGAGGCAGAGGCATGATGGGATTTGTAGTTTTGCAACAGATGGAGGTCCGCGAATTGCTTATCCCTGCTCTATAGGGTTACAAGTGTTTTATCCATAGCAATTATAGGTCAGTTGTTCATATTACAGTCTGCCTGCCATAGAATTGGGTGTAATGTAGAATTTTCCTGCAGGTGCTCTCAGCAGCTCCCCATATAGTGCTATAGTGCTGAATATCTTGAAGCGCCATACAATGCACATTCCCTTGGCGTGCGTAGGTCTGAGCCGCCTGCAGCCTCTGGCTTTCTGTCGGCCACCAGACCATGAGCTAATCCACCTTTTTTTTTTCATTCGACTTTCTCTGTCCGCTCTATTGCACGTATGTGCAGTTGGTCACGTCCTATACATAGAAAAACGTCTGCCCTTTTTATTCTGTATAAATTGCTGAAGACAGCTCAGACAACAAAAGATACATAGACATTTACAATCATAAAAAACCCACAAATGTCTAGAGAATCATTAATGGGATTATGGAAAAAAACGCATGTGATTAAGGGATTCATCTAAGAAACTTGATCTGATGCATCAAGATATTAGGACTGTGCGTTATTGACGTCATTGTACTCTCTTCTCACCTGGTTATTGGATGTATATTTCATAGGATGGAAAAATCTACATCCAAGGCTGCCAAAGCAACCAATTTTACACAGGAGCTTTATTTCAACCTGTACTGAAAAGTGTGAAGATAATGGACAGGAGGTGTGCTGTAAAGGTGATTGCAAACAGTACTTATGTGTGAACATCAGAAATTCCTGGCAGGAAAAACGTGAGAATGGGCATGCATATTTGTGTGTATTCTCATGTACACAAGCGTAAAAATCCTTCTAGTGGAAATATGCGCTGATTTGCGCGTATTCATGTGTATTTGCGTATATGCGTGTATACATGCGTAAAAATGCTGACCAGCAATGCAGATTTTTTTTATGGATCTATACACAGCCCAAGTTTACATGGCTACGTGTACAGGTCTATTAAAACAATAGGCTGCATTTAGATCAGTTAATCAACAAACTCCTAAATGCCTAAAAACGTGTCTTTTTAGTGTCTGTGTCTGCAAAAGGCCTTTATGAACTGCAAGCTGTTTATATTCATATTTTTCTTTATAGATCACGGTGTCTTTGGGCCTGCTAATACACTGAAAACAATATACTCTCTATGTGACATTTCCTAGCCCCCTTCTTAAAGCATAACTAAAGGCCAAACTTTTTTTTTTTTAGTTTCAGATAAAGTGCAGAGAAATTTGAACAAATGTCAGGCTTTATTGCTGTGTGTTCCCCCATTAGGGAGATTCACCCTCTCTCCCTGTCCTGTTTAACATTATCATTGAAAGTAAAAGTAAAAGAAAATCACTAATTTTAGGTTGTCCCCAGAAAAGAAATAAAGGGGAAATCTTCCAATGGGGACACTAGTTCTGATGACCTGGGGGTCCCAAAGGAATTTTCTTAAATTGCAGGGATTTCCTCTTACCTCCTTCTTGGTTATGGGACAGGAAGTGAAGGGAAATTTTCCCAATCGGACTCAGATGTGGAAAAAAATCGGACATGGGTTATAATCCTTCCTTATAACTCTGCCTTACTCTAACCAAAATTAAAAAGTTGCCAGCAATGAAAAATGAATCAAAAGTGGGGTCTCCCCTAAATCCATACCAGATCCTTAACCCAGGATCAGGATTATGGGGAAGAGGCCCTTGTCCCTAGGGACAAGGTGCTTTGTGGATCTGTGAATAGCACCCCCCCATGTTGAGGGCATGTGGCCTGGTATGGCTGGGGGGGGGGGGGGTGCTCGCTTGTCCCGTCTCTTTCCGGGCCTGCTAGGCTGCATGCTTGGATAAGGGTCTGGTATGAATTTTGGGCAGGAGCCCCACACCGTTTTTTTAAAGTTTTGGCGTGGGGTTCCCCTCCCAAATCGATACCAGACCTGAAGGTCTGGAATTAATTTGGGGGAGACTCCATGCCATTTTTAGAAACAAAATGGTGTGGGGTTCCCCTCAAAATCCTTACCAGACCCAAAGAGTTTCTATAGAAGACAACGAGCCTGCAATTTGCATCTGAATCGCACTGCAGTGCTCATAAAACACACATTATTCTTTTTAAATTTACAGTGAATTCAGATAAGTAAACCGGCTCCATAGAAAGCCAGTTTGGTTCACATGTCATGCGAATTGGACGCTGTTCAAAACACATCCATTTGCATATATGTGATCTATTGCAATCCAAATGCAGATCATGTTTCAGAGGCTACTGACAGGCGGGAGGAAGTGATGTGACACCGCCTCACACCTGTATTAACCCCATTTTTCCTGCCAAAGTGCATTGCATGTGGTTGCCAGGCATTCGCAGCGCTTTCCAGATGATACCCTATGTGATAGCAATAAAATCATAAGTAAAAAAACACATGAAAAGTAAAAAAAAAAGCAAAAAAAATAAGCCTTTCCACCCACACATACAGAGGCATACATACAAAAATGCAATAGTTGGGATGCCTACATAAAATAAAAAAAAGGCAATTGTGCTACATATGTTACATGTCACCGCACGTCAGAGTGAGATCAATCATTTTAGCACCAGAGCTCATGGGTAACACTAAACTGATGACATGTAGGGGCTTTTAAAGCATCACCTATGGAAAATATAGGGTATTGACTTTTTTGCTGTTTCACAGGTACAGTACATGCAATTTTAATGCTTGATATGTTGAGTATCTATTTACTTGGTGCAATTCCATCTGTTATATTTTACAAAAAAAATGGGTAAACTATTGTGTTTGTGTGCCCTAAAATGAACTTTTAAATGTTTGTTTTTTTGCTGAAATTTTGCATTTTGTGAACCGTTGTGCTAATATCATGTGACATAAAAATTTGGAACTACCCCAAATTTATTCTCTAGGCAGTGTCTGTTTTCAGAAAATATATAATGGTTTGGGGTTTTAAGTAATCTTCGGGAATATTGTTTTTTAATCATGTAAACCAAAAATTTGACTCGGGTAGTTAAGTGGATGTAAAGAACTGATGTAAAAACTGATGAAAAACTGATGTCAACTGATTCTTCTTTGAAAAAACGTGACTGAACTGATGAAACAAATGGAAAGGTATGCGTGAAAGGGGCCTTATTATCCAGTTCCGGACCGGCTCGCGTATATTTACTGCTGTGCTGTGGCAGCGTAGCACAAATCGCTGTCTATAAACGGCGGCTCGCGCTTGCACAGCTAGCAGGCGGGAGCATGCTCGCCGGTGGCGCGCTCTCGTGCCTGCCACACTCTGCAGGAGTGTACCCGATGTCCACCGGTGAGCCGCAATGACCTGGGAGAGAGAAAGAACGGGGAACCGCCGATGTAAACACGGCGGTTCCCCGTTCTGACAGGCGGCATCTAAGAGATCTACTCATCCCTGTCACTGGGATCAGTTAGATCTCTTATGCCCATGGTAGCCTAGCCCCCTCACAGTTAGAACACACCTAGGGAACACAGTTAACCCTTAGATCGCCCCCTGCAGGTTAACCCCTTCATTGCCAATGACATTATATAGTAATCAGTGGATATTTAAATTACTGATTGCTGTATAAATGTCAATGGTCCAAAAAAAGTGTCAAAAATGTCCAACGTGTCCGCTCCAATATCAAAGTGCCAATAAAAATCACAGATTGCCGCCATTACCAGTAAAAAAAAAAAAAGAATTCTCATGGTTTGTAAATGCGGCAACTTTTGCGCAAACCAATAAATAAACGCCAATTGTGATTTTTTTTTTACCAAAAATACAAAGAAGAATATAAATTGGCCAAACAGATGAATAAATTTGTTTTTTTATATTTTTTTCTTGGATTTGTATTTTAGCAAAAAGTAAGAACATTTTTTTTTTTCAAAATTGTCGCTCTTTTTTTGTTTATAGCGTTGATCAGAAATGGCACAGGGGCGATCAAATACCACCAAAAGAAAGCTTTATTTGTGGGAAAAAAAGGACACAAATTTCGTTTGGGTATAATGTCGCATGACCGTGCAATTGTCAGTTAAAGCGACGCAGTGCCGAATCGCAAAAAGTGCTCTGGTCCTAACATGGGAAATCCTTCCAGGGATGAAGTGGTTATACAAATACGGCACCTTCAAATGCTCATATCAAAAACAAACCTACTACTTGTATTGTACATTGATGTAAAACACAAATCTTTTCTTGCATCATCATGCATTATACAGTGGGGCAAAAAAGTATTTAGTCAGCCACCAATTGTGCAAGTTCTCCCACATAAAAAGATGAGAGAGGCCTGTAATTTTCATCATAGGTACACTTCAACTATGAGAGACAGAATGAGGAAAAAAATCCAGAAAATCACATTGTCTGATTTTTAAAGAATTTATTTGCAAATTATGGTGGAAAATAAGTATTTGGTCAATAACAAAAGTTCATCTCAATACTTTGCTACAGTGCCTTGCGAAAGTATTCGGCCCCCTTGAACTTTGCGACCTTTTGCCACATTTCAGGCTTCAAACATAAAGATATAAAACTGTAATTTTTTGTGAAGAATCAACAACAAGTGGGACACAATCATGAAGTGGAATGAAATTTATTGGATATTTCAAACTTTTTTAACAAATAAAAAACTGAAAAATTGGGCGTGCAAAATTATTCAGCCCCTTTACTTTCAGTGCAGCAAACTCTCTCCAGAAGTTCAGTGAGGATCTCTGAATGATCCAATGTTGACCTCAATGACTAATGATGATAAATAGAATCCACCTGTGTGTTATCAAGTCTCCGTATAAATGCACCTGCACTGTGATAGTCTCAGAGGTCCGTTTAAAGCGCAGAGAGCATCATGAAGAACAAGGAACACACCAGGCAGGTCCAAGATACTGTTGTGGAAAAGTTTAAAGCCGGATTTGGATACAAAAAGATTTCCCAAGCTTTAAACATCCCAAGGAGCACTGTGCAAGCGATAATATTGAAATGGAAGGAGTATCAGACCACTGCAAATCTACCAGGACCTGGCCGTCCCTCTAAACTTTCAGCTCATACAAGGAGAAGACTGATCAGAGATGCAGCCAAGAGTCCCATGATCACTTTGGATGAACTGCAGGGATCTACAGCTGAGGTGGGAAACTCTGTCCATAGGACAACAATCAGTCGTATACTGCACAAATCTGCCCTTTATGGAAGAGTGGCAAGAAGAAAGCCATTTCTTAAAGATATCCATAAAAAGTGTCATTTACAGTTTGCCACAAGCCACCTGGGAGACACACCAAACATGTGGAAGAAGGTGCTCTGGTCAGATGAAACCAAAATCGAACTTTTTGGCAACAATGCAAAACGTTATGTTTGGCGTAAAAGCAACACAGCTCATCACCCTGAACACACCATCCCCACTGCCAAACATGGTGGTGGCAGCATCATGGTTTGGGCCTGCTTTTCTTCAGCAGGCACAGGGAAGATGGTTAAAATTGATGGGAAGATGGATGGAGCCAAATACAGGACCATTCTGGAAGGAAACCTGATGGAGTCTGCAAAAGACCTGAGACTGGGATGGAGATTTGTCTTCCAACAAGACAATGATCCAAAACATAAAGAAAAATCTACAATGGAATGGTTCACAAATAAACATATCCAGGTGTTAGAATGGCCAAGTCAAAGTCCAGACCTGAATCCAATTGAGAATCTGTGGAAAGAACGGAAAACTGCTGTTCACAAACGCTCTCCATCCAACCTCACTGAGCTCGAGCTGTTTTGCAAGGAGGAATGGGCAAAAATTTCAGTCTCTTGATGTGCAAAACTGATAGAGACTTCCCCAAGCGACTTACAGCTGTAATTGCAGCAAAAGGTGGCGCTACAAAGTATTAACTTAAGGGGGCTGAATAATTTTGCACGCCCAATTTTTCAGTTTTTTATTTGTTAAAAAAGTTTGAAATATCCAATAAATTTCGTTCCACTTCATGATTGTGTCCCACTTGTTGTTGATTCTTCACAAAAAAATTACAATTTTATATCTTTATGTTTGAAGCCTGAAATGTGGCAAACGGTTGCAAAGTTCAAGGGGGCCGAATACTTTCGCAAGGCACTGTATATACCCTTTGTTGGCAATGACAGAGGTCAAACGTTTTCTGTAAGTCTCCACAAGGTTTTTATACTGGTAGTGTGGCCCATTCCTCCATGCAGATCTCCTCTAGAGCAGTGATGTGTTGGGGCTGTCGCTGGGCAACACAGATTTTCAACTCCCTCCAAAGATTTTCTATGGGGTTGAGATCTGGAGACTGGAATCCAACATGGAAAGTCCATATTTAGACAATCGTTATGTCAGGATTATTTGAACACCGTAAAGATGTAGATCATGATCCTTTTATCTAACATGTAACATAACATCTAATAAAATCATATATTCATTTCCACATTGTATTTCAATTATTTTAGCCTACGTCTATTAATCTGAATAATCTTGAAGTTTAGAAACTTACTTTGTGAAGATCCCACACATTTACTTCCTTGAATTCTGCGATGCACACACTATGCCCTGTGAATAGGCACTAATGTGTCACACATTTCACAGAGCCTGCCTTCTGAACTACAGAAGTGCTGAGAGGAGGAGTTTTGGGAGGCGGAGTCAGTACAGGAATCACTGCTTGTAGGCAGCACGGTACTATGGGATATGTAGTCCTTCGAAATGGAAAGTAAACTGCAGAGGAAAAGCTGCAAAGCATACAGGGAATCCAGGAACAAGAGTGCCATGGCCACCAGCTGTTTTCCTTTGTTAATGATTTATTTTTGTTGTCTTGTTCTCTGTTCTTGTTTTTTTTTTTTTTCTTTAACACTCATTACCTGGGTATGTAATACTATATACTAATATTGTGCAACAGAGATGTATTCACTGCTAATGTACTTTGTATGATATGTACCCTTTCTTTCTTTGGAATATTGTTGATGCCAATCTGAAACTAATAAAATACCTTAAAAAAAATTCAGTTTTTCTAACTGAGCGGTGTAGGGCTTCTCCCAGACACCCACAAAACATAGACAGTGCAAACCTTTTGTCTCAGTCCATAAGCAAACTTCCATACGTCAACTCTCTCAGGCTGATGGCTCCTGAGTCCCAGGCAATTTAAACCACCTGATGGTGAACTCTAGTGGACCACAAAATCTGGTCTGGAACCAACCCTGCCAAGGTGGCTGGTAAAACCCAGACTGGATTCCACCTTAGTCCACTCTAAATGAACGCATATGCGAGGCGACACATAGCATCCATTGATCACCTCGCCTCGCATAACGTCACATACCTCCCTCTGCTCAAGCCCCTGCAGCTGAGCAACTGTCCCAACCAAACAGTGGACCCGAGAAAGGGAATCGGCATTATTCTGGAGTTTCCCCACTCAATGCTCTACTGTGAACTTGAATGCTTGCAGAGCGAGGAACCACCTTGTCACCCAATTGTTTTTCTACTTGTTATCACACATCCAGTTAAGAGGGGCATGGTCAGTGACCATTTTGAATGGTCTCCCCAATAGGTATTATTTCAGGGCATCTAAGGCCCATTCAATGGCTAAACATTCCTTCTCAACAATGACATCGTTTTTCTCATGTCTGTTGAGTTTTCTGCTAAGATAGACCACTGGGTGTTCTTTCCCGTCTCTGACCTGGGACAGTACAGCACCCAGTTCCACCTCAGAGGCATCCATCTATACCACAAATTCCTTTGTGAAATCTGGGGTCAAGAGCACAGGTTGTGCACAAAGGGCTTTCTTCAACATTTGAAATGCCTTCTCTGCCTCCGGATTCCACTTGATCATAATGGACCCTCTACCCTTTGTCAGACCTGTCAGTGGGGCTGCAATGGTGGCAAAATTGGGAATAAAGCGCCTGTAGTATCCTGTGATACAAAGAAATGCACAAACTTGCTTTTTATTTATAGGTTGGGGCCACTTTTAAACTGCCTCAATTTTATTCACCTGAGGTTTGATCAGCCCCCGACCAATAATGTAGCAAAGGTATTTGGCCTCCTCCAAGCCTATGAGACACTTTCTGGGGTTGGCCATGAGTCCTGCTTTCCTAAGGGAATCTACTACTGCTTGCACTCTGGGCAAATGGGATTCCCAATCTGGGCTGTGGATGACTACATCGTCCAAATAGGCGGCTGCGTATTGGCGATGTGGTCTTAAGGCTTATCCATCATTCTGTGGAATGAGGCAGGAGCACCATGCAAGCCAAAAGTCATCCGCTTATACTGGAAGGACCCTTCGGGGTAGAAAATGCAGTTTTCTCTCTTACTGACTTTAGGGGTACCTGCCAATAACCTTTAGTCAGGTCTAACGTAGTTATGTACCAGACACTAACCAATCTGTCAACAAGCTTGTTGACCCAAGGTATTGGTTATGCATCAAACTTAGACACGCTATTCAACTTCCTGAAATCCTTACAAAACCTTATCATTCCATCCGGTTTTTGGACCAATACTATGGGACTGGACCATTCACTGTGGGACTCCTCTATCACGTCCAGCTCTAACATGTGCTTTGCTTCATTTGCAACTGCTTTATGCCTGGCCTCGGTTTACGAGGACACCTGGTTCTGTAATTATGTCATGCTGTATAACTGTGGTCAGTCTGGGCACGTGAGAGAAAAAGCCTCTATTCTTATTGACAAATTCTTTAACGTCCTTCTGTTGGGCCACCGACAAGGTTTCAGTTATGGGTACTTCAGGAGTCACGGGGGCCATGTCCTTTTGAGGGGTTGGCATTGCCTGTAAAGTCTCTCTGTCCTTCCAAGGTTTCAAGAGATTAACGTGATATATTTGCTTGGTTTTTCTTTTTCCTGGCTGGTAAACTTTGTAGTTTACCTCCCCTACTCTTTTCATAATTTCAAAGGGACCTTGCCAATTTGCTAGGAATTTACTCTCAACAGTGGGGACTAGTACCAGCACTCTTTTGTCAGGGTGGAAGACCCGGGTCTTGGCACCCCGATTATAAACCCTTCTCTGGGCCTCCAGGGCTTGCTCCATATGTTCCCGTACAAGCGGCATGACAGCAGCGATTCTATCTTGCATCAATGAGATATGCTCAATGACGCTTCTATATGGGGTGGTTTCTCCCTCCCACAGTTCTTTTGCAACATCTAGCAACCCCCCTCGGATGTCTCCCATACAGTAGTTCAAAAGGGGAGTAACCTGTAGATGCCTGAGGTACCTCCCATATGGCAAACATGAGGTATGGCAGCAAAAATCCCAATTTCTCCCATCTTTGTCCACCACCTTTTTTAACATGCTTTTGAGCTTTTTGTTAAATCTCTCCACAAGACCGTCAGTTTGCGGGTGGTAGACAGAGGTATGGAGATGGGAGATTTTGAACAACTTACACAGTTCTTTAGTGACTCGGGACATAAATGGTGTGCCTTGTTCTGTCATAATTTCATTTGGAAAACCTACACGACTAAATACCTAGACAAGCTCTTTGGCCATAGTTTTAACTGAGGTATTACGCAAGGGAATGGCTTCAGGATATCGCGTGGCATAGTCCAGTATTACCAGTATCTGCTGATGGCCTTGGGCAGACTTCACCAGTATCTTTACTGGTCCAGATCCATGCCAATCCATTTAAAAGGCGCCTCAATGATCGGTAATGGCACCAGTGGACTGCGAGAGTGGGGCAATGGCACAGAATACTGACACTCTGGGCATGACCCACAATATTCTTTGACATCTGCATATAGCCTAGGCCAAAAGAGTCTCTGGGTTATTTTCTCCCTGGTCTTCACGATACCCAGATGTCCCCCCATCATATGATCATGGGCCAAATCTAATACCATTTGGCGATATAGTTTGGAAACCACCAGCTGATCTACCTCCTCCTCCCCTTGCTTTATCACCTGATACAGCAAGTTATTTTTAAGAGCCAGGTAGGGTAAAGACACCCCTATATTGGGTTCAACAGGTTCCCCATCTAACATTTAAATGTTTTCTCTGGCTCTATTGAGTGTGGCATCTTTTAGTTGTTCCTCAAAAAAATAATCTTTTCTGACTTCTATGTCAGGCACCACATTCTGTCCACTCTCACTAATAGAGCCAGAGATTCTATCTTGTTCATTAACCTCCAGCTGGGAGCTGGATCCCAGCTCCTCCTGGTCCCCAGCCATTACAGAAAAAGGACCTATGCCTTTGTTGGACACACCCACAGTTTCCTTTTCAATTTTGTAATCAAATGGGTCTGGAGTGAGTTCCAGTGTTTCCCCAGCAGGGGGAGCTCTGTCCTCCTGACTCCTTTTGTTTTCCCATAAACTCCAAAAGTGTGGAAAATCTCTCCCCACTAGGACCTCATGAAGCAGACCTCATGAAGCATTAAGGGTACCACCCCCACTGAATGTGTCACCATGCCCCAAGGGGTATCCATCTCAACCACAGCAGTCAGGTAATCCCGTGTGTCACCATGTATGCAGATAACCCCTATAGTGCTAGGGTGTAACTTTGCGGGATTTACACAATCACCTTTGACTAAGTTCACCACACTACCAGAATCTAGCAGAGCTGTGACTGGCTTTCCATCAACTGAAATTACACACATTTGCTTTTCCATGCCTTCCTGACATGTTGGAGTACATGTTACCTGTGCAAAAAGAGACATGCATTTTTTTTCAAGTAAGCATTATCACATTTTTATCACATTGGTCATCATTTAGGGTACAGTTAGCAGCAATATGACCCAATGCATGGCAGCGATAACATTTTATATGTTCTGTTACCAGTCCTCTAAACAGGCCTCTGCAAACTAGCGATTCGCCTCCTGCTAGGCTGCCATGGCCTGGCGGTTCCCTTCCTGCTGCCCTGCAATGGCCTGTGCGACTTGGTGATTAGTTTCCTGCTGCTGCTTTCCTGCTGCTGGCAATTGCCCTCCTGTTGCTGGTGATTATTCCCTTGCTGGGTTGCAGTGGCCTGCAACAGGGCTTTTAATACTTCCTCCATCTTTCTACTTGTTCAGGAAGATGCCCGCCGAGTCCACCACGTGTGGGGTAGCTCAATTGGGATCACCTAACCTGGAAAAAGGCAGTTTTCCTTAAAATCTGACTTGTAGCCAGGTTTATTTAAAAATACTGCATGTAGAAATCAAAATGAACAAAATAGAAAATAAATCCTCGCCATCCACTAACTAAACATTTCAGTTTTTCTAACTGAGCGGTGCAGGGCTTCTCTCAGACACCCACAAAACATAGACAGTGCAAACCTTTTTGCCTCAGTTCATAAGCAAACTTCCATATGTCAGCTCTCTCAGACTGGTGGCTTCCGAGTCCCAGGCCAGAGCAAAACTTTCCTCTCTTCCTAGTTATTTAAACCATCTGATGGTAGACTCTAGTGGACCACAAAATCTGGTCCGGAATTAACCCTGCCATGGTGGCTGGTAAAACCCGGACTGGATTCCACCTTAGTCCATTCCAAATGAACGCATGCGAGGCGACACATATCGTCTATTGATCACCTCGTCTCACATAACGTCACAGTATGCAATGCTGATATAAAATTAAAGTTTATGCTGCAACCATTGAACTCCTGTAATATTAGCACGCAATGCCAAGCTGCAGTTTCTAAAGCTAGCAAAAATACTTTCTTTTATTAAAAGACCAGCTGGTCTAATAT